>CM053406.1:74615076-74634336 GCA_028644305.1 Xerus rutilus | reverse complement strand
ACAAAATCTTTATTAATTTATTTTGTATGTGGTGCTAAGGATCGAACCCAGTGCCTCACACATGATAGGTAAGCACTCTGTCACTGAGCTACAGCCCAGCCCCCAATCTTAACCATTTTAAGTGTACAGTACAATTGTGTTAAGCATTTCACATTGTCGTGCAACAGGTTTCCAGAACTTTATTTCTCTTTTTTGAGACAGGATCTCACAAAGTTGCTAAGGGTCTCACTGAATTGCTCAGGATGTCTTGAACTTGGAATTCTCTTGCCTCAGCTTCCCAAGTTGCAGGATTATAGGTAGTTTCCACTGTGCCTGGCACCAGTACCACAGTTTTGATTACTGTCCCTTTATAATATGTTTTGACATTAGGAAGTATGAGTCCTTCAACCATGTTCTTTTCTCAAAATTATTCTGATTATTTGGATTCCTTGAGATTCCATATGAATTTTAAGATGAAAGTTCTATTTCTGCTAGGCACAGTGGCGTACTTCTATAATCTCAGCAGCTCAGAAGGCTGAGGCAGGAGGATCACAAGTTCACAGTCAGCCTCAGCAACTTAGCAAGGCCCTAAGCAACTTAGCAAGACTCTGTCTCAAAATAAAATATAAAAAACGGGCTGGGGATGTGGCTCAGTAGTTAAGCACCCCTGGGTTCAGTCCCTGGTACCAAAAAAGAAAAGTTCTGTTTCTGTAAAAAATGCCATTGGCCATAACCTTTTAATCAAATGATAACCAAAAAAGGCCACATGTAAATGAACTAAGTAACAGAGCAAGAAGTGATCTAGTTAGCTCCACCTTAGGGTAGTGTCTGGTGTCAAATTAGGACTGAAGGTGGTGATACCAAGAGGGAAGGTCCAAGATCAGTATAAAAGGGGTTAAACTGATCAGAGGAGCATCAGTACTTCTTCAGATTAAATATACCTGAAGTTTCTCTCACTAGTATGATATCAGCAAGTGCTAGTGAATCAAGTTAATGGAAATCTTACCTGATCTACCTGTAGCATTAGTACTTAGGCATATTGTTTTGGTCATCTATGTAAATTGCCTGAAGATTTTAGTAATTGTTCCTATTAACAGCATGTATTCTCTTCTCTCTCCCTGCTTTTGCCCAGGAGACTGTAGCCTATCCAGATGGGTAGTAGAATTAGAACTAGGAACTGTCAAAAGTTCCCTTGTGGTAAAAATCAAAATGAAGATTATATCAAATTAGAAGAATACTTTTAAACTCTTATATCATTCTTATCAGGTTCTTTTGCAGAGATTTAAACATAGTGTCCTCTTGTTCTTCCTTAAGGAGTTTTATTAAAAGAAGCAGGAGACTTCCTTTGTGCTTTCCAGCATGCAAAAGGATAACTCACTCACAGGATACTAGGACTTAGCATAGGTTAGATGTGAAGCACATTGAATTCATTGAATTCATTGAAACCCTTGTTTCTTGTGTAAGAATATTCTGTTCTTACACAAGAGGAAGGACAAATGAATTATAATCATGCTACCTTTGTCAACACCTTAATTTTCAGGATAAAGATTTGGGGAGAATCAAATAGTAAATCTTACTGAAGTTGTATTGTTCTGCAGATAGTGCTGCATTTGCTCACTGTATGTGGGAAGAATTAAGGTATCTTTTGGTTATTTATTCTGAGATTTGCTATTATTCCAAGGAATCTTTTTTTTTTTTTTTTGGTACTGGAGATTGAACTCAGGGGCACTTGACCACTGAGCCACATCTCCAGCCCTATTTTTGTGTTTTTATGTGGAGACAGGGTCTCACTGAGTTGCTTAGCAGCTCTCAGTTGCTGAGGCTGGCTTTGAACTCATGATTCTCCTGTCTCAGCCTCCCTAAGTGCTGGGATTACAGGCTTGTGCCACTGCACCCGGCTCCAAGGAATCTTCTTAATCTGCCTTAATATATAGATCCTTATATTAATGACGCTTTTGTATATTTGCAGAGCTCTAGATGTTCTGAAGTATGAGGAAGTTGACATGGAATTACTAGCCAAGGCTGTTCCAGAATCCTTGAAGAAGTATACTAAATGTAGAGAGCTTGCTGAAAGACTGAAAATAGAAGGTAGAAAATAATTTTTTACTTAAGATGCCTATATGCTTTACCATTTGTGCAAATTATGAATGAACAATAGATCAATTAAGAGCTTTTGCTGGGCATGGTGGCACATGCCTGTAATCCCAGCGGCTCTGGAGACTGAGACAGGAGGATGGTGAGTTCAAAGCCTGCTTCAGCAAAAGTGAGGTGCTAAGCAACTCAGCGAGACCCTGTCTCTACATAAAACACAAAATAGGGCTGGGAATGTGGCTCAGTGGTTGAGTGCCCCTGAGTTCAATCTCCAGTACCAAAAAAAAAAAGAATTTCAAGATGGGTGCGGTGGCACAAGCCTGTAATTCCAGTACTTTGGGAGGCTGAGACAGGAGAATCAAGAGTTCAAAGCCAGCCTCAATAATGGCAAGGCACTAGGCAACTCAGTGAGACCCTGTCTCTACATAAAACACAAAATAGGGCTGAGGATGTGGCTCAGTGATCCAGTGTCCCTGAGTTCCATCCCCGGTACCAAAAAAAAAAGAATTTCAAACACAAAAATACGGAGAATTGGCTTTTGCATTTTGATAGATTTTTCCTGGAAAATTATGTAATAAAAAAGCACAGAGGGCTGGGGCTGTAGCTCAGTGGTAAGAGCGCTTGCCTAGCATGCATGAGGCACTGGGTTTGATCCTCAGCACCACATATAAATAACAAATGAATAAAATAAAGATCCATCAACAACTAAAAAAAATATTTAAAAAAAAAAGCACAGAAGAAGAAAGAAAAAGGAAAAGACACAAAAAAGGATGATGGGGCTGTGGCTCAGTGGTAGATCGCTTGCCTTGCACATGTGAGGTGTTGGGTTCGATCCTCAGCACCACATAAAGATATAAATAAATAAAGATATTGTGTCCATCTACAACTAAAACAATATTTAAAAAACAAAACAAAACAGGATGATATGGGGAGAAGGGTAGGAAAAGTTGGATGATGGTGTGGTATTCACCACAAATTCTAGAGTCATTTTTCCAAATGATCCAATACAAGTAATATACTAATGGACAAGAAGTAATGTTGGATGGACACTGTGGCACATCTCTGTAATTCTGGTGAATTGGGAGGCTAAGGTAGGAGGATCACAAGTTTGAGGCCAGCCTCAGCAACTTAGAGAGGCCCTTAGCAACTTACTGAGATCCTGTCTCAAAATTAGAAATAAAAAGGGCTGGGGATGTAACTCACTGCTAAAGCACCTCTGGGTTCAATCCCTAGTACCAAAAAAAAATTTTTTTTTTAAATTAAAAGGACTAGGGATATAGCATGACCCTAGGTTCATTCCCCAGTTCTGCTAACTAAGGGAAGTGTTGTCAACTAAGAAACTCCACTTTAAAAAATTATAGTTTGGGGGCCAGGCATGATACATATATACCTGGTGCATAATCCCAGGTATTTGGGAGGTTGACTCATGAGGATCACAAGTTTGAGGCCAGCTTGGGCAATCTAGTAAGACTTTGTCTCAAAATAAAATTAAAAGGGCTGGGTACGTAGCTCAGTGGTAAAGCACTTCCCTAGCTTGTGCTGCACTCTGAATTCAATACCCTCAGTATTGTAAGAAAAAATAATAATTCTTATAGCTTTATATGGAGATCATTCAGAGAACCATTTTAGAGAAACATCTTACCATTAGGACTTAAAATCAAACCCATAGCTTATTAAGGGAAATGCTTCAACCAAGATTTGCACTGATAGGAAAAGCATTTTTTGGTACTGAATTGAACCCAGGAGTACTTTACCACTGAGCTATATCCCCAGCCCTTTTTATTTTTATTTTGGAACAGGGTCTTGCAGGGTTACTTGGGGCCTTCCTAAGTTGCTTAGGCTGGCTTCAAACAGTGATCATGCTGCCTCACCCTTCCTGGTCACTGGTGTTACAGGTGTGTGCCACCACTCCTGGGCACAAATTATTTTTTTAACTTTTAATTTTCCATATTTGAAATGAAAAGATACACATTAAACTGCTAGACAGAATGTTGTTGTTAGCACAGAAAATGCTCCCTTTATCTTAGCCACAGTTTCCTCATCTGGAAAAGAGGACACCTGCTACACCTGTCTCATGGTGTTGTGATGTATTGAATGAGATGATACTGCAAAAGCTCTTTATAATAAGTAAAAGGCTATATAAGTGTAGGTTGTCAGTATAATCTGGATACATAACATAACTTTTTTTAAATATAATTCTAATTTTATTCACCAGCCACTTATGAATCAGTATTGATCCATCAACTACAAGAAATAAAGGAAGTTCAACGAGAAGAAGCTCTCCAACTGCCAAAAGACCTAGACTATTTGACTATCAGGGATGTGTCTTTGTCCCATGAAGTTCGAGAGAAACTACATTTCAGTCGCCCACAGACGGTAAGAAAACAAGCAGTGGAATAGGAACAAGTTATAAAGAGCCAGTATTTTAATATTTTTAAATCTAGGGATTACAATGGCCATATAACTAATGTTTTATTTAATGTTAAGAAACATACCTCATATTTTCTTTATATTTATTTATTTAGTTAGTTAGTTAGTTATTTTGATGCCAGGGATTGAACTCGGGTACTCGACCACTGAGCCACATCCCCAGCCCTGAGCTGATTAGCGCCTCGCCACTGCGCCCAGCTTTCTTTATCCCTATTTATGACAGATGGTTGTATGTCTCTAGAGGAGATGACAAAGCTTAATTAAAATAAATAACGAAGTCAAGAACTGGTTTAATTGTTGATTGCTATTATTCTCTAGTCTGAACCACGTGCTAAACCATCAGTGCAAACTATTATGTAATTGTGTGTGTATATGCATGACTTAAAGGAAACCACTCTGTGTTAAAATATAACGCATTTTAGTGTTTCTCAAATCACTGCTGATCCCTCCCTTGGAGTTCCATAGTGTTGCCTTGGAAGCAAATAGGAGAAAGGGGAGCCAGACATTTCCCTGCCCTATGCTTCCAGCTCACGGTGTGTGTGTGTGTGTGTGTGTGTGTGTGTGTGTGTGTGTGTAATAGGAAACATAAGCAAAGTTAAAAAATAAAGCAAGCTACTTTATTATGGTATAGGGCATCTAGTAAATGTTTAAAGACATCTGAGATGCACTTTTTTTCACATATTAACATCTCTAGAATTGGGTTGTATCTTAAAAAATTGATAGCATATCATAGTTTCCTGGGCAGCATATTTTTTCATAATGGCTCATAAAAGGGCATTTTACTAAATTATGATGCATAAACAAATGGGGTGGAGCTGTTTTTACTAGAAGGAGTGATTTCATCAATATAACGTGGTATATTCTTAGCAATAGACATCATAGAAACTTGATGAATGGGCCTTAAATTCTAAAACTCTCCCTTCTTATTGATTTTAGGTTATGTTTTTATGAGTATTCATAGGCTGCAGTGCCCAACATGATAGCTGCTGGCCAAATGTGGCCATTTACATTAAATTAAATTTAAAATTTAGCTCTTAAGTCTTGTGAGCCATATTTTAAGAGCCCAGGAGCTATGTCATTAGTTGGTACCATATTGCAGTTCATTATTACACTGCAAATGTTGCAGAAGAGTTCCACCATCACAGAAAGTTCAACTGGACAGCAGTTACCATAGGAGTTTACAGCCCCTTAGTCTCAGTTCCAGAATACCAAAAGCTCTGACAAAAGTTTGCCACAGGTACAGAGTATACCTTAATGGTAGAGCACTTGCCTGGCATACTTGAGGCCCTGGGTTCTATCCCCTGTGCCACCAGAAAAAAAAAAGAAAAAAGTTTGCCCCACACTCATTTATTTTATTTTATTTTATTTTTTTTTTTTGTGGTACTAGGGATTGAACTCAGGGGCTCTCGACCACTGAGCCACATCCCCAGCCCTATTTTGTGTTTTTTTATGTAGAGACAGGGTCTCACTGAGTTGCTTAGCGCCTCGCCGTTGCTGAGGCTGGCTTTGAACTTGCGATTCTCCTGTCTCAGCCTCCCTTAGTGCTGGGATTACAGGCTTGAGCCACCGCGCCCGGCTCCCACACTCATTTAATAACAGAACTAAGATGAGACTATTTGGTCTTTTTACCACTTAGAATAGTCATACATTTGTAAAAATATACTGTAGATCTTAGTGAGATCTTGTCTCAAAATAAAATAAAAAAGGCTACATTTGTAGCTGTTAGCCTAGTTTATATGAGGCCATGGATTTCAATCCCCAGTGCTGCAAAAGGAAAAAAATAATACACTGCCAAAATATTAATGGGACTAAAGTTGCAGGGTGTTGCCTGCACCCACCACTGGGGATATTACCTTATGTATAATATTACATCTTAGTACAAAAACCTATGGCCTCCAGGATTTCAGTTAAGGAACTGTGGACCTACATTTGAAGCAAGGAATTGCAATTTTTTTAGTTCAATGGATAGAAAAAGTAGATAATCTAACATGTTAGTTTTGTGATCTTGTAAAAATCATTTTAACTTCTCTGAGCTGAAAACAAATGATAATCACGTTTCTTTTATCTACTTTATAAGGTTGTTTTGCAGATATATTAAGATAATGATTATTACCGGGTACAGTGATGTATGCCTGCAATCCCAACTATTCAGGAGGCTAAGGCAAGAGGATCACAAGTTCAAGGCCAGCCTGAGCAACAAAGACCCTGTCTCAAAGTAAAAAAAATTTAAAAGGGCTACAGCCAGGTGTGGTGGTGCATGCCTATAATTCCAGTGTCTTGGTAGGCTGAGGCAGGAGGATCCCAAATTCAAAGCCAGCCCCAGCAAATTAGAGAGACCTTGTCCCAAAAATGAAAAATTAAAAGGGCTAGGGATATAGCTCAGTAGTGGAGTGCTTGCCTGGCATGTGTGTGGCCCTGGGTTCAATCCCAGTACCAAAAGGAAAGAAGAGAAAAGAAAAAACAATGATTATTAGAAACAGGAACTGGGCATGGTGGTACATGCCTGTCATCCTAGCTACTTTGGAAGCTGAGGCAGGAGAATTACTTTAACCCAGGAGTTTGGGGCCAGCCTGATCAACATAGCCAGACTCCATTTCAATACCTAAATATTTTACAGACTACACTACAAGGTTGTTAGAAGGAGGATCATTTGATTTGACATTACTTACTTATGGTTCTCTTGTGGTTTTGATTCCTAGATCGGGGCTGCTAGTCGCATACCTGGAGTGACACCTGCTGCTATCATCAATCTGCTCAGATTTGTGAAGACCACTCAGCAAAGACAGGGAGCTATGAATAAACTGCCCCAAACAGATGAATACTTATGTGATACAGACAAACTTCAAGAAAGAGAGTTATAGCTTTCAATTCATAGAAGACTTTTAAAGAGTATGTGAATAATTTAACCTATTCAAGGGTATAAATAGTAAATAAGAACTATTAAAACACCTGTGAAGATAGCCTTAGTGGGTTTTTATGGATTTGTCATTAATTTATGAAGAGGACAGAGATTCTAACTGATCTATTTTTGTTTCTAAAAGAAAAATGGTTGACAACAGTTTATACTCTCTCAGGAGCTGTAATACAGTCAGCCTACTCATAACTATACAGAATTATGCATCAGAAACTTCAGTGAAGCCTAAACTAAGCCTGAAAAAAAAAATCTCAGCTGCAGATCTGTTTGCTCATAGGGACTTTAACCATGAAGTATCCCAAATTAAAGACTTATTTTTAACCTGTTTTGAAAGTTAATGATCTTTTGTCTAGTTATACTAAGTTAGGAAGCAATAACAAAGCCCTTAGTTTGTAGGAGCTAAAAATTGAGACTACACAAAATATCCAGAATCAGTTAATTTCTAATTTTGGAATTCAATGTGTATGGTGAAAATTGACTTCTAAGATTTATGCACTTCTTCAGGACATCTTCATCAGCAATGGTTTTTGAGCATTGATGAAGAACCTATAAAGTAGAAAGATTAGAAATCATCATTGGTTCCTGTCATCATCCACTGTGTGGAAACTTGTTTGGTAACCTGGTTAAGGAAGAATAGCCAGGCACAGTGGCCACGCCTGTAATCCCAGCAGCTTGGAAGGCTGAGGCAGGAGGATCCAAATTCAAAGCCAGCCTCAGTAACTTGGTGAGGCCCTAAGTAACTCAATGAGACCCTGTTTCTGAATAACATAAAAAAAAAAAAAAAAAAACTGGGCTGGGGATGTGGCTCAGTGGTTGAATGCCCCTGGTTTCAAACCCCTATACCAAGAAGGGGGGTGGGGGAATAAAGTAAAGGTATTTCATACTAAGCAGTAAAGATATTTTCTTATTAAACTGTCCTGGCCGTAATTTAACCCTGAAGGCAGATCCATAGTAATTGATTGAGTAGCGTTTTCCTATTTTTAAGTCGCAGTTGACAGAAAATCCAGAATAATGCTGGTATCCTTCCTCTCCAGTGCTTGGATGGTATATGGTATAAGCACTAGAGACAACCAGCTGGGCTGTTTGGGTGGCTCCTCACACCTCAGCCTTTCTGGATGGAGGAGGGGACTGAAGTTGCCTAATGGGCTGTTTTTCTCTAAAATGCTGAACTGGATCCCTGGTGTTAGCTCACGGAGAGGCTCCTGTGTTCCTGTGTCAGCTTGTGCTAAGACAGGTATTACGAGAATTCCAAAGGCTCCAAAGTCACTTTGGCTATAGAGCCATATGCCTGATTATAGGTGTGAGGCAATCAAATATCTTGTTACAATGCATATAGCCATATGAGTATAGCTCCATTGAAATTTAGTCTTTCCAGAAAGCAAATCAGTAACGATTAAAAAGTATTATAATTCTCAGTCATTTACAAATGATGAATTCTTTTTAATCTTTGATTTAGTAATTTCAAAAGGTTGTAACTTTACTTTTCATCATTATAGTTACTTTTGGGCAAAATTATAATTACTGAGACTATTAATACCATATTGTGTGTGTAAATATACATTTAAAAAGGTATTTTGTGCTACTTATTCACTCAGAAGTAAAAATCACTGTTTTAAACCTTTTTTTTTTTTTTTTTTTGGTACTGGGGATTGAACTCAGGGGCACTCTACTACTGAGCCACATCCCCAGCCCTATTTTGTGTTTTATGTAGAGACAGGGTCTCACTGAGTTGCTTAGTACCTCGCCATTGCTGAGGCTGGCTTTGAACTCGCGATTCTCTTGTCTCAGCCTCCCTGAGTGCTGGGATTACAAGCGTGAGCCACTGCGCCCGGCTGTTTTAAACCTTTTTAAAAAGTTAAATATGGGTGTAAAAGTAGCAAATGGAGTGCCTGTTAAATGGAATATAAGGGCTAGGGATGTAACTCAGTGGTAGAGCACTTTGCTAGCATGTGGGAGACCCTGGGTCCAATCCCCAATACCATGAGGGGTGGGGAAAAATTAAACAGAATATAACAACAGCTTTGGGAACTCTTTGACAGATATAATCTGGGCTTAGTGACCTTACATGTATAAAGGAACTTTAGGGTTGTAATGACATCCATTACAATATTAACTCACTGAAAAAATATTTGATGGAAAATGTTTATTTTAGCTGGGTGCAGTGGCACATGCCTGTCATCCCAGCACTTTGGGAGGCAGAGACCAGAGAATTGTAAGTTCAAAGCCAGCCTCAGCAATGGCAAGGCGCTAAGCAACTCAGTGAGACCCTGTCTCTACATAAAAAAAAACATGGCTGAGGATGTGGGTCAGTGGTTGAGTACCCCTGAGTTCAATCCCCAGTACCAAAAAAAAAAAAAGAAAAGAAAATGTATATTTTAGGTTATTGGCTATGACATTTGCTTTAGAATGTAAAACCTCTTTCAGTAGTAGACTGTGGCCTTAGCATGAAAAAAATAAAGCTTCTTTAAAATTATAAAACAGTTTACATTCTGCCAGGCGTGGTGGTGCACACCTGTAATTCCAGTGGCTTGGGAGGCTGAGGCAGGAGTATCATGAGTTCAAAGCCAAGCCTCAGCAAAAGTGAGGTGCTAAGCAATTCAGCAAGACCCTGTCTCTAAATAAAATACAAAATAAGGCTGGGGATGTGCCTCAGTGGTTGAGTGCCCCTGAATTCAGTCCCTGGTACCAAAAAAAAAAGTCTACATTCTGGTGCTGGTAGCCAAAAGTGCTACTTGGAAAAACTAAGCTAGCATAGTCTTAATCAATCCAGTTCCTTCATAAAAATCCTCCATTATTGACAATAGTCAGCTTCCAACAAAAGTTGGCCACATTTGTGATTTCTTCTATTTACCACAGGCCATACATGCTGCTTAGTTGTTGGAAAAGCCTGGTAACTGGAATTCATTTCAACAGGAACAGCAAAAAAAAAAAAAAAGTTTTTGGTACCAGGGATTGAACCTAGGGGTGCTTAACCACTGGGATACATCCCAGCCCTTTTTATTTTTCATTTTTGGGGCAGGGTTTTGCTAATTTGCCGAGGCTGCCTTTGAACTTGAGATCCTCCTACCTCAGCCTACCAAGACACTGGGATTACAGGCGTGCATCCCCATGCTCAGTTTGATTTCACTTACGAGTTATCTGGAATAGTTGAGTTCACGGAGCCAAAACACAGTGGTAATTGCGAGGGTCTGTCAGGAAGGAAAATGGAGAATTATTGTTTAATGGATACAGTGTCAGTTTTGCAAAATGAGTTCTGGAGATGGTTGCTGTTGATCGTTCTACAAACTGAATATATTTAATGCCACTGAAACTTTCATTTATTTATTGATAATTTATCCCTTCCTTTTTTCCTTAGAACATAATTAAGACATTTTTAAGTAAAACAGAACAGTTCAAGATTAAAGATCAGTTTAGGAAAAGGCAAATTACACTTAAATATTAACAGCTCTGAACTTCCTGGCAATAATATAGTTCTGTCTCAAGGGGACTAGGAAAAAAATTTTTCCTATTACTAAAATCTAAGAGAAATTTATCACATAAACTGTACCTTCCTTAATAATTAAGTAGCTACTGCCAGCTGAGTGTGGTGGAACACACCTGAAATCCCAGCTACCCAGGGGGCAGAGGCAAATGGATTGAAGTTCCAGGCCCACCAGGCAATTTATCAAGACCTTGTTTCAAAAATAAAACAGGCTAGGGATGTAGCTCAGTGGTTCAGTGCCTCTGGGTTCAATTCCCAGAACTTAAAATAAAAAATAATAGGTTGTATGATTGGCAAACTCTTGAGCAATAATTCTCAATCCTGGCTGCACGTAAGAATTCACAATAGTTGGGCTGGAGTTGTGGCTCAGTGGTAGAGTGCTTGCCTCGCACCTGTGACGCACTGGGTTTGATCCTCAGCACCACATAAAATAAATAAATAAAGGTATTGTGTTCATCTACAACTAAAAAACATTTTTAAAAAAGAATTCAAGCTGGGTGTGGTGGCTCAAGCCTGTAATCCCAGCACTTAGGGAGGCTGAGAATTCATAATAGTTTACAAAAAATGTAGATGGTCAAGCTTTATCCCAACAATTCTAATTCAGCTGGCCTGGGAAGGACTTGGAATCTATGTTTAACAAGCTATATAAATTATTCTGATGTCCAGCCAACTTTAAGAATCACTGGCTTGCCTCCATAAATATCCATTGTAACAGCTACTTTTGGCAGAAACTAGATTGCCATTAATTTAACAGTTATGCTGGCTCAGGAACCTAGAATATAAATAATCTGTTATTGGTTGATGTACTAGAGCAGTTCAGTTGTGCCGAAAGCCAAATTCACTTGTTAAAAAATTCAAGTCTAGGGCTGGGATTGTAGCTCAGCGGTAGATCACTAGCCTCGCATGCGTGAGGCCCTGAGTTCGATCCTCAGCACCACATACAAAGCAATAAAATAAAGACATTGAGTCCATCTACAGCTAAAAAAAATTAAAAAAAAAAAAAAATTCAAGTCTAAGTCATGCTTGGTGACACACAACTATAATTCTAGTGACTTGGGAAGTTAAGGTTGGAGGATCTCAAGTTTGAGGCCAGCCTCAACAATTTAGTGATACCCTATATCAAAATAAAAAATAAAAAGGACCATGTGCAGCTTATGATAAAGCACCCCTAGGTTTAACCCCCATTTCAAAAAAAGAAAAAATAATCATTTCTAAAAGAAAGCCTTTTTTTTTGATATCGGAGATTGAACTCAGAGGTATTTGACCACTAAGCCACACCCTCAGCCCTATTTTGTGTTTTATGTGCCTCGCTGTTGCTGAGGCTGGCTTTGAACTCATGATTCTCCTGTCTCAACCTCCCAAAGTGCTGGGATTACAGGCGTGCACCACTGCGCCCGGCTAAAGAAAGCCATTTCACCTTCCAATAAGAGGTGGGTTGTGACAATTTGTAGGCAAGACCATATTTTTTTCAAATGTAAGCTTTGGGACTGCTGGAATGCCTGGACAAGTGTTGATGCCTTATGCTTTCATGCCAAAAGAAAAATGTGCAATTATTTTGACCTAGAATCTCATTTGACTTTAACTGACCCAAATCAATATTTTGTAAACTGCATGCTATGGTTCATTAGTAGGTCATGAATTTTTTTTTTTCTGTCCCAGGTGTAAATGCTGTTCTCTGATATTTTTGTTCAGTAATTCAAATACAAATTACATTTACAAATTTTCCTCTAAATTGGTGTGTCCTAGCTGAGGTAAAGGCATGATTTCCCTAATAACATCATTTGCCAGTACCTGGCCTGGGCTAAGTCTTTTTATTGGAAAAGATAACAGATTCATGACAGTCCCTGGAAAACTATCACGGTACCCTAGAGAATAGATGCCCATGCTGGGTGTGGTGGTGCACACCTGTAATCCCAGCAGCTCAGGAGGTTGAGGCATCGCGAGTTCAAAGCCAGCCTCAGCAACAGCAATGCGCTAAGCAACTCAGTGGGACCCTGTCTCTAAATAAAATACAAAAAAGGGCTGGGGATGTGACTTGGTGGTTAAGCACCCTACGTTCAATCCTTAGTAAAACCCTCTCCCAAATAAAAGAATAGATGCCCACGCAACCTCATTCCATAGCTAGTATGAGAATTCAGAGCTTTTTGTTTTTAATCTCTAATACTTTTTTTTTTTAAATATTTTTTTAGTTGTAGATGGACACAATGTCTTTATTTTATTGCTTTGTACGTGGTGCTGAGGATCGAACCCAGGGCCTCACGCATGCAAGGCAAGCGCTCTACCGCTGAGCTACAATCCCAGCCCCTAATCTCTAATACTTTTTTTTTTTTTTGGTACTGGGGATTGAACTCAGGGGCACTCGACCACTGAGCCACACCCCCAGCCCCATTTTTGTGTTTTATGTAGAGACAGGGTCTCACTGAGTTGCTTAGTGCCTTGCCATTGCTGAGGCTGGCTTTGAACTCGTGATTCTCCTGTCTTAGCCTCCCTAAGTGCTGGGATTACAGGCTTGAGCCACAGCGCCCAGCTTCTAATACTTTTAAAGTATGAAATATTTCAAACAGAAAAGTATAAAGAAATATGATGAACACACATGAACAAATATTAACATTTGCTGGGCACAGTAGAACATACCTGTAATCCCAGCAGCTGAGGAGGCTGAGGTGGCTGAGGCAGGAGGAATGCAGGTTTGAGGCCAGCCTCAGCAATGTAGCAAGGCCCTAGGCAATTTAGTAATACCCTGTGTCAAAATACAAAAATAAAAAGGGGTTGGGGATGTGGCTTAGTGGTTAAGGACCCCTGGGTTAAATCCATAGTATCCCCCAAAATTTTTTAAAAAGTTAACATTTTGTCCAATGTGCTTCAAATATTTTGTTTCACTTTAAGGAGTTAAATATGACTGAAATTGAAAAAAAATAAAGTGATATGTTCTATAATCAGTGGCATCTTACATTATAAATGGCAGCATTTGCAATTTGGAAAACACACTGCAATGAAATAGTGTGTGAGCCGGGCGCTGTGGCGCATGCCTGTAATCCCATCACTTTGGGAGGAGGATCACAAGTTCAAAGTCAGCCTCAGCAACAGCGAGGTGCTGAGCAACTCAGTGAGACCCTGTCTCTACATAAAACACAAAATAGGGCTGGGGATGTGGCTCAGTGGTTGAGTATCCCTGAGTTCAATCCCTGGTACCAAAAAAAAAAAAGTGCGTGTGACTGGGTTGCAATAGTAATTGTTAGTGTGGATCATAAACAAAAGTGTGAAAAGCACTAATCTGAATAGTATGTACTATCATGGGAAAAATCCAATACATTGGGATTTCTTTTACATCTATATATTCCTCAAAAGAATTTGTAGGGCTGGGGTTGTGGCTCAGTGGTAGAGTGCTTGCCTAGCATGCATGAGGCACTGGGTTCGATTCTCAGCACTGCATATAAATAAATGAATAAAAGTCCATTGGGGCTGGGGTTGTGGCTCAGTGCCAGAGCGCTTGCCTCGCACTTGTGAGGCACTGGGTTCAATCCTCAGCACCACATAAAAATAAATAAAGACAAAGTTTGTGTATCCAACAATCAGAAAAATTGATTAGAAGAATAATTTCTTCTAATTATTCTTTGAGCTACCGCTGAGCTACAATCCCAGCCCCCCCTTTTTATATTCTGAGATAGGACCTCGCTAAGTTGCTGAGGCTGGCTTTAAAATTTAGGATCCTCCTGCCTCAGCCTCCCAAGGCACTGGGATTATAGGCGTGTACTGCCATGCTCAGAAGAACTACATATTTTTAAAGGATGAATTTTAGCCAGGTACAGTGGTGCATGCCTGTAATATTACAGCTATTCAGGATACTGAGGCAGAAAGATGGCAAGTTCAAGGCCACCCTGGGCAACTTAGCAAGATCCTATCTCACAATAAAATAAAAAGGGCATGTAGCTCAGTGGTAGAGAGCTTATGTGCAAGGCCCTGGGTTCAATTTCCAGCACAAAAAAGAAATTTAGTACATAGAAATATCTTAATAAAAACTGGGGAAAACTTGAATCTCTTGCTTACTCAAATTTTCTAGTATTCTTTGCTTACTTAGGGATAGAATTACTGCAATATTAAAATTCTTTGTTGTCATGTCTCCCATAGGGACTACAAACTGAACTCTAAACCCTTCACTGTCCTTGAACTGCTAAGAACAGTGCAAAGTAAATGACAATTTTCCTTCTTTCTTTTCACCTTGCTTATAATTTCTGGTTAAGGTTGGATTAAAGCACCTCTTTTTAGAAAACAACAAAATATATATTGTTTCTCTGAGATTCTCATTTGATAAGAAGTCAACAATTCAGCGGTCAGGTAGAAGTTTCCTAAGGTTAAAAATCATTTCCTCTTCTAAATTGGTACCCAAAGAGAGCAATATATTTGAGTTATACTTCAATTCTAGGTTGCAAGTTTCATGGAAATTCCCAGAGACCTGCAAATAATGGAAGTGACTTTGATGTCACCTAAACAATGCCAGGTAAAAGAGCACATATGGTTTTGGAAGTAAAAAAGGAACAGAAGTTATGAAAAGAAAATCCTGGGGTGGGGGAAGCATTATTCCTCCCTCTTCTCTGAGAGCATCCTCTCCACTTATCACAAGAACTCATGCTGTTCACTCCCATCAGGATACTGGTCATAACTCCAGAATGCAAATTTAATTCTCAACTTATGGGGATTTATTTCTGCAGCTTTCCACAATGACAAGTAAACTAATGCTACCAATCTAAAACATCTGGAAGGTCATCTTCCAGATCACACAGATTGTTGGTTTTAACCCTTGTTCTGGAGAGTTCCCCATTTCAAGAATTGTAATAACTATGGCCATAAACTTAATTTGGCATTGGCTTAGTGATCACTCAGTTCAGCAGAAAAGGTCACTAATGTACATAACTTTATTTTGAAACCAAGTCCCATTCAGGCTGTCCTTAAACTCTCCTGGGCTCAATTGATCCTCCTGCCTTAGTAGCTAGGACTACCAGCAAGTGACACCACACTTGGCTAATAATTCTAATAAAATCCAGACTCCTAGTAATAATCTCTAGAATTTTTACATACCACATAGAAAATTGAGAAATCAACACTTCAACATTTAAGCATTCAATAGCCTTTGTTGGGTAAAATCAGAATCCAGTGCCCAGATAAATATATGCAAAATGGATGAATCTATTTTCTGTGCTTGTGAAAAAAAATTTGTTGCTTCTATAATCTCATTGCCACATCAACCTCCTTGTTTGACAATTGATCATCTTTGAGACACTTTCCTACAACATACGTAAGTTGTGGACAACTTACAATTTTAATCATATAAAAGGAAAATTTAGGTACCAATTTTTGTGTGCATACACACATGTACTAGGGATTGAACCCAGAGGTAATTTACCACTGAGCTACATTCCCAGCAAGTTCTTTTTCTTCTTCAGACAGGGAATTCATTTATTTATTTTCGGGGTTGGGAGGGTACCAGGGATTGAACCCAAGGGCAATTGACCCCTGAGCTACATCCTCAGCCCTTTTTTAAAATTTTTTGAGACAGGGTCTTGGTTGCGTTAGGGCCTCACTGAATTGCTGAGGGTAGTTTTGAACTTGCAGTCTTCCTGCCTCAGCCTTCCAAGCCACTGGGATTACAGACATATGGCATGCCCAACTTCATTCTGAAGGCTGTGGGGAACTTGTTTCTGAAGCTGCAAATCATCAGAATAAGGGACAAAACATTTTAGAATTACCACCATTAAGATATGTGGTAATTACTCCCCTAAAATCTTGCTTGAAACATGTTAACAAGCCAGGTGCAGTGGCGCACGCCTGTAATCCCAGCAATTTAGGAGGCTGAGACCGGATGATCGAGTTCAAAGCCAGCCTAAGACCCTCTTAAAAGGAGGTGGGGGGCTGGGGTTATGGCGCAGTGGTAGCGTGCTCGCCTAGCACGTGAGAGGCACTGGGTTCGATCCTCAGCACCACATAAAAATAAAAAATAAAAATAAAGATATTCTTAAAAAAAAAAAAAAAAAAAAAAAGGAGGTGGGGACTGGGGATGTGGCTCAACAGTCAATCCTCAGTACCAAAAAAAAGAAGAAAATGGGGAGGGGGATGTTACAAGGAAAAATTAAAACCTTCCTTCAGCACTTCCAAACCCAGCCCTTCTCAGTGCTTTTTAGTTCTCATGTACTGACAAATTGTCAATGTTCTTTACAGAGAAATCACTGGGTTGATGTTAGTTGAGAACAAATTGTCCCACAGGACAAGCAGAGTTCTTAAGTGCTGAGGCCTGATGCACATTATTTATAAGGCAAATACCAATAGTAGTGTGGGAATGGTTTTGAATTTGAGTTCTGACCTGGAAAAATCCCGGTAATTTTGGATATCCTGCTATAGGTACAGGATGAAACGACCAGATAAGCTTTTTAAAAAGTAGCTGTAGCACACACCTATAATACCAACTACTTGGGAGGCTGTGGCAGAAGGATCAAGTTCAAGCCTGGGCAATTTACTGAGACTGTCTCAGAATAAACTTTTAATAAAAGGGTTGTTGGTTGGGCATGTAGCAAAATGGTGAAGCACATATAGAGCACATGCAAAGCCAAGGGTCCAATCCTGAGTACTGCCCCCACTCCCAAATTATCTATACATGCACTAGAAGGTATGCCTTAATGGCAGTGTGTTTAACTCCCAAACCAGAATGTCCTTCACATTTTTCATATTCTGAAATCACCAAAATTTCTAGGAGCAAATTTCAGTAAATCCACACCTGAGGCTACCTATAACCTAAGTGACTCAATAGCTGGTCAACTTATATTTTTCAGTCTGTTACCACGTATTTCCCCTTTAACCAACTCAAACACAACAGTTAATGTAGAAAAAGTACAATGCTACTTTATTCTTAGCTAAAAATTCATTTAATGTTTTAAACCAACTTAATCATTGCCAGTAGATGGTGCTCAAACCAAGTAATTGTCTTAAGCATACACGTATAGGGTTTTGAAAAAGTGGACCTCACTGGCTAAACCAAAGCTAACTGGTTTATTCTCCTTCCTGTCCTTCCATGGTGGCAGGTTTTCCAGGTGGTTCTTTGGGGAAGAACACTCATTGCTTGGGAAATGTCAATTTTGTCATCTATTGGTCAATTGGTTTTCAATCAAGCAAATAAGCAAACTCTATAAAATAGACATATTAAACATCAAACTGAAAACTGCATTTAGAGCCTTCAAAACTTTTCACTGCATCCAAAAGTTAGCATTTTACCCACCTTTAAAGCGAGGTAGGTTATTCGTGTTCTGCCATAGGCTAAATAATTTATAGGATGTTTATAGTCCTGGCACCTCAACAGGATAGTTTAAATTTTGACCTAAGACATTTCATGTTGCCAGGCATGTTTTGAATCAGAAAATACCATACATAGATGGGCCTTATAAAATTTTGCTCATCTAATGGGCATGGCTTTTAACTTGGAAGGCCAAGGAATGATCACAACTTGTCTTCAGTAGGGCTATACACATAGCCCAAAGGTTGCCTAGCACGTGCAATAGTTAAGTTTAATTCCCAGTTCATAACTCTTACAAGTACTTGTGATGGAATTTAGGGTCTCACAAATGCTTAGCACACATTCTACAACTAAGTATCCCCAGCCCAAGAATATCCTTTAGGAGATACTATTCCATGTACAGGATTACTGTTAAAAAAATTCCAAGTACAGGATTACTGTTAAAAGTTCTTGGCAAGTGTTTCAAATATTCAAATGCTGACTTATCAACTGACCAAAACTAGAAACTTAATACGGCCTCACAGCCAAGGCCACTTGTTTTTCCTAGTTACCTACCACACTCCCAACATGACCAATTAGCCCCCCCAAAAAACCATTCACCTTATTGAATGGACACTCACCCTACAATTTACTGTCTCTTCAAACTTTGGGTTCATCTCTAGCCTGCGTTGTCACCCAACCTTGCTCCTGAAGATAAAAATTCCTATTGAAAATCAATTTCTATTTGTGATAGAGAATGCTCAATCTTCATTTCTTAGAACCTGAGTAAGTTCTCAGTACTATTAATCCTCATTGAACTACTCCAATGCTTACAAATGTACATTTCAACAAGCAGGAAACTTAACAGATCAAATAAATTATTCAGTATTAATGGAGCTACACAAAAATTTCAGAAGTTAACAGCCTTTAATATTACAGGATTTGGCCCTCTAAAGTAAATTACAAAGTTATTTTTCTACCCTAACCAAGTGTTGTAATCAATACAGCCCTCCCAGATATTCACTAGGTACTTAAGATCCCTCCCAGTTTTCCTTCAACTAAATTCCTAACCAGAAAACTTATACTCATGAAGTTATTAAGAGGTTC
>CM053406.1:74586906-74614576 GCA_028644305.1 Xerus rutilus | reverse complement strand
TGTCACCAGCAACATTGCCACGACGAACATCTTTGACAGACACGTTCTTGACATTGAAGCCCACATTGTCTCCAGGAAGCGCTTCACTCAGCGCTTCATGGTGCATTTCAACGGACTTTACTTCAGTTGTGACATTGACTGGAGCAAAGGTGACCACCATGCCAGGCTTGAGAACACCAGTCTCCACACGGCCCACAGGAACAGTACCAATACCTAAAGTTACAGCATAGTATCAAATATATTCTGTAAAGGCAAAGGTATTGTGCCTACCCAAAACTAAGGCTGTGACATTGTAATAACATCCAACTTACCACCAATTTTGTAGACATCCTGGAGGGGCAGACGCAAAGGTTTGTCAGTTGGACGAGTTGGTGGCAGGATGCAATCTAATGCTTCAAGCAGTGTGGTTCCACTGGCACTGCCATCTTTACGGGTGACTTTCCATCCTTTGAACCAAGGCATCTGAAACACAAATTTGCCAATTAATGTTATCAACTTGCCACTACGTTTTCTTTTAAAGGTGTCTTGGAAAATCACTTACATTAGCACTCGGCTCCAACATGTTGTCACCATTCCAACCAGAAATTGGCACAAATGCTACTGTGTCAGGGTTGTAGCCAATTTTCTTAATGTAGGTGCTGACTTCCTTAACGATTTCCTCGTATCTCTTCTGACTGTAGGGTGGCTCTGTGGAATCCATTTTGTTAACACCAACTATTAGTTGTTTCACACCCAGTGTGTAGGCCAGAAGGGCATGCTCACGGGTCTGCCCATTCTTGGAAATACCAGCTTCAAATTCACCAACCCCAGCAGCAACAATCAGGACAGCACAGTCAGCCTTTGTAAAATAAAGCATCCTGTTAAAAAAAGCTCTTCAAACAAAGACTCCAGTTTTAGTTATTTCTAAAGTTATTCATCCCACATACCTGAGATGTGCCTGTAATCATGTTTTTGATAAAGTCTCTGTGTCCTGGGGCATCAATGATAGTCACGTAATACTTGCTGGTCTCAAATTTCCACAAGGAGATGTCAATGGTGATACCACGCTCACGCTCAGCTTTCAGTTTATCTAAGACCCAGGCATACTTGAAGGAGCCCTTTCCCATCTGTAATGATTTAAAATGGTTACATGGTTATGAAAAAACTTGAAATTCCATAGCCCCCTTATTTTGCACAAATGGTTCCATTTTACAATCTATAACCTTTGACTATACTGTCAGCAACTAGAGCTAAGCCAATTAAAAAGCTTTACTTATTTTATTTAAGTAACATCTTTTGTCTTTAATAACCTCCACTTAAAAAGCTTCTACAAACAGCATTTTAGCACTTTCCCTTTTGCTATTGTACTTGCCTCAGCAGCTTCCTTCTCGAATTTTTCAATGGTTCTTTTGTCGATTCCACCACATTTGTAGATCAGATGGCCAGTGGTGGTAGACTTGCCCGAATCTACGTGTCCAATGACAACGATGTTGATGTGAGTCTTTTCCTTTCCCATTTTGGCTTTGATTTAGCAGTGGTTTTCACGACACCTAAAATGGTACTTGGGATTAAAACCAGCACCTTTGAACTACTGTCCGACTGTGTTGCGGATAAGCTTTGATCCAAACTCAAAAGGGCAAATTCCAAGGAGAATTACATCCAGTGCCAAGCTGGCCTAACTCTTCAGTCTCCACCCACCAAGTGTGAGGAAACTCCATCGCGCATAATTCCCCTCCCCCAGCCGCAAAAAGCTGAGTTCCAAAGGCTCGGAGACGAAATCGAGGTGCCTGAACGGCGCCCGGTAGGCCGTGGGGTCACAGGAAGCAGCGGCCGAGGAGGAAAAGGCCCTTTTCCTTTGTGTGGGTGACTCACCCGCCCGCTCTCCCGGGCCGCCGCGTCCTCCATTTTGAGCTCCCTGCAACAGGGCCGGAGCGGCCATCTTTCCGCGCACGCAACTGGTGCCGAGCGGGCCGGCCTCGCCGCCCGGGGTGGGGCGACCTGGGCGGCACAGGCAGGGCACCCATCCCGACCGGCTCCCTCCACCAAGCTCACGACCGTCGCCCCACAGGGCCCCGCCTCGCCTCCCCGAGGCCGCGCTGGACATGTGCGCCCCGACGGGCGGGCCCCGCCGCCGCCCCACAGCCAAGAACCGGACGATGAGCCCGTGAGTACCCTGACCCACACAATACCGGCAGGACCGTCCCGGCTGAAAAAAAGGCCCCCAAACGACTCACGTGGAAACAAACCCTAAACCGGGACAGCTGGCGGACGCGAAGGTGCGACCGCATTCGCACGCGGAGGCCCGGCCGCCCCAGCCAGGCCTCAACTCGAGCACGAGGCGAAGGGATTCTTGAAAAAAAATCTCAAGGCCTGGAACTCTCCCAACCCTCATATGACCCGAAATTCGGGGTAAGAACCTCGTAAAGTAGCCCAGTAGCATGGCGGTAAAGAAAGCACGCGAGGGCCTCAGCCCGCTCACGGCGGCCAGGCCCGCGGAAGCCACACCCGGCACTCACCTGTGTTCTGGCGGCAAACCCGTTGCGAAAAAGAACGTTCAGAGCGACTACGGCACTTATATACCGTTCTCCCCCACCCTCGAGGAAAAGGGCGGAGTCAGCACACGACACCACTTTCCCAGCTTACCCTGCGCCACCTCCACTAGGCACCGGTTCAATTGCTATCCCCTCCCCCCACCAGTTCCCGGGGACTGTGGGCGATGTGCGCTCAGTCCACTGACCGCACACAGCTCCCCACGCATGCTCCTCTCGATCCCGATGATGCTGAGAGCCAGAGGCTGGGGGCGGGGACGCGGCGATCCCTCTCGCATCTAGGTTAATGGGAGTTTAACGACGGTCCCTGGGATTCCCTCCGGCAGAGGCGAGTCCCCCTTTTGTATGAATTACACTCCGCTTCAGCCAGCGGGTGGGGCGGTCAAGAGGCGGGCAGGAGGGGACGTCCAGAATCTTCCCTGTACTATTCCTGGCTTAATCTCAAAGGTTGTATCGAGATTGGGCTATCCCTTCACCTTGCAACCCACCTACCGTACTCAGCCTTGCCCTCTCGCTCGCCTGGGCCAATCCCCTAGATCCGCTTTCCCCTCTGGTCTCACCCGGGTCTTGGACTGGTTCCTCCTCCGCCCCCGCCGTACGTGCTCCAGCTGCCTGGAGGCGAGTACGAGGCCCCCCGGACCCGAGGGATTTAGGGCCGACGGCCAGGGCTGGAGGCTGCCTTTAACGGCTCAGGAATCCTAGAGGGCTTTTAGCGCAGTGGCCCCGAGCGCAACCAGTCTGCTCCCTAGATGGCTTCTTGGTTTGTTCCATTCAGAACCAGCTGTTTTTATCGAAGCTTGGAACATACTTCACCTCCCGAGGCACTCCAGATGTCCACTGTTTCAGTTTGGTGTAGACTTTAATCCTACAATTAGCTTTACTTCTAAATCTAGTCTTATTGCAATAAGAAGATCTGAGAGTGTGTGTATCTGTCTACTCCCGTGGTACGTTTTTAAAAAGTGTATAGTCATTTTGATTGCAAACATGAGAAACTTAAAAAGAATCTTTCAGATTCAGCCTTTCCACATGATCTCATGTACAGACTAAGATCTACAGCATCAGCAAGTTCATCCACCCGGTATTCTGTCCCTAATACTTGCTATGAAATCACTGCTTTTCAAAAATGGCCTAGCTTATTTCAGTAAATGCCTTTATTTTCTACTTTTCTGTGCTGTTGATTGTAACTGCATTTTAGCATTAAATCTAGGGCGAGATTGGATGAGATTTGGACTTTGGGGATGTGTGTGAGTGTATGTGTGTGTGTGTGTGCGCGCGCGCGCTTGTGTGTTGCTTTTGTCATTGGTTTTTTAAGACCTGCCCAAGCAAGTCCCCAACTTCTGGGCTCAAGTGATCCTCCTGCCTTCTCAGCTTCTCTAGCGGGGATTAAAGGTAGGCATCACCTGTTCAGCTTTGGCATTTGCGGGTGGCTATCAGGGCAAGTCCTGGGAAATATTTCTTTGAGAAAAGAGACACTTTTTGCTGTTTTGTTTTCTGGTGCTGGGGTTTGAAAAAAGCATTTGTCTATTTGGGGGAGTGCTGGTTGAACCCAGGGCCTTACACATGCTAGTTAAGCATTTTTCTACCACTGAGCTAAATCCTCAGCCCTAAAAATATTTAAAAAAATTTTTTTTTGTCCTGAGAATTAAACCCAGAGGCACTTTACTAATGAGCTACGTGGCCAGTCCTTTGTTTTTTGAGATGGGATCTCTTTAAATTGCTGAGGCTGGCCTCCAACTTGCCATACTCCTGCCTCAGCCTCCCAAGTCACTGTGATTACAAGGATGTGCCACTGTGCCAGCCTAAAAAACATTTATTTTTAATACATTAACTACAAGATATTTACATCTTTCAGGTGTAAAAATCACTGCCCAGCTTCTTGAACCAACCTATTAATGGGTATTTGAAAAATTACTACCTGTCAGTGTAAATGAAGCACTGTGGAGTATGCAAAAGAAATGTCCTTCTGAAGAACTCACCATCAGTTTAGAAAAAGAAAACTAATATGTAAAACATTTGGAGCTGGGCACATGCCTAATAATCTCAGCTACTCAGGAGGTTGAGACAGGAGGATGGCAAATTCAAGGTCAGCTTGGAGAACTTAGCAAGACCTATCTCAAAATGAAAAAAAGAACAGAAAGGACAGGGGCTGAGATGTAGCTCAGTGGTAGACAGCTTGCCTAACATGCACAGGCCTTGGGTTCAGTCCTTAATTCCACAACAAACAAACAAATAAATAAGACAATTGGGAAGCAATTAAAGGCAAACTTATGTAATGGTTATTTGCTTTTTACTTCATTGTAAAACAGTTCTAGGGATGGGTTGTGACTCAATGGTGGAGTGCTTGCCTGGCATGTGTGAGGCAATTCTCAGCACACCACATATAAAAAATAAAGGGGACTGAGGTTGTGGTTCAATGGGAGAGCGCTTGCCTGGCATGTATGAGGCACTGGGTTTGATTCTCAGCATCACATATAAATAAAATAAAGGTCCATTGACAACTAAAAAATATTTTAAAAAAATAATAAAGGTCCATTGATAACTAAAAACATTTTATATATGTATATATAAACATGTATATATACATATATAAAAAAAGAACTTTCAAAAAGAAACCCACAGTTCTAGCTTTCAGTTACTTTTCACAATCCAACACTTTATTTTTAAGTGAAAGGAAAGTCTGGATAAGCCTTTCTCAATCTTGTTTTACTACTCCTTATAGATAATAACTTTCTTTTAAAAAAGCTTTCTTTATTCTTTCATTGAGATTTCTAGCCTTCTCATTTTCAACTTTGATAATTTTAATCAAAGAATCTAGACTAAGCAAAATATTCCTAGAAATATATAATGAATTCTCTATCCACAAAAGCCTTTTCTATAACACTTTTATTACTAGCATCTCTCACAAATTCTTTTGTCACATCAAATTTTCCTAGCACTTTTAGCCAATCACATACATGTGGAAAAAATTACCTTGATATCCTCGCCCTGTTTGTAACAAAAGAGGTAAGAAATGCCAGTGAAAATTACATACAATAGAACAATGCAAATACCTTGCTTTTTTGTTTATTAGAAACATTCAGTAATGCCAGGCATGGTGGGCCACATCTGTAATCACAGTGGCTCTAGAAGCTGAGATTACAAGTTTGAGGCCAGCCTCAGCAACTTAGTGAGGCATAAGCAACTTAGTGAGACCCTGTCTTAAAATCAGAAATAAAAAGGGTTGGAGAGATGGCTCAGTGGTAAAGCACCCCTGGGGTTAATCCCTAGTACCAAAATAAACAAATTCATTATAAAAAGAAATATTCATTAATGATTCTTCTCCTTGGCACTAAACTTCAACAGTCAACCATATTAGTATATCACACTATTGTTAACTACACAGTTATTTCAGAATAAGATTAGGGTAGCCAGGCACGGTGGCACACACCTGTAATCCCAGCGGCTGAGACAGGAGGATCTTGAGTTCAAAGCCAGTCTCAGCAACGGCAAGGTGCTAAGTAAGCAACTCAGTGAGACTGTCTCTAACTAAAACCCCAAATAGGGCTGGGGATGTGGCTCAGTGGTCAAATGCCCCAGAATTCAATCCCTGGTACAACCCCCCCAAAAGATTAGGGTACTATACCAGACGACGACTTATTTTCCATGATTCCTTTAACAGTATATTCCTCTGAGGGTTTTGGTTTATGCATTGTTGGAAATAATTCTAAGGCACATATTTTAACAGAAATTTTATTTTATTTTGTTTTGTTTTTTTACTGGTACCAGAGATTGAACCCAGGGGTGCTTAAACACTGAGCCCCATTCTCAGCCCTTTTTATTTTTGATTTTGAGACAGGGACTCACTGAGTTGCTTAGGGCCTCACCGAGTTGCTGAGACTGGCTTTGAACTTGTGATCCTCCTGTCTCAGCCTCCTAAGGTGCTGGGATTGTAGGTATGGACTACTGTGCCTGGCACAGGAATGGCAATTTTTAAAAAATGTACAAAAATGGTTATTTAGTGACATGAGGGAAGGAAGCCAAGATTAAAGAAAGGCTGAAAGTTGAATATTTGGCAGTTTGACATGGGACCCAGAACCACCACTAAAATCTAAGAAAGAAATGAGAAGTCAAAGATATTGCGGTGGCTCAGGTCTGTAATCCCAGCACTTTGAGAGGCTGAGACAGGAGGATCGCGAGTTCAAAACCAGCCTCAGCAATGGCAAGGCACTAAGCAACTCAGTGAGACCCTGGCTCTACATAAAACACAAAATAGGGCTGGGATGTGGCTTAGTGGTTGAGTGCACCTGAGTTCAATCCCTGGTACCAAAAAAAAAAAAGATACTGGTAAAAAAGTATTGATGATAATTTCAGTTTAGAAAAATAAAAGTGAGAAAAGTGATCTCTGAAATATGCACAATTTATTGAAATGTGACATTGCAAATGTACTATTACATAATCCTAAAATTATAATAACTGCAGATATAGGCTTTCAGTTGAATTATTCTGTTCGAAAATACGTACCTACTATAGTTTAAGCTGAAATGTATATTTGGTGCTGTTTTGGAATATTTTGGGGGGGAAAGTGTAACTGGGGATTTAACCCAGGGGCAGTTTACCACTGAGCTACATCCCCTAGCCCTTTTTATTTTTTAATATTTATTTATTTATTTATCGATTTATTTATTGGGACTGGGGATTGAACTCAGGGGCAGTCGACTACTGAGCCACATCCCCAGCACTATTTTGTGTTTTATGTAGAGACAGGATCTCACTGAGTGGCTTAGCGCCTTGCTGTTGCTGAGGCTGGCTTTGAACTCGCGATTCTTCTGTCTCAGCCTCCCAAAGTGCTGGGATTACAGGCGTGCGCCACCGCACTGGGCTTCTTTTTATTTTTGATTTTGAAACAGGGTCTAACTTAGTTACTTAGGGCCTGGCTAAATTGCTGAGGCTGACCTTGAAATTGTGATCTGCCTGCCTCAGCCTCCCTAGTAGTTGGGTTTACAGGGGCATGTTAGAATTCTTTAAAAGATGACTGCCAACAGTTCTCACAATTTATAAAAACTACAGCTCCTGGGCTGGGGAATGTAGCTTGTCTACCAGAATGCTTGCCTAGCGTGCCTTAACATGCCTAGCATGTGTGAGGCCCTGGGTTCAATCTCCAGTACTGCAGAAACAAACAGCAGCAGCTCCCGATTCAAATGCGACCCAAAGTTTTCCTAGTACCTCAACCTTACTACTTTGGATGGTGAAAATAACCCATCATTCTAAATATAATTAACAAAACGGTCCAAAAGTGTTCCTTAAATACAGATAAGGTAGTCAAATTTTCATTATTATGCACAGACTGAGAAAGGAAAATTTTTAAATATGACTCCAAAATTTCTCTCAAAACGTAGGTAAATTTTCCCAAGCCCCTGTAACTACTTACAAAGTATACACTTTATAAATACCATATCAAAAATCTTTTTTAAAATATCACCCAAGGAACAATAAAGTTGCAGGAGTCCTTGATTTATGTATAAGTAACCTACTGCGCGCCATCACTGGGTGCTCTTAATGTTGCCATTATGCCGGGACTTTCCTTGGGGAAAGGGAGATCTCGATTCATAATATGCTTAAGAGCCAGTATCTTCGACGCATGGAGGTCAAATTATCGTGCGTTTGTTCTCAGGGTAGAGCTCACATTGCTACCCTCGATCCGAAGCCAGGGTTGGGCCAAGCGGGGGTTGAGCAGGACCTGAACGCAGGTCCCTGGGACAGCGCAGCGTAGCTCGGGAGACGCGGCGGCCCGGCGATCCTTCGCCGGCGCCAGCTACCCGTGCGGGGGAGCCAGCCTATTCAGCGCGCAAACACCTGTGCGCCTGGCAAGTCTCACCCAGGGCTGTAGGTTTTGCCAGCTCAGATCTCCAAAACTCAAGACCGCCCCTCGGCACGCCCCCACCTTGAGGTCACTTGGTTCGTACCAAGACTGCGGAAGAAAGGGCCCTGGAGGAGGCCACCGACTCAAGTGTCTCCCGTAAGGGCCTAGCCTCTAGAAGATTGAGCAAATAAAGTCCCCAGACCCTCTGTCTTTACTATAACCCGAACAATTTTACAACAGATACAGTATGCTTTTTACTAACTTAAATGTTAAAATAGTAACAGTAACATTGTTGAGTCTTACAACCGAGTTTGGGGATTATCATCTAAAGTCATTATTTTGCTTCATATTTTCTCTAAACTTGCTTGTATCATTTAGAGTGTCAAACTTAAAATATTTTTAAGCAAGCATCAGCAGGCTGTTTCAAGAAGAAAAACAAGGATTTTAGTTATTTTCATGGTAAAAGGATGAACAGTAATGGTTCTTTGAGATAGATAATTGTGATTTGCCAAGCATCTTTCAGTATTGGCTCATCATTTTGCTATTGGGCCTAACTTAAAGCAGCTTTAAGTAATTTAAATTTTGCTGTGGGTTGCCACGTTTTCATCTTGCTTGTGCCAATTGAAAATGATTTTTAAAGGGTATTTTAGAATATGATTAAGCCAAGGAATTATTTGGACTGAGACTCCAAATAAAATGGCACTTCTGTGTGGCAGACACTGTCCTAATATTTATAGTATTTAATGTAATCCTACTACTCACATTTTATAGATGGAGGCATTATATGCAACAATTTATGCACAATAAGAAAATACAGACATTCTTTTTTAAAGTTTTTCTTTTTCCTTTTTTTTTTTTTTTTGGCATAAAATTGTAAAATACAATGTACCACATTGCTTTTTTCACTTAATACATCTTGGCAATCTTTTCGTGTGAGTCTTTTAGAGCCTAATAGAGAATTTGAACTCAAATAATCTAATTGGAGAGCTAGTCCTAACCCTTACCAACAGCTGTAGATAGCCTGCTATAATGAAAATAGCAGTGGCATAAGAGTGAGAAAATGAAGAATTCAGTTCACCCTCTCCCACTTATAAATCTTGTGACTGCAAGTTCTGGATCCCTCTGAGTGCATCTGTGAAATGGGTCTGCTCATCATTTATACTTAGAACCTACCTCACGATTCTAATACTGCAATGACATGCAACAACATAAAGGCATTTTATTAGCTAAAAAAGATAATATGTCCACAGGCTATTTGGAGAATGTGCGCCTTCAGCTGATATGCCTTGTAACACTAACTTGAGTCAGTAGAGAAAATAAACTCATAAATACCTTTTTAATTATAAACATTTAAAAATAGGTGCTATAATTAGGCAAGAGAAGGAAATTAAGGGGATATGAGTAGGAAAATAAGAGCTCAAATTATCTCTGCTAATGATATGATCCCATATTTAGAAGACCCAAAACACTCCACCAGAAGACTTCTAGAGCTCATAAATGAATTCTGCAAAGTACCAGACACAAGCTCAACATCCGCAAATCAATTGCTTTCCTATCCCCCAATGATGAACCTGCTAAAATAAATAAATTAGGAAAACTATTCCATTTACAATATCCTCAAAAAATAAAAATACTTGGGCATCAATCTAACAACAACAACAACAAAAAAAAAAAGGTGAAGGACCTCCACAATGAAAACTACAGAACAATAAGGAAAGAAATTGAAGAAAACCTTAGAAGATGGAAAGACCTCCCATATTCTTGGATAGGCAGAATTAATATTGTCAAAAGGGCCATACTCCAAAAATTACTATATAGATTCAATGCAATTCCCATAAAAATTTCAATGACATTCTTCATAGAACTAGAAAAAGCAGTTATGAAATGCATTTGGAAAAATAAAAGGCCAGAATAGCCAAAGCAAGCCTTAGCAAGAAGAGTAAAACAGGCATCCCAATACTCGTCCTCAAATTATACT
Organism: Xerus rutilus; assembly: GCA_028644305.1. Taxonomy (NCBI): domain Eukaryota; kingdom Metazoa; phylum Chordata; class Mammalia; order Rodentia; family Sciuridae; genus Xerus; species Xerus rutilus. The sequence continues at coordinate 74,604,231 of CM053406.1, read as the reverse complement.
ACTGAGCTATAGTAATAAAAACAGCATTGTACTGGCACCAAAACAAGCCTGAAGACCAATGGAACAAAACAGAAGACATAGAGACAAGCCCACATAAATAGTTATCTGGTATTAGAAAAATGTGTCAAAAACACACATTGGAGAAAGCTTTTTTTTGGTACCAGGCATTAAACCCAGGGGATACATCTGCAGCCCTTTTCATTTTTTATTTTGAGACAGGATCCCTCTAACTTGCTTAGGGCCTCACTAAATTGCTGTGGCTGGCTTTGAACTTGGAATTCTCCTGCCTGCCTCAGTCTCCCAACCCACTGGGACTATAGGCACATACCAGTGCACCCAGCAAAAGATAGCTTTTTTAACAAATGGTGCTGGCAAAACTCAACTCAAAGTGGATCAAAGACCTAGGAATTAGACTAGAGATCCTGTGTCTAATTAAGGAGAAAGTAGGCCCAAATCTCCATCACGTCGGATTAGGCCCCGACTTCCTTAACAAGACTCCAAAAGCACAAGAAATAAAAGCAAGAATCAATAAATAAGATGGGTTTAAACTAAAAAGCTTCTTCTCAGCAAAAGAAACAATCAATGAGGTGAACAGACAGCCTACATTCTGGGAGCAAATTTTTGCCACACACACATCAGATAGAGCACTGATCTCTAGGATATATAAAGAACTCAAAAAACTTAACACCAAAGAAAACAAACAACCCAATCACTAAATGGGCTAAGGAGCTGAATAGAAACCTCTCAGAAGATATACAATCAATAAACAAATATATGAAGAAATGTTCAACATCTCTAGCCATTAGAGAAATGCAAATCAAAACTACTCTGAGTTTTCATCTCACCCCAGTCAGAATGGCAGCTATCCAAAATACAAGCAACAATAAGTGCTGATGAGGATGTGGTGAAAAAGGTATACTCAAACATTGCTGGTGGGACTGCAAACTGGTGCAACCAATCTGGAAAGCAATATGGAGATTCCTTAAAAAAAACTTGGAATGGAACAACCATTTGACCCAGCTATCCCACTCCTCGGCCTATACCCTAAAGACTTAAAAACAGCACACTACAATGATACAGCCACTTCAATGTTTATAGCAACATAGTTCACAATTGCTAAACTGTGGAAGCAATCCAGATGCCCTTCAATAGATGAATGGATAAAGAAACTGTGGTACACATATACAATGGAATATTATTCAGCAATAGAAGAGAATAAAATAATGGCATTTGCAGGTAAATGGATGGAATTGGAGAACATTATGCTAAGTGAAGTAAGCCAATACCAAAAAACCAAATGCCAAATGTTCTCTCTGATTAGTGGATGCTGATAAGGGGGTAGGAATGGGGAACATAGGAGAAATGGAGGAAATTTGGATGGGGCGGGGGGGAAGTGGGGAGAGGGAAGGGGGAATAGGTGTAGCAAAGATGGTTGAATGAGATGGTCATCACTACCCTAGGTGCATGTATGAAAACACAAATGGTGTGACTCTATCTGGTTTGCAACCAGAAAGATGGAAAAATTGAGCTCTATATATGTACTATGACTTGAAATGCATTTAAATAAATCAATTAATTAATTTTTAAAAAATGGTGCTGGGAAAACTGGAAATCCATATGTAGTCAAATGAAATTTAACCCTCATCTCTCACTCTACACAAAACTCAACTCAAAATGGATCAAACACCTTGGAATTAGTTCAGGAGTCCTGCACCCACAAGAAGAAGATGGAGAACTAACACTCCAACATGTCGACTCAGGAACTGACTTCCTTAACAAGACTCCTAAAGTGCAAGAAGTACAATCAAAATGTTTTGGCGAGATTGCAATAAATCACTGAGTCGATCTTAAAGTGGGAGATGGAACGATCTTTATTCACCAGCTGCTAGGGCACCACAGATAGGATCAGGGAAAACTGCAAGTCTGCATGCCTCGACCCCCTCCAGTGGTTAGAGCACACCTTTTATACTATTACTAAAGCATGTCAGTACATTAATCATAAGTGGCTGTTGCTACAATTCAAAGTCATAAACAAAAATCATGAGATCTGAAAACATAAGCAAAAGGGGAAGTGGGTCAAAACCTAGTTGAGTACAATTTGAAGAATGGTTGCTAACATCTAGACAAACATTAACATTCTATGCAGTTAGGGTACATTACCCAAGTACAGTATATCAGAATAGAAGGAACAATTTTGCCATTTTGCATTGTCAATATGCTATGCTAAGCAATTGTTGGTAGGTACACAGTCAGGGTGTTCCCGTGGGAAAAGCATTTCTTACATGACTTGGAGTTTCAGGAAAAAATTGAGTCTATTTGGTCATTGTCCATATAGCCTGGCCCATTACAAAAACGTGGATGGCATCAAATTAAAAAGCTCTGCACAGCAAAGGAAACAACCAAGAGCATGAAGAGAGAGTCCATAGAATGGGAGAAAGTCTTTGCCACACACACCTCAGAAAGGGCAGTATTAATATCCAGGATATACAAAGAACTAAAAAAACAACACACACACACAATCAATAAATAGGCAAAGTAACTAAATAGACATTTCTCAAAAGAAGAAATACAAATATATGAAAAAATGTTCAACATCTCTAGCAATTATAGAAATACAAATTAAAATTACATTGAGATTTCATCTCAGTCCAGTCAGAATGGAAATTATCAAGAATACAAACAACAATAAGTGTTAGTGAGGATGTTAGGGGAAAGATGCACTCATACATTGTTGGTGGGTCTGCAAATTAGTGCAACCACTGTGGAAAGCAGTATGGAGATTCCTTAAAAAACTAGGAATGGAACCACCATATGACCCAGCAATCCACTCATTGGTACATATACAAAAAAATTAAAATCAGCATGTTACAGTGATGCAGGCACAGCAATGTTTATAGCAGCTCAATTCACAATAGCCAAGCTATGGAGTCAACCTAGGTGCCTTTCAACAGATGAATGAATAAAGAAAACTTATACACACACACACACACATATGCACACACACATATATTTATATGTATAATATATGATATGTATATGTATAATGGACTATTATTCAGCCATAAAAAAGAATGACATGGGGCTGGGATTGTGGCACAGTGGTAGTGTGCTCGCCTAGCATGCGTAAGGCACTGGGTTCGATCCTCAGCACCACATAAAAATAAAATAAAGATATTCTGTCCACCTGCAACTAAAAAAATAAATAAATACTTTAAAAAAAAAAAGAATGACATTATGGTATTTGCCAGTAGATGGGGGAAGAGGGAAAGTCTGAAGAATATGCCAGAAAAATTAAGGAAACTAAAGATTTCTACAACTTCTCTTGTGATTTCAAATCCAGGGCTTAGTAGAATATGTGCTGTTTCATTTGGTATGAAGGAAAGGATTTTCTTCTCTCACTATTTGTTATGACTCCATATTTTATAGACAACATTCATCTTCAGTATTTCTGTGTCCTCATAGGTAATTAGTAGAAAAACATTGGACTAAGGGGAAGAGCTACAGTCTGTTCCTAGATATTTTCTTTTTTAATATGATCTTGAATAAATCACCCTCAAGTTCAGTCCATGATCTCACTGACAAAATTGTCTAACCTCTATTTCATAGAACTGATAATAAGGATTAAATCAGATATATATCTGAAGATGCAAACCATTATCACATGTCAGTGCTCACTATAATTATAAAATACTCATTAGCTCTTTCAAAAAAAAGTGCAAGGCACAGTGGTGCACACCTGTAATCCCAGCAGTTAGTGAGGCTGAGGAAGGAGTATTACAAATTCGAAACCAGCCTCAAACACTTAGTAAGGCCCTAAGCCACTCAGTGGAACCCTGTCTCTAAGCCGGGCGCGGTGGTGCACGCTTGTAATCCCAGCATTTAGGGAGGCTGAGACAGGAGAATTGCGAGTTCAAAGCCAGCCTCAGCAACAGCAAGGCTCTAAGCAACTCAGTGAGACCCTGACTCTACATAAAACACAAAATAGGGCTGGGGATGTGGTTCAGTGGTCAAGTTCAATCCCTGGTACCAAAAAAATAGAAAAAAGAGAAGAAACTCTGTCTCTAAATAAAATACAACAAAAGGGCTGAGGATGTAGCTCAGAGGTTAAGTGCCCCAATACTTCCCAAAAAATAAAAGCAAGAAAAACCTATTCAAAATATAGAGAAATTTACCAATTTTTAACATTTATCCTGACAATGAATATTATTTGCTCTAATTGAGTATTAGAACTATAGATTCACCAACACATGTGACACCATGTGTGTTCTGCAAGTGGCAGGAACTTTCAAATTATGGCATTTGGTAATTGTTGGTAATTGTGCAGGACTTCAGAGGTCAGTCTTTGTATTTCCAAACATTTGTTGAGGGGCTGGATTAGTTCAGTCATAGAGTGGGAGGCCCTGGGTACTCAATCCCCAGCATCAGGGGGAAAAAAACCAAAAAAACATTTATTGGGTATATGCTATATGCCAAGCACTAACTAGGTACTAGAGAGACAAAACTTAATCCCTTCTGGATGATGTATGTGATGTGGCAGAGCCCTGCAGAGATGGAGAAGGGAAGATTTGTAGGAAACAGGCTGGGTATGGTAGTGCATGCTCAAGGCCAGCCTCAGCAATTTAGTGAGGCCCTGTCTCAAAATAAAAAATAAGATAGACTGGAGACGTGGCTCAGTGGTTAAGCACCACTAGGTTCTATTCACAGCTCCATTCCCTCCTCCTGCCCAAAGGAAACAAAGGACAGCATGAGAGTTTGAGAATGCTGGATCAAGTAAGCCTAGGGTTTCTTGGAAGAGAGCATCAGGGAAAGCTCAAAGGAGAGAGCTGGGGAGGAACAGTGGGAGTTGGCCAGAGAAGGAGGCCATAGAGGTGGGTGCTTTAGGTGACTGCCCTAGAAAGAAACTGTCCTCCAGAGACAGGAACAGAGAGCAACATATGCCTGTCTGGAGTATTCATGGAAACCCCCTGAGGAGCTTGTAAAGAACACTGGGGCACTGTTGACCAACTGGCCTGGGTCCAAGTCCTGCATGTACCACATCTTACTGAATGTCTGGCCAAGTATTTTGTGTCTTTATAAAAAGGAGACAATAATACCTGCCCCATAAGATCACTATGAAATTTAAGAAGAGTATCTCAGGTACAGAACATGTTCTTTGTTTTGCTTTATTTGCACCAGATTAGAACAATAATTTGCAGGGAATTATTTCTTTCTCCTTCCTTTGTTTTAACCCATTATGTATATTGTAAAATGCTTTAAGAATGAGACGGCTCTGAAGTTGGAATGTCTTCAACTGGAATCCCTGCTGGCTGTACCACAGCTAGCCACAGGATGTTTAAGAAGTGATCGAACCTCTCTAAGCCTCAGTTTTCATATCTATAAACTGAGGATAGTAGTATATAATATTTACCCCTTTAACATGTGTTGAGGATTAAGTGAAACAATCAATGTAAAGTACTTACTTAACACAGAGCTGAGCACTAGGGTAAGCATTCAATAATTTTTTTTGGGGGGTGCTAGGATGTGAACCAGGGCCTCACACATACACATGCTCTACCACAAAGCTACATCTCAAGCCCTAATAAATCTTAATGGTTCCTTGTTATTTCATTTCACTTTATTTTATTTTTGTTATTTGCAATTCCTCATTAACCAGAATGTTGATATAAAATGAAGAAATGAAGTTTCTTTCTTTTCTTTTCTTTCTTTCATACAAGGGATTGAACCCAGTGGGGCTTAACCACTGAGCCACATCCCCAGGTTTTTTTATTTTTCATTTCGAGACATGGTCTCGCTAAGTTGCTTGGGGCCTCACTAAATTGCTGAAGTGAGCTTTAGACTTGGGATCCCCCTGCCTCAGCCTCCTAAACCACTGAGATTACAGGCATACACTACCACTCTCAGCAAAATAAAGTTTCTTTTCTTTTTTTTTTTTTTGGTACTGGGATTGAACTCAGGGATACTCGAACACTGAGCCACATTCCTAACCCCATTTTGTGTTTTATGTAGAGACAGGGTCTCACTGAGTTGCTTAGCGCCTTGCTGTTGCTGAGGCTGGCTTTGAACTCGCGATTCTCCTGTCTCAGCCCCCCAAAGTGCTGGGATTACAGGTGTGCGCCACCACGCCCAGCTATGAAGTTTCTTTATTAAGAATAATGGCGGGGTTGAGGTAGAGCACTTGCCTTGCATGTGTGAAGCCCTGGGTTTGATTCTCAGCACGACATGTAAATAAATTAATAAAATAAAGGTCTATCAATAACTAAAAAATTTTTAAAAAGAAGAAGAATGGCATAGCTGGGTGTGGTAGAGCACATCTATAATCCCAATCAATCCAGAGGCTGAGGCAGGAGGACTGGAAGTTCAAAGCCAGCCTCAGCAATTTAGCGAGGTCCTAAGCAACTTAGACTTTGCCTCAAAATTAATAATAAAAAGGACTGGGGATGTGGCTCAGTGGTTAAGCCTCCCTGAATTAAATCCTCAGTTAGTCTTTCCCCAGAAAAGAATAGAATAATGACAGTTTGCTTTGAGTTCTGTTTTTCACATCTCTCCTTTTTCTTTTTTTCTGTTGATTTTCTTATCAGTTTCACTTTCAGAATCTTTTTTTTTGGTGGGGGGAGCAGGTACCAGGACTTGAACCCAGGGATTCTTTACCATTGAGCTACATACCTGCCCTTTTTTAATTTTTTATTTTGAGACAAGGTTTCACCTAAGGTGCTGTGGCTGGCCTTGAATTTATAAACCTCTTGCCTCAGCCTCCTTATAACACTCCTCAGGCTGGTGTGCCCCACCATACCCAACTACAGAAAAAAAATTTTAACTAGAATTTTTTTTTAAATCCAAGGCAGCCAAGTATGGTGGTACATGCCTGTAATCCCAGCAACTCTGGAGGCTGAGATAGGAGGATCACAAGTTCCAAACCAGCCTCAGCAATGGCGAGGTGCTAAGCAACTCAATGAGACTCTATCTCTACATAAAATACAAAATAGGGCTGGAGGTGTGTGGCTCAGTGGTTGAGTGGTTGAGTACCCCTGAGTTCAATGCCTGCTACCAAAAAAAAAAAAAAAAGGAAAAAGAAAATCAAAGGCAACAAATTGGTCATGGTGGCACACATCTGTGTGATTTGGGAGGCTAAGGCAGAAGGATTGCAAGTTCCAGGTCAGCCTCAGCAATTTAGCAAGGCCTTAAGAAGTTTAGTGAGATCTTATCTCAAAAAATAAAAAGGGTTGGTAATGTAGCTCAGTGGTTAAATTCCCAGTACGAAAGAAAGAAAGAAAGAAAGAAAGAAAGAAAGAAAGAAAGAAAAAGGCCATTGAACAGTTAACTTTAATTCTGAAATCCTGTCATATCCTTGTACTTTCTAAGATTAATGTCCTTTATTCTTTTTCATTTTTAGTACAGTATCTTGTGAATTATTGCTGTGTCATCTCTGTGTTTCTAGTACCATCTGCTTCCAGTATATCTATTGGCAAGCCATTCCTGTTGCCAAAGGAACTTTGCAGACTTAATTTTAAAAAACACCCAATCGTTTCATATTTCACACAATCATCAATGAGAAGGGGAAACCAGGTCTCAATAACTGGGAAATCAAAAAATCTTTACCACACACACCTCAGATATAGCACTAATCTCCAGGATATATAAAGAACTCAAAAACTTAACAGCTAAGAAACAAATAATCAATATGTAGGCTAAGGAACTGAATAGACACTTCACAGAAAAAGAAATACAATTGACTTGTAATCCCAGCACTTAGGGAAGCTGAGACAGGAGAATTGCGAGTTCAAAGCCAGCCTCAGCAATGGCGAGGCGCTAAGCAACTCAGTGAGACCCTGTCTCTACATAAAACTTAAAATAGGGCTGGGGATGTGGCTCAGTGGTTGAACGCCCCTGAGTTCAATACCTGGTACCAAAAAAAAAAAAAAAAAGAAATACAATTGATCAGCAAACATATGGAAAAATGTTCATCATCTCTAGCAATCAGAGAAATGAAATCAAAACTACTCTAAGAGTTCATATCATTCCAGTCAGAATGGCAATTATCAAGAATACAGGCAATAATAAGCATTGGTGAGGATGTGAGAAAAAAGGTACACTCATACATTGCTGGTGGGACTGCAAATTGGTGCAACCCACTCTGGAAAGCAGTATGGAGATTCCTCAGAAAATTTGGAATGGAACCACCATTTGACCCAGCTATCCCACCCCTCCGTTTATATCCAAAGGATTTAAAATTAGCATACTACAGCGACACAGCCACATCAATGTTTATAGAAGCTCAATTCACAATAGCTAAACTGTGGAACCAACCTAGATGGCCTTCAACAGATTAATGGATAAAGAAAATGTGGTACACACACACAATGGACTATTACTCAGCTTTAAAGAAAAATGAAATTATGGCATTTGCAGGTAAATGGATGGAACTCAAGAACATCATGCTAAGTGAAATAAGCCAGTCCCAAAAAACCAAAGGCCAAATGTTTCCTCTGATAAGCGGATGCTGATCCATAGTCGGGGGTGGGTAGGGAAGAATGAAGGAACTTTGGATTGTGCAGAGGGGAGTGAAGGGAGGGGTGGGGCTGTAGGGATAGGACAGGTGGAGAATGAGACAGACATTATCACCCTATATACATGTATGATTACACTACTGGTGTGACTTTGCATTATGAACAGCCAGAGGAATGAGAAGTTGTGCCCCATTTGTGTACAATGTGTCAAAATGCATTCTATCGAGGCTGGGGTTATGACGCAGTGGTAGCGTGCTCGCCTAGCGCACGAGAGGCACTGGGTTCAATTCTCAGCACCACATAAGAATAAAATAAAGATATTCTGTCCACCTACAACTAAAAAATAAATAAAAAATGCATTCTATTGTCATCTATAACTAATTAGAACAAATTTTAAAAAATAGAAAGGAGACCAGTAGAATAGGAGAAGGGATCAGGGGAGGGGAGGGAAAGGGGAGGTACTGGGGAATGAAACTGGTCAAATTACACTGTTTTATTGTGTGCACATATGAATATGTTATAACAAATCCCTACCTCCCAAAAAATAAATAACTGGGAAACCACTGAGGTAATTTCTTAGATCTTTTTATTTTCCCAGCACTTTAAGGTGTTCTTTGGGCTAGGGGTGGAGCTCAGTATTATCCCAGAGTTCTATACCTAGTGCAAATATCTTTTACAAATGAATAAAATCACAATGAGATACTACGGCACACCCCGAAAGTGGATAAAATTTAAAAAGACTGACCGTTCCAACTCTTGGCAGGCAGTTAGGACTCACACAGCTGGTGAGAATGAAAAAAGGAACAATCTCTTAGGGAAACAGTTTACCAGTTTGTTTAAAACGTTAAACATATATAGCCTGCCATGCTGTCATATGTCTATTGTCCAAGCCACTTGGGAGGCTAAGGCAGGAAAATGGCTTGAGCCTAGAAGTCGAGGTCAGCCTGGGCAACCAGTGAGACCCTGTCTCAAGAAAATAATGTTAAACATACATATATAATATGACCATCCATTCCAGTTCTACAAGTTTTCCCAAGAGAAATGAGTCTGCACAAAGACCCAGGGCAAAATTTTCATAGAAGCCTTATTTGTAATCACCAAAACCTGGAAATAATGCAGATATCCATCAATAGGTAAATGGATAAATAAATTATGGTTATTTATGCACTAGAAAACTTCTTAGCAATAAAGAGGAATGAACTATTGATGCAATGACATAAGTACTTTCAGAGTAATTGTGTTGAAGCTGGGTGCCGTGGTGCACACCTGTAATCCCAGCACTTTGGGAGGCTGAGGCAGGAGAATTGCGAGTTCAAAGCCAGCCTCAGCAATGGCGAGGCGCTAAGCAACTCAGTGAGACCCTGTCTCTACATAAATCACAAAATAGGGCTGGGGATGTGGCTCAGTGGTTGAGTACCCTTGAGTTCAATCCCCAGTACTCTCCCCCAAAAATTGTGTTGCTTGAAGAGGCCATACAAAATAGAACAGAATATGTATTGTAAGATTCTTCACACATTTAAAATTCTAGAAAATGTAAACTAGTCTGTGATGACAGAAGTATGATAATAGTTGCTAGGGGATGAGGAAGAGGGCTAAGGCAGGAGAGAGAAGAGATCACAAAGAGATATGTATGATCTTCTTTGGGGAAGATGAATATGTTCATTATCTTGACTGTGATAGTAGTTACATGGGCATACATATGTGAAAACTTATCAAACTGTATACTTTCAATATGTGCAGTTTAATCATATGACAATCATACCTCAAAAACTTGGAGAAAAATAGAGGTATAAAAAAAGGTAAAATAGATACTTTTAAAATTTTTTTTATTTTTTGGTACTGGGGATTGAACTCAGGGGCACACAACCACTGAGCTACATCCCCTGTCCTATTTTGTATTTTATTTAGAGACAGGGTCTCACTGAGTTGCTTAGCACCTCACCGTTGCTGAGACTGGCTTTGAACTTGCGATCCTCCTATCTCAGCCTTCTAAGCCACTGGATTACAGGTATGCGCCACTGCGCCCAGCAAAATAAACACATTTTTGTATGCTACTAGGGCTCGGGGAGGGGAGGTAAAGCTCAGTGGTGGAACACTTTCCTAGCATGCACCTGATTTTTAAATTCTCAATACCACAAAAAAGAAAGACAGAAATGCTTTAGGATGTTCTTTAGGCAGAAGAGAAATAACATCAAATGGAAACTCAAATCGTCAGGAAGGAATAAAGTAGATATGATAAATATCTAGGTAAATATAAAAGACCTTTTTTCAGTCATCATTACAAGCTTGTATTTCCAGTAACTCAGCAGGCTGAAACAGGAGAATTTTAAGTTTGAAGCCAGCCTCAACAAGTTAGCAAGGCCCTGAGCAATTTATCAAGACTCTATCTCAAAATTAAAAAATAAAAGGGCTAGCCAGGCGTGGTGGCTCACGCTTGTAATCCCAGCACTTAGGGAGGCTGAGATAGGAGAATCGCCAGCTCAAAGCCAGCCTCAGCAACGGTGAGGTGCTAAGCAACTCAGTGAGACCCTGTCTCTACATAAAACACAAAATCGGGCTGGGGATGTGGCTCAATGGTCGAGTACCCCTGAGTTCAATCCTTGGTACAAAAAATAAAAATAAAAATAAATAAAAGGGCTGAGCATGTAGCCCAAATGTAAAGAACCCCTGGGTTCAATCCCCAGTACCAAAAGAAAGAATAATATATTTTACTCTCATTTACTTGTTGAGCTTGGTTTAAACCACTAATGCCGTCAGTGCAAGGGATTTGCAATTCTTTTCTATAAAGACCAGATGATAAATATCTTAGGCTTTGCTGGCTGCATGGTGTCTGTTGCAATTACTCCTCTTTGCTAGTTTCTTAGTAGTTATAGACAATACATAAGTGAATGGGTGTGGCTGTGTTCCAATAAGATTAATTTTTTTGGTACTGCAGATTGAACCAGGGGCACTCTTCTCTAAGCTACATCCATTGTCCTTTATATATATATATATATATATATATATATATATTTTTTTTTTTTTTTTTTTAATTTTGAGACAGGTTTTCACTAAATTGCAGAGCGCTCTCTAGATTGCTGAGGCTATCCTCAAATTTTCTTTGTGTGTGTGGTGCTGGGGAATCAAACACAGGGTCTCTTGCATGCTAGGCAAGTCCTCTATACTCTCAATCCTTTAACATTTCTTTTTTCTTTTGGTATGAAGGATTGAACTCAGGGGCACTTAATCACTAAGCTATATCTCTAACCCTTTTTATTTTTTATTTTGAGACAGGATCTTACTGAGTTGCTTAGGGTCTTGCTAATTTGCTAAATCTGGCTTTGAATTTACAATATTCCAGCCTCAGTCTCCCAAGCCCCTGGGATTGCAGGCCTGTGCCACTGCACCCAGTTTAACATTTCTTTAATGTCAAGCTTCACTTATGTCTGAACAGTGAAACTACTAATCAAAAAACAAGATCTTAGCCGGGCGCGGTGGCTCAAGCCTGTAATCCCAGCACTTAGGGAGGCTGAGACAGGAGAATTGCGAGTTCAAAGCCAGCCTCAGCAACGGCGAGGCGCTAAGCAACTCAGTGAGACCCTGTCTCTACATAAAACACAAAATAGGGCTGGGGATGTGGCTTCATGGTTGAGTGCCCCTGAGTTCAATCCTCACTACCAAAAAAAAACCAAAAAACAAGATCTTAAGCTGGGTGGGGTGGCTCACGCTTGTAATCCCAGCACTTAAGGAGGCTGAGACAGGAGAATCGCGACTTCAAAGCCAGCCTCAGCAACAGGGAGGTGCTAAGCAACTCTGTGAGACCCTGTCTCTACATAAATCACAAAATAGGGCTGGGGATGTAGCTCAGTGGTCAAGTGCCCCTGAGTTCAATTCCCAGTACCAAAAAAAAACCAAGACCTTACTTGGGCTAACAAATTATTATTCTCTAAGACAGAACTACAAACTGCACCTTAATTAACAGCCTTGGTTGCTGCCTTCAAGAGACTCATCTCACAGGAAAAGACATCCACCGACTGAAAGTGAAAGGGTGGGGAAAAACGTATCACTCACATGGACCGTGTCAACAAGCAGGAATTGCCATCCTCATATCAGAAAAAGTGGACTTCAAACCAAAGTTAGTGAAAAGGGATAAAGAAGGACATTTCATACTTCTTAAGGGAATCATACATCAACAAGACATAACAATCATAAATATCTATGCCCCAAACAATGGGGCATCTACATATATCAAGCAAACCCTTCTCAACTACAAGAATCAAATAGACCATAACACAATAATACTTGGTGACTTTAACACAGTTCTCTCACCATTAGATAGATCTTCGAAACAAAAACTAAACAAAGAAACCATAGAACTCAATAAAAAATCAACAATTTAGACTTAACAGACATATAGAGTATTCCATCCATCAATGAGCGAATACACGTTTTTCTCAGCAGCACATGGATCCTTCTCCAAAATAGATCATATGTTATGCCACAAAGCAAGTCATAGCAAATACAAAAAAAGAGATACTACCCTGCATCTCATCTGACCACAATGGAATAAAATTAGAAATCAATGACATATTAAAAAATAGAAACTACTCCAACACTTGGAAACTAAATATAACACTATTGAATGATGCATGGATAACAGATGACATCAGGGAAGAATAAAAAAAATTCTTAGAGGTAAGTGAAAACTTTGATACAACATATCAAAATCTCTGGGACACCATGAAAGCAGTGCTAAGAGCAAAGTTCATTGCACTAAGCTCACTCATTAAAAGAAGAGAAAGTCAACAAATAAATGACTTGACACTACATCTCAAAGCCCTAGAAAAAGAATAACAAACCAACACCAAAAGAAGTAGAAGACAGAAAATAATCAAAATTAGGGCTGAAATCAATGAAATAGAAACAAAAGAAACAATTCAAAAAGTTGACAAAACAAAAAGCTGGTTCTCTGAAAAAATAAATAAAATTGGCAAACCCTTAGACACCTTAATGACAAGGAGAGAGAAAACCCAAAATTACTAAAATCTGTGATGAAAAAGGAAATATCATGACAGACACTACTGAAATACAGAGGGTAATTAGAAACTATTTTGAAAATTTATACTCCAGTAAAATAGAAAACCCTGAAGACACTGACAAATTTCTAGAGGCATATGACCGACCCAAACTGAACCAGGAGGTCATACACAACTTCAACAGATCAATTTCAAGCAAGGAAATAGAAGATGCCATCAAGAGCCTGCCAACCAAGAAAAGCCCAGGTCCAGATGGATTCTCAGCCAAGTTATACACGACCTACAAAGAAGAATTAATACCAATACTCCTCAAACTATTTTGTGAAATAGAAAAGGAGGGAACCCTTCCAAACTTATTCTATGAGGCAAGTATCACCCTGATACCAAAACCAGAGATACATCAAAGAAAGAAAATTTCAGACCAATATCCTTGATGAACATAGATGCAAAAATTCTCAATAAAATTTTGGCAAATCACGTACAAAAACATATTAAAAAAATAGTGCACCATGATCAAATGGAGTTCATTCCAGGGATGCAAAGTTGGTTCAACATATGGAAATCAATTAATGTAATCCATACATCAATAGACTTAAAGATGAGAATCATATGATTTTATCAATTGATGCAGGGAAGCATTTGACAAAATACAGCACCCTTTTATGTTCAAAACACTAGAAAAACTAGGGAAAGTAGGAACATACCTCACCTTTGTAAAAGCTATCTATGCTAAACCCAAGGCCAATATCATCCTAAATGGAGAAAAATTGGAATTATTCCCTCTAAAAATGGGAACAAGACAGGGATGCCCTCTTTCACCACTTCTATTCAACATAGTCCTTGAAACACTAGATAGAGCAATTAGATGAAAGAAATTAAAGAGATACAAATAGGAAAAAAAGAACTAAAACTATCATTATTTGCTGACAACATGATTCTATACTTAGAGGATCCAAAAAATTCCACCAGAAAACTTCTAGAATTAATAAATAAATTCAGCAAAGTAGCAGGATATAAAACAACACCCATTGCATTGCTATACATTAGTGATGAATCCTCTGAAAGAGAAATTAGGAAAACTACCTCATTCACAATAGCCTCAAAAAAAAAAAATACTTGGGAATCAATAACAAAACAGGTGAAAGACCTCTACAATGAAAACTACAGGACACTAAAGAAAGAAATTGAAGAAGACCTTAGAAGATGGAAAAATCTCCCAGGCAGAATCAATATTGTCAAAATGGCCATACTACCCAAAGTGCTATATAGATTCAATGCAATTCCAATTAAAATCCCAATGTCATTCCTTATAAAAATAGAAAAGGCAATCATAAAATTCATTTGGAAGAATGAGAGACCCAGAATAGCCAAAGCAATCCTTAACAAGAAGAGTGAAGCAGGAGGCATCACAATACCAGACCTTAAACTATACTACAAAGCTATAGTAACAAAAATGGCATGGTACTGGCACCAATATAGACATGTAGACCATTGGTACAGAATAGAAGACACAGAGAGAAACCCACATAAATACATTTATCTGAAGCTGGGCGTGGTGGCTCACGCTTGTAATCCCAGCACTTTGGGAGGCTGAGACAGGAGAATCACGAGTTCAAAGTCAGCCTCAGCAATGGCGAGGCGCTAAGCAACTCAGTGAGACCCTGTCTCTACATAAATCACAAAATAGGGCTGGGGATGTGGCTCAGTGGATGAGTGTCCCTGAGTTCAATCCCCGGTACCAAAAAACAAAAACAAAAAAAAACATTTATCTGATACTAGACAAAGGCACCAAATACATACATTGGAGAAAAGATAGCCTCTTCAACAAATGGTGCTGGCAAAACTGGAAATTCATATGCAGCAAAATGAAACTAAACCCCTATCTCTCACCATGCACAAAATTCAACTCAAAGTAGAATTAGACCAGAGATCCTATGCCTAATAGAAGAAAAAGTAGGCCTAAACCTTCATCATGTCGGATTAGGACCTTACTTCCTTAACAAGACTCCTATAGCACAAGAAGTAAAATCAAGAATCAATAAATGGGATGGATTGAAACTAAAAAGCTTCTTCTCAGCAAAAGAAATAATCAATGAAGTGAACAGAGAGCCTACATTCTGGGAGCAAATTTTTGCCACACACATATCAGATAGAGCACTAATCTCTAGGATATATAAAGAGCTCAAAAACTTAACACCACAAAAAACAAACAGCCCAATCAATAAGAGGGCTAAGGAGCTGAACAGACACTTCTCAGAAGAAAATGTACAACTGATCAACAGACATATGAGAAAATGTTCAACATCTCTAGCAATTAGAGAAATGCAAATCAAAACTACCCTAAGATTTCATCTCATAACAGTCAAAATGACAATTATCAAGAATACAAACAATAAGTGTTGGCAAGGATGTGGGGGAAAAGGCACATTCATACATTGCTGATGGGACTGCAAATTGGTGCAACCAATCTAGAAAGCAGCATGGAGATTCCTTAGAAAACTTGTAATGGAACCACCATTTGACCCTGCTATCCACTCCTTGGTCTATACCCAAAGGACTTAAAAACAGCATACTACAGTGATGCAGCCACTTCAATATTTATAGCAGCTCAATTCACAATAGCTAAACTGTGGAACCAACCTAGCTGCCCTTCAATAGATGAATGGATAAGGAAATTGTGGTATATATACACAATGAAATATTACTCAGCAATAAAAGAGAATAAAATTATGGCATTTGCAGGTAAATGGATGGAGTTGGAGAATATCATGCTAAGCGAAGTAAGCCAATCCCAAAACACCAAATGCAGAATGTTCTCTCTGATAAGTAGATGCTGATCCATAATGGGGGAGAGGACACAGGAAGAATGGAGGAACTTTGGTCAAAGGGGGTGGGTGGGAGAGGGGACATGGGGACAGTAAACATGGTGGAATGAGATGGACATCGTGGCCCTAGCTTCATGTATGACTGTATATATGATATGATTCTACATCATGTACAACTAGAGAAATGAAAAGTTGTGCTCCATTTGTGTACAATGAATCAAAATGCATTCTGCTATCATGTATACCTAAGTAGAATAAGTATATTTAAAAAATAAAATATAATATAGTATCTCAATAAATTCAAATAAAAGTGTGTAATATTAAGAAATTAACAGACTTGCTAATCACTCCTTCCTAATGGCTCTTTTTAAAAAGTCACTCACACTGCTGATCATATATGATCTAATCCTCTGCACTCGACACTTGACCCCTCACCTCCTGCCCCAAAGTTCATTCATAGTTTGTCCTACTTGATCACTTTTCAACTTTATCTTCATTAGTGTTAAGCTATTCCAGTCTAAGAGGAACAGTTTTGCATGAACCTCATTAAATAACTAAGGTTTTCAATGGTTTGTTTGTTAGTTTGTTTAAACTGAAGCCGGGCGCGGTGGCTCACGCTTGTAATCCCAGCACTTAGGGAGGCTGAGACAGGAGAATTGCGAGTTCAAAGCCAGCCTCAGCAATGGCAAGGCACTAAGCAACTCAGTGAGACCCTGTCTCTACATAAAACACAAAATAGGGCTGGGGATGTGGCTCAGTGGTCGAGTGCCCCTGAGTTCAATCCCCAGTACCAAAAAAAAAATAAATAAATAAATAAAAAAAATAAATAAACTGAAACATTACTCAATATGTGTGGCACATTTTGCAACTGTGTGAGTGTAGTGAGTTAATATCAGCTTGTGTGTACCATTCATTAAAATTCAAACTCATTGTTAACTTGGAGAATGATGATAATGCAGTAATACTGCCAATAAGAGTTTC
>CM053406.1:74569816-74586406 GCA_028644305.1 Xerus rutilus | reverse complement strand
TCCCTCTTTATTATTGTGCTTGGTTCCCAGGGGATAAAAAAGAACAACATTACTTTTAAGGAACTTGTGCTTCAGTGTGAAAGACAAGATGAATGTGCAGTAACCATAATGGGGCTGGGGTTGTAGCTCAGTGGTAGAGCGCTTGCCTAGCACATGTGAGGCATGGGGTTCGATCCTCAGCACAACATAAAAATAAATTTAAAAATAAAGGTATTGTGTCCATCTACAACTAAAAAAATTTAAAAAAAAGAAACCATAATAGATTAAGTCCAGAACTCTCATTAACTATAAATCATTGTTATACATCATTTAGTCCTTACATATTAAATGAGATATATATTATAAGCACTTCACAGAAGAATAAACTGAGACTTTGAGAAATGAAGAAACCTGATCAAGGTGGCAACTCACAACTCACTGCCTGGTTCCAAAGAAAATTATTTTCCTCGTTCACCACTCAGATTATCTAGTCTACTGAGCTCCATCAAAGAAATAAAGGGTTAACATGGGGAAAATAATTGATCTACTCCTAATTAAATGAATTATAATAATGACAATTGTTAGAATAAGTATAACAAAGACATGCTTAGGCAAAAAGACCATGCTGATGTAAGAAACTCATATTAGACAATCCAATTCACAGGAACATATTTTGCATGGGGCTTAATACTGTATAGGAAAACTTTTTTTTAAATTTTTTTTTAGTTGTAGATGGACACAATATCTTTATTTTATTTATTTTTATGTGGTGCTGAGGATTGAACCCGGTGCCTCACGCTTGCAAGGCAAGCGCTCTACCACTGAGCCGTAATCCCAGCCCAGTATAGAAAAACTTTTAAGCTGAAATTTTAAATATTTAGTCTAAATTTAGTTTAGATTTTAAAATGTTTTATTTAAGTCTAAATTTAGTTTGAATGTTTTTTGTTTGTTTGTTTGTTTTGGGTTATTTTCCAGTACTGAGGATTGAACCCAGGACCTGTACATGTTAGGCAAGTGATCTACCACTGAGCCACATTCTCCTAATCTTAGTTTTGAAATAAAGCTACATGCACTATTGGTGCACATCCACCAGTGTTTTTTGTTTGTTTTCTAATTTTATTTTACTTTTTAAAAATTTTTTTAGTTGTTGATGGATCTTTTATTTTATTCATTTATTATTTATATGTGGTGCTGAGGATTGAACCCAGTACCTCAAGCATGCTAGGCAAGCACTCTACCACTGAGCTACAGCCCCAGCCCCTGTTTTCTAATTTTAAAAAGGGCTACAGATATAGCTCAGTGTGAAGTGTTTGTCTAGAATGTGTGAGGTCCTGGGTTCAATCTTCAGTACCTGGGCTGGGGTTGTGGCTCAGTGGTAGAGTGCTTGCCTCGCATGTGTGAGTCACTGGGTTCGATCCTCAGCACCACATAAAAAATAAACAAATAAAATAAAGATATTGTGAAAAAAAAAAATCTTCAGTACCTCCCCCCCAAAAAAGAGTCTCTACTGTAGCCTCCATTCCTTATAAATGCCTCAGTGCTTAGGAATTGTGAATAATATAAGGTCCAAGGGCAACCTTGAATTCCAGGTATTGGAGAAGCAAAAGTTTGTAGGTTAGAAATGGAATTATCAATCACAGGAGTTAGGAATTACAGATCACATCTTAAAAGCAAATAGATAAAACTCCTTAGTTTTCACCTTCCGTTGCTTCAGATGGCTCCTCTGAGAGACAAATGTTCTTGGCCTTCCTATACAGATAGCACCAAGCTTTCAACTCTTAGTGCTACAGTGGTGTAAATGTTAACTTTCTTTTGGAGGGAAAAGAGGTACTGGGGATTTAACCCAGGGGCAATTTACCACTGAGCTATATCCTTGGTTCCTTTTTTATTTTTATGTAGGTCCTCACTAAAAATTGCTGAGGCTGGCCTTGAATTTTCTATCCTCCTGCCTTAGCCCCCTGAGTTGCTGGGATTACAGGCATGTACCACCATGCCAGGCTAAATGTTTTTCATCATTTCCCTTCCCTTTCATTTTTCTTTCTTTTCTTTTCTGTTTTTCCTCTATAGTATCAAATGCTAGAAAGTGATATAGTGAAATATTAACAGTAGATGTCTCTAGTTAGTGGGGCTATGGATGGGTGGTTTTATTCACCACCTCCACTTTATACTTTCAGGTTTGCCAATGCGAAGTCAGTCAGGAAAGTTAAAACACTGCTGTATGAGAAGTGTTCCCTCCTCACTGACTAAGAGGAGGGAAACTGAAGGGACTACTTTGGCTCTTCATCAGTAGGTGTACTTTTTGAAAATAGTATGGAGAAATTAGAACTGTTTCTCTGGCGGCGGGGGCTGCCGCTGCTTTTTTTCCTTTTTCTTGCTGACCCTATCTTCTCACCTCTCCAAATGTGAGTTCTGTATTAGGAAAGGAGCTGGATGGCACTTGCTGGAATGAAGGAACCACTGTCCTGTTCTTGCTATGTAAGTTTAAACCACACACTGCATTTCTGTATGGCCTCTTTCTCCTGCAGGCTTGAGATGCCTCTTTATAATTCCCCGGCTATTTTTAAACATCCCTACAGGGTGAGGAGAAAGCCATCCTTTTCATCTCTGAGCTGGTCACGCTTCCCCCTCTCCGTTCCCCTGGCAAATAACACAGAACTGAAAGCTTCTCCAGGGTTTAGAAAGTGGTCTCGGATAATGACTAGGACTTCTTTCCATACTCCCAAAGAAGCCATCCTCTTAATGCTTTTTTTTTTTTTTTAAATACTGGGTCTCACTAAATTGCTTAGGGCCTCGCTAAATTGCTTAAGCTGGCTTTGTACTTGTGATTCTCCTGTCTCAGCCTCCTCCTGAGACTGTAGGATTACAGGCAAGCACCACCATCCAGCTGTCTTTTTTTTTTTTTTATAAATGACGCTAGGGATGGAACTTGCAGAGCCACATCGGTACTGGGCGAGTGCTCTACCACTGAGCTGCACCCCCAGACCCAGACTTCTCAGTTATTAAAAGGCCCCAGAGAAATCAGAGAATTTGTTCTTTATTTTTGGAAGACCCTTACAATCATTTATACCTTCTGCAGCATCACTCAAGTTTGTCTTCTAAGTAGGAGGGAAGAAAACCTCAGGAAACGAACAGCCCGGTGCATCCAGGAAAGGTAAAAGAAACTCCAGTCCGTGCACTCCAGACTCAGTCCCCGGGCCATGAGGCCTTGATAATTTCCCTGATTTCTCAAGAGACTGTTAATTTTTCAGTGTGTACTTGAAACAGAGCTATAATTGTCCACTGAGCGCAGAGGGAGAAGGTAAACCAGCCCCCGGAGAGGGCACCGCTGAGCATAGCGGGTTGCCGTGGCTCCGCCCAGCGCTCTGGGGCGCTTGGCTGCTCCGGTCTGCCGAGAACTACACCGAGAGCGCGGCCGGGCAGCCTCCGCCGCTGGGCGCTGGTCTGGTAATAGGGAAATGAATCCTAAATCCAGATGCAACTCTGGTTTTTTAGCTATCGGGATTATTTAGCAATCTGCAGTCTTGAGTTTTCTCCGAATTGTGAAGATCTACTGAAATATTTCAGATAACACTAAAAGTAGAAGTCCTTTTGACTTTTCAGAAAGATGAGATAAAAAGCTTTAGTCATTTGCATCACTGAAAATGGCTGTTGGTACAGTTACATTAATACTTATCACTAACCAGGAGTGGTGGTGCAGGTCTATAATCCCAGCTGCTTTGGAGGCTCAGGCAGGAGGATTGCAAGTTTGAGGGCAGCCTGGGCAATTGAGGGAGAAAAAAGCTGGGGATGTAGCTCAGTAGCTGAGTGCTCCTGGGTTCAGTCCCCAGTACTGGAAAAACAAATAAAAAAAAAACTTAAATAGTTCTTATTAGTACTGGTTGGGAGCTCATCCTTAATAAAGCTTCTCATGGTAGACTTTGACTACACTTGTTCTCAATTTTTCTTTGGAATTGGGTTGATTACTCTTTTACATAGAGAATAAATGTCATGGGTGAGACTTAAGTGAGATGCAGAAAATAGCAAGTTTTAATCAGAGGTTTAAGCTGATAGGAATATTTTAATTTGATTTGCCCAGTGTACATTTACATTGGTAAACCAAAAGCAAATAAATTTGGAAATTCACTATTAGCTTTATTTATACAAGGGGAAAAAAAAGACCCAGGTAAAACCAGATTCCTAATTAAGTTATTTATATGCTGACTCTTTCCCATGAAAGAAGTTAAATAAATTTAAAAACCTAGTGAACCCTCCAGTGAGTGTTGCAGTAGATGACCATTGGTGCCATTCAGCCACATTGATTACTGTATGTATCCCAGTGTCCTTAGTAATCCAGAGACATAAAAGATAGGTCCTTTACCCCTCAGGAGGGCTGGTGTGGATGGGTTGAGCATGAATAGGAAATGATGAATAGTTCAGTATGGCATTAAAGATCTTCAACATCCTTCCACCCTTGAGATATTAGTTTCTGAGTGGCTCAGGGAAAGGATGTCATAGAGGGCGAGAGGTGTCTATGACTGAGCTCAGCAATTGTCTTACTTTGCCTGGGGTAGCTACAGGGTGAAGGGGAAGCATCTCATCTCCATTGAAGATAGAAGCTAATTGGTCCCCCCCACCACCACCTTCTTTACTAATTTGACCCCCATTGTCAGTTTTGTTATTTCTCCACCCTCCTTCCCCACCCTGCAGCTTCCTATCTGCTCACTAAACAAAAATCACAAAGGTGTACTGGTTTAAGATCTAAGCTGAAGTATGCAGCAGGAAGTTGGCTTGGTTAATTAAGGTGCTGGGTCCAGTCTAGGGCTGCTGCAGCTGGTCCTCCTGTTTTCTTGTTTTTGTCTGATCAGGGAACCTTAGGGCAAAAAAATTTTTTTCTACTGGTCCTGGGGATTGAACCCAGGAGTGTCTACCCCTGAGCTGCTGCATCCTTACCAGTCCCCCAGGTTTACTTTTTTAAATCCCCAGTGCCATAAGGAAAAAAACTGCAAATAGCCACTGCTTATATCTATAATAGAAACTAGAGAGTTCACATCCCCCCCCCACTCTCTCAAAGGAATTGCTTCTACTTTCAAACTCCCTTCCCAAATCCAGTTTCTAAGATACAAATCATTGAGCAAATCCTCCTTCCTTACCATTTTTAATCCTATTTCCACCTTTGAAATAGGCAGAGTCAAATTTTATGTTTGACAATTATAGTACCATAATCCTCTTTGCAAAGTTGAAAGTGACTTACTTACATAACCAGGCATGTTGGCCGTGGCAATGGTACACACTTGTGATCCCAGCATTGAAGAGACTGAGGTGGGAGGATCTCTTGAGCCCAAGGGTTCAAGATCAACAAGGGCAACATAGCCAGATGCTATCTCAAATAAATAAATATAGTAAACAAAAAGCTAATTTAGGATTAGCACTCAATAGTAAAGCACTTGCTTGACTACCTGACATGTGTGAGGCCTTGGATTCCATCCTTGGTACCACAAAACAGCCATGATAAAAGCAAAACCACAAGGAAAAAAATGTGGAGGCGAGGGGAGAAGCTAACTTCAAATACTTAGAAATCACATCCAGGTGTGGTGAAACATGTCTGTAATTCCAGCAATTGGGGAGGCTGAGGCAGGATGATCACAGTTCAAAGGCAGCCTTGGCACCTTAGCAAGGCACTGTCTCGAAACAACAACAAACAGAACAAAAACAAAAACAGACCCAGGACTATGTTGTAGCTCCAGGCTTGAGTACTTGAGTTCAATCCCTAGCACCAAAAAAACAAAGAAAACAAAAACCAAATAGGAATCAAAGTCTCAGGAAACACTCTAATACTATCACTTCGTTTCTTTAACTTTCCTATGGTTCTCTTTTTCTTCTCTGGTTCTCATGCATTCATTATTTGTTTATTTCTTGCAGTGCTGAGGATTGAACACAGGATATTGTACATAATAGGTGAGCACTCTACCACTGAGCTACACTCTCAGTCAGTTTTTATTTTTAATAGGGACGGGAACTTGGATGTGTGTGGTGGTTCTTTTCTGTAATCCCAGCAACTCAGGAGGCTAAGGCAGGAGGATTAAATGTTTGAGGCCAACCTCATCAATCTAGCCAGATCTGATCTCAACATAAAAGAAATGGGTGGGGGGTGCTGGGGAGTGAATTTGGTCAAATTACAACATCATGTTGTATGCATGTACAAATGCGTAACAACAAATCTCATCAATATGTACAACTGTAGTGAACTAATAAAAAATGTATTTAAGGTGGGTGTGGTGGTGCATGCCTATAATCCCAGTACTTTGGGAGGCTGAGACAGGAGAATTGTGAGTTCAAAGCCAGCCTCAGCAACAGTGAGACCCTGTCTCTACATAAAACACAAAATAGGGCTGGGGATGTGGCTCAGTGGTTGAGTACCCCTGAGTTCAAACCCTGGTACCGAAAAAAAAAATGTGTTTGAAAAAGGGCCTGGGAGGCTGTGGTTGTGGCTTAGTGGTAGAGCACTTGCCTAGCATGGGTGAGGCCCTGGGTTCCATACTCAGCACCACATAAAAAATTAAAAAAATAAAGGTATCATGTCCATCTACAACTGAAAAATGTTTTTTTGTTTTTTAAAGGCCTGGGGATGTAGCTCAGTGATAGAGCACCCCTGGGTTCAATCCCTAGTACAAAAAAAAAAGGGAGCTGGGCTTGGTGGCGCAAGCCTGTATTCCCAGCACTTAGGGGGGCTGAAACAGGAGAATTGCCAGTTGAAAGCCAGCCTCAGCAACGGCGAGGCGCTAAGCAACTCAGTGAGACCCTGTCTCTACATAAAAACACAAAATAGGGCTGGGGGTGTGGCTCAGTGGTTGAGTGCCCCTGAGTTCAATCTCCAGTACCCCCCCCAAAAAGGGGGGGGGTTATAGCTCATTGGTAGAATGCTTATCTAGCATGTGTGAGGCTTTGAATTTGATTCCTGGAAATGAAAAAAAAAAGAAAAATAGAGGTAAAAAAATAAAAAAATGAAATAAAATTTCCTGACATGAAAATTCTGTAAAATTTACATTTCAAGGTTCATCTATAATGTTTTATGCAGACATAGTCATACCCATTCATTTACATGTTGCTTGTGGACTTCCATGCTACAGCAACACAGTTGTTCAGTTGGAAGGAGACAGTATGGCCCAGGTCTAAATTTTTACTATCTGGCCCTTTACACAAAAAAAGTCTGCTGACTCCTGCCTGCCACATAGAGCTTTGCAACTCAAAGTGTAGTCTGTGGACCAGGAACAAGGGGCAGTCTCTGGGAATCTGTCAGAAAGGCAGAATCTTAGGCCCATCCCAGACCTGCTGAATTCAAATCTGCATTTTACAAAGTTTCCAAATAATTTGTATGCACATTTCAGTATGAGAAGCATTGTTAAAGTGCTGTGCTGTTTTGGTTGAAGGGTTTGGAGAAAGGCAAGACTAGCAACTAGGACATTGAGTGGCTTAAGAATAGGATAGAGGCAGAAGGGACAAGGTCCACAGATATTAAAAGAATGTCTGCCATTTGGGTGTGCACAGACAGCTACACATTCTTGTCTCTAGGCCTCTGGGATTCCTGCATATTTAGTGCAAGTTAACATACAAATCTACATCCCCGCTCCCCCTCCCCCAGTACTGGGGCTCTAACTCAGGATCTTAGCCTTGTAAGTAGTCTCTACCAGAGAGCACATCTCCAGCCCCCAATCTGCATTTCTTATGATTAAAATGTGTTTTGCTATGGCATCTTTTCTTTCTTCTTTCTTTTCCTCCCTTTTTTGGTACCAGAGATTGAACCCAGGGGTGCTTAATCATTAAGCCACATCTTCAGCCTTTTTATTATTTATTTGTTTGTTTATTTATGGTCCTGGGGATTGAACTCAGGGGCACTTGACCACTAAGCCACATCCCCAACCCTATTTTGTATTTTATTTAGAGACAGGATCTCGCTGAGTTGCATAGGGCCTCGCTTTTGCTGAGGCTGGCTTTGAACTTGCCATCCTCCTGTCTCAGCCTCCTGAGCCATTGGGATTACAGGCTTGCGCCACCTCACCTGGCCAGCCCTTTTTATTTTGAGACAAGGTCTCATCAAGTTGCTTGGGGCCTTGATTAGGTCCTCACCAAGTTGCTTAGGGGCTGGCCTTAAGCTTTCAATCCTTCTGCTTCAACCTCCTGAGCCACTAGGATTGCAGGCATGCATCACTATGCCTGGCTGCTATGGCATCTTGAACCAGCAGAAGGATACTCAAATTAGCCAATATTCAATTTTTCTTCTCTCTGACAGGCAGTAATTCCCATTCAGCCACAAACTGGCCTGAAGCACTGCTGTAGTAAAGTTTTTATGTTTTGGTTCTGGAAATTGAATCCAAGGGTACTTACCACAGGGCTACATCCCCAGCCCTTTTTCATTTTTTATTTTGAGATGGGGTGTTGCTAAATTGTTGAGGCTGGGTTGAACTTGCAATCCTCCTGCCTCAGCCTCTGGGATTACTGGGATTACAGGCATGTGCACCTTTATGGATCTGGATTAAAGAGAAGATAGATACAGTGAAATAGTAAACAACAAAATAACATTTTGGTCCAGCACAGGGAATGAAACAAGTGATTCTAACTGAAAATGCTAGCAAATGCACACATATACATTTTTGTATATTTACATATAATGTTGTTAAATATATACATGCATTTGGGGCTGGGATTGTAGCTCAGCGGTAGAGCGCTTGCCTTGCATGCGTGAGGCCCTGGGTTCGATCCTCAGCACCACGTACAAAGCAATAAAATAAAGACATTGTGTCCATCTACAACTAAAAAAATATTAAAAAAAAAAATAAATAAATATATACATGCATTTATATATATGTATATAATGTCTCTCAACTATTATTATTATTTTTTGTGTGTGTGGTGCTGGGGACTGAACCCAGGACCTTGTACATGCTAGGCAAGCACTCTACCAACTGAGCTATATTCCCAGCCCTCTCTCAACTATTTTTTCATCACTAATATAAATTATTTAAACATTAACTTTGCATTATTATTTTAGGGTATAGTGACTTTCGTATATATTGGGCAATGTATATGTATCTCATCATCAACTATTTTTTACTTGAAAATGCTTAATATTTATATTTGTTTAGGCACATGTACTTTCTTTAGTACTGGGGATTAAATCCAGGAGCACTTAACCACTGAACCACATCCCCAGATCCCCCCTTTTTGTGGGTACCAGGGATTGAACTCAGGGGCAATCAAACACTGAGCATTTCACTGAGTTGTTTAGCACTTCACCGTTGCTGGGGTTGGCTTTGAACTCAGGATCCTCCTGTCTTAGCTCCCTGGGGTTACAGGTGTGCGCCACCCCACCTGGCCACCAGCTCTTTTTTGTATTTTATTTAGAGACAGAGTCTCACTTAGTTGCCTAGGACCTTGCTAAATTGCTGAGGCTGGCTTTGAACTCGTGGTCCTTCTGCCTCTCAGCCTCCCAAGCATGTACCACCATGCCCTGCGGCACATGTACTTTTTTTTGTTGTTGTTGTAAATGGACAAAATGCCTTTATTTCATTTGTTTATTTTTATATGGTGCTAAGGATCGAACCCAGCGCCTCACACATGCTAGGCAAGTGCTCTGCCACTGCGCTACAGCCCCAGCCTGGCACATGTACTTTGAATTTACTTTTTTTTTTTTGGTACTGGAGATTGAACTCAGGGGCACTCGACCACTGAGCCACATCTCCAGCCCTATTTTGTGTTTTATGTAGAGACAGGGTCTCATTCAGTTGCTTAGTGCCTCGCCATTGCTGAGGTTGGCTTTGAACTCGTGATTCTCCTGTCTCAGCCTCCCAAAGTGCTGGGATTACAGGCGTGCGCCACCGCGCCCGGCTTTAATTTATTTTTTATTACGGAAAAGTTCAAACACATGAAAGTAGAAGTAATAAGAAAATAGTTCTTCCCTTATCTCTTATTGTCCATGTACTATCCATCAAATGCATCTATTATTAACTAATGGAGGTCTTATTTCATCCTACCCTACTACTTCCTCCTCTTCAACTAAATTATTTTTGAAGCACACGGCAGGCATCACAGCATTTTGTGGAAAAGCAATGCTTCTTTGGGTCAGATTTTGAAGGATGCATAGGATCTGGCTATACCAGGAAGAGAGTAAGGAGCCTCCAAGGGGAGGGACTGGTTTGAACCCCAGTAGGAGGGCAGGAAAATCCAAGTCCAGACCATTTGGCTTGAGGAAAGAATTTTGTAGGTATTTGTGGGAAGGTTGAAAGGATCGTTCAGCTAGAATGAGGTCAACCACCGTGCTTATCTTCATGATTTTTGTACACCTTGAGGGAGAGTAGTGCTCTGTGAAGACAAATATTATAAGAGACCATTGTTTTGAACTAAGCTGCTTTGTAGATCAGACTAAAAATCAAAATGGAGTTACTCACACTAAAGTTCCAGGTCACCAAACTGAACTGAGCTGTTTATCTAACCTTTCCAGAAGTCAGGATTAAGGGGATAAACAGCCAAACTCCAAATCAGCCAATTTCAATTGGTATGATAATGAAGTTCCATGTGCTTTAATCCTTACACAAGAGAAATAACCTGATGGTAATTAATCAGTTATTTCCCCATGGTACTATCCCCCTTTACAAGGAAAATAACTGAAGCCGGCGCTGTGGCACACACCTGTTACTCAAGGCTGAAAGAGGAGTATAGCAACTTCAAGTCTGACACCAGACTGGGTAATTTAGCAAGACTGTTTCAAAAGAAAATAAAAAGGAAAGCAGTGGCACAGACCTATAGTCCTGGGCTGAGACAGGAGGATCGCAAAATCAAAATCCTCAGCGACTTGGTGAGAACCCTGTCTCAAAAAAAAATTTTTTTTTTGGTACTGGGTATTGAACTCAGGGGTACTTGACTACTGAGCCACATCCCCAGCCCTGTTTTTGTATTTAGAGACAGGGTCTCACTGAGTTGCTTAGCGCCTCACTTTTGCTGAGGCTGGCTTTGCAATTAGCTTGTCTCAGCCTCCTGGGCCGCTGAGATTATAGGCATGTGCCATTGCGTCCAGCTTCAAATTCTAAAATTACACACACACAAAAAGGCCAGGGAAGGTAGCTTAGAGGTACAGTGCACCCTGAGTTCAATATCCAGGACAGCAAAAGGAAGGTAGAGGAGAAGGGAGAGAAACAAATATGTCATACGCGTGCCAAGTCCTTCATGGGGATTGGTCCTACAGGGCCTCAGAAATAACCATCTGATTTAATGTAGCTTTCTGCCCTGAGTCTGTGGAAATTGTAGCCCTCACTGAATTTCTTTTCTCTTATATTATAATTTATCTTCGTATTACTATTTTGGTAAATAATAACATTGAACTCATGGGTGCTTTACTACTGAGTTACATCCTCAAGTCTTATTTTTTTTTTGAAAATAACTGAAAGCTCAGTCCTGGTCCTTGACACCAATTCAATAACGAAGAAAAGGTTTTGAGAAAAAGGAAAAAGTTTTATTGCTTTGCTATCCCAAGGAGAAACACAGGAGACTCCTATCCCAAAGGCTGTGATTCTGCCCATCTGCAGGAACAGGGGACTTTTATATAGAGGTGATTCAGAGAAAATGAGATTAGGGAGGAGAGATCGGGAAGAAGTTCAGGGAAAACGAGATCAGAGAATTGTAGGGAAAAGATCAGGGAGGAGAAGTTTAGAGAAAAGATCAGTGAAGTTTAGGCAAAAGAAGATTGGAAAAAAGAAAAACATGTAGTCACAGCATCAAGTGAACCCCTGTTACAAGAGTGTCTCACAAAGTTGCTTAGGGCCTCCCTAAATTGCTAGGCTGGTCTCAGCCTTAGCTTCAGTCTCCTGCCTCAGTCTGCTGAGCTGCTGGGATTAAAGGCTAGCGCCAACATGCTTGGCATGAAAAATATTTTTTTAAATATATTTTTTAGCTGTGGATGACAAAATACCTCTATTTTATTTATTTTTATGTGGTGCTGAGGATAGAACCCAGTGCCTCACGTGTGCTAGGCAAGTGCTCTACTGCTAAGCCACAACCCAGCCCCAAAGAATAATATTTTTAAAGTGTTATATACATGGAGCAAACAGGAATTTTATTTATTCATTATTCATTCATCTATTTATTTACTGGTACTGTAACAGTGGTCTACTTTATGCTTTGAATATAGCCTTTGCTGCTCTGCCATTGCAACTTATTTTTAAAATGGACATGTTCTCATCCTCTCTCCCTGCTCCTCTCTAATCTCAGGGGAAACAGGATTACTTTTCTTCCCCATTTTAGGCAGATTTATCTGTCCTTGAATATACACCCCCCACAGGAATAAAGCAATCCATACTTTGGGGATGGTACCTGAAGATCTCAGAAATGACTCTCTTCCAGTTGAACAAGTGAATGACAACTCCAGACAGAGAACACGTGGAATGTGGCCTTTGAATCACCTCCTTAAAAGCCCCCTGTCCCTGCTGATGGGCAGAATCACAGCCTTTGGGACAGGAGTCCCCTGTGTTTCTCCTTTGCTAGCAAAGCAATAAACCTTTTTCCTTTTTCTCAAAACTGTGTCCTTGTTATTGATTGGCACTGGGGACAAGGACTGAGCTTTTAGCAACAAAAGGAAACTTGCTGCTGTGTTTTTGGCATGTCCTCAGTGTGTTGTCAACCCACAGGCAGAGTCAGTTTTCCTGTGCTGACCAGTTTCATGGCAAATTGGTTGGGTAAAACCATGCTTCAGTCTGCATCCACTTGGCCTGTTGTGTATATTTTCTAGAAAATGCTGTGGTGCTATGAAGGCAAGTTGTGAAGAAGAGTAAGTGAAGGAAGCTAAGCAGAGGTGGCTGAGGGAATAGACTAGCAGCCAAGGATTTGGATTTAGACTGCCAGGGATTATTAAATTGAGATATAAAGTGGGCTCTTAGAGGGGCCATGGATTCAACAAGCCACTGGGGATGCCCAGTTTCAAATTCCATGCAAGTCAGAATGAGAAAGAACTGGTCTAAGGTTTTCACCCCAGAGCTACTAAAAGAGCCCCTGATACTTTAGAATAGTGTTTGTCACACTTCAGGATTCATTCACATTACCTGGAGTCCAGGTTAAAACAGAATCCTATCACAGAGTTTGTGAATTTTTGAGTCCCATCCAGACTCGATACTTTGCATTTTAAAATAAAATAAAAAGGTCTGAGGATGTAATTTAGTGGTAGAAGATCCTGGGTTTAATCTCCCATACCACAAAAAGAAAAAAGTATCAGTGACTTGCTACCATCATGGAGGTGCCCCTGAGTTACTTCAGCACACTCCCAAGTCTCATCCTGCCAACTACAAAACCAGTTCAGAAGTAGTTCTTTCCCAGTCATTTTGCCCTGTGTTATGAGTTCCCAGTCAGTTTATGTGCATAGTTGTAATAGTTGAACAAGTATGCTTTTAGATATAATAATGTCTTTATAAATCAAGAATGCCACTGCAGGGGCTGGGATTGTGGCTCACTGAGTACTCACTTAGCATGCAGAAGGCCCAGGGTTCAATCCCTAGCACCTGGAAGGAAAAAAACAAAACAAAACAAAACAGAAAAACACCACAGTGCCACTACACAGACTATAGGATAATTTCAAAAAACTCATGTTTATAAAATGGATGCTCTTCAAGTTGAGCGATCTTTGGAAAGATGGTCAAATCCTGTGGCCCCCAGAATTCCAGTGTAGCTAATCTTGGTGGTGCCTCCTTATTACATAACCTAGTCTTTTTGACTCCCTTGATGTTGCCATTTTCTCTCAGTTCACCTGAATATATACAGTGGCCATAGTATCTGGAAAACTTGTGGGAATGCAGCAGTTTGGGAATGGAACAGCATAATTTGAGCAAGGCATGATGAGTAAGGACACATTTAACCCGGAATATCCTTCATCATTGGAAAAATTACTACCTCTGCATGGAGACTGCTCCAGACTGCAGAGGCACACAGCTGTAGGGACTCAGATGAACTGAGAAGCCACTGTAGAAGCTCAGTTCTGTTCAGCACACATAATCAGGAGTCTCTCTGTTTAACTAAATGCAGATTTAGTAAGTGCTTCCTCTTTGGGTATGTTTATCTTACTTCACCATTTTCTTTATGTTCCCTAATGGCACACAAATAAATGATTTTAAATTCAGCTTTGCTGGGTCACATGCATTTATTCACTCATTCATTTGTTCATTCTCAGTCATTTGTCTACTAACATTAATTCAATGTCTGGCACCATACTTGACATTAGAAGTACAAAGAGGCCAGCCATGGTGGCACAGGCCTGTAATCCCAGCTGCTTGAGAGGCCAAGGCAGGAGGATCATGAACTCAAGGCCAGCCTCAGCAACTTAGTGAAGGAGAGGCCCTGAGCAATTTAGCGAGATCCTGTCTCAAAATAAAAAATAAAAGTGCTGGGGGGAGCTGGGCGTGGCGGTGCATGCCTGTAATCCCAGCACTTTGGGAGGCTGAGACAGTAGAATCGCGAGTTCAAAGCCAGCCTCAGCAATGGCGAGGTGCAAATAACTCAGTGAGACCCTGTCTCTACATAAAACACAAAATAGGGCTGGGGATGTGGCTCAGTGGTCCAGTACCCCTGAGTTCAATCCCTGGTACAAAAAAAAAAGTGCTGGGGCGCTGGGGCTGTAGCTCTGTGGCAAAGCACTTGCCTAGCATGTGTGAGGCACTGAGTTCAATCCTTAACGCTACATAAAAAAGGTAAACAAATAAAATAAAGGCATTCTGCCCATCTACAACTACAAAATTATTTTTAAAAAGGGGAGTGGGCTGGGGATGTGGCTCGGTGGTTAAAAGCCCCTGGGCTCAAAAAATAGTACAAAGATGAGTAGATTATAATGTCAGATCATTACGGTTCTCACGGTAGTAGAGGAGACAAATATGGAAGCAGATAATTCCTGCAAAGATATAAGGAGTGACATGCAGATATGTACAAAATACCTGATTGATGGAGCCCAGAAAAATTCTCTGGAGGAGATGATAATGAACCGAGGTTTGGGGAGTAGGGACCCGAGTAGGGAGACTCTAATCTAGGGCAAGGAAACAATGTGTATAAAAACAAGGAGGTGAAGCCGGGCACGGTGGCACAAGCCTGTAATACCAGCACTTTGAAGGCTGATACAGGAGAATCGTGAGTTCAAAGCCAGCCTCAGCAAAGGCGAGGTGCTAAGCAACTAAGTGAGACCCTGTCTCTACATAAAACAAAATAGGGCTGGGGATGTGGCTCAGTGGTCGAGTGCCCCTGAGTTCAATCTCTAATACCAAAAACAAACAAACAAACAAACGAAAAAAAAGGAGGTGAGAAAGCAACTTACTTGCTGATGGCTGCCTGTAGCAAAGGAGGGGCAGCAGATGGAACTGGAAAGTTAAGCAAGGACATTAAGTAAAGCAATTGCACACACAACTAGATATACTAGCTTTCGCCCTAGATAACATCATTCAGAATAGATTGGTTAAACCTACAGTAGGAAAATTTCAGAAAGTATGACACAAATAACTGGGGTTTTTAGTATAATAATTTTAACTTTAAAGGGTATTAACCTTAAAGACTGTCACACTGTTTGAATATTATTACCATCATAGGAAAAAGGTAAGACTCTTATCAGAAGAGGTTTGTTCCCATTAGAATAAACAATATAAAATTTTCTCCAAGCCTATACAGCTTTCTTTGTGTATATGGTATTAGAGATTGAACCAAGGGTATGCTTTACCAATGGACAACATCTGAAGCCCTTTTTCTTTTTTATTATAAGACAGGGTCTTGCTAAGTTACCCAGGCTGGACTTGAACTTGCCATTCTCCTGCCTTAGCCTCCCACTGTATCCAGTTTCCAAGTCTGTACACCTTTTTGCCTGATTAGTTAGATTATGAATGTTAAAATTTTCTGTTTTTCAAATTCATACTTATAGTCTTAACTATCTATAGAAAGAGTGATATTTTCATCACAATTTCCTTTCCTTTTACAATTTTAGTATAAATTAAGTTTAGCATAAGCACAGTCATACAGTTATTCTCTGATATGTAGCTATCAAGTTCTTTTCTCCCTGCTCCCTGCCCCTGGAGATTGAATCCAGGGGTGCTTTACTGCTGAGCTATATTTCCATTCCCATCCTCCCCATTTTTTTGGTACCAGGGATTGACCCAGGGGTGCTTAACAACTGAGCCATATCCCCAGCCCTTTTTGTTGTTGTTATTATTACTATTATTATTATTATTATTTTTTTTGGTACTGGAGATTGAACTCAGGGGCACTCGACCACTGAGCCACATCCCCAGCCCTATTTTGTGTTATATGTAGAGACAGGGTCTCACTGAGTTGCTTAGCGCCTCGCCGTTGCTGAGGCTGGCTTTGAACTCGTGATTCTCCTGTCTCAGCCTCCCTAAGTGCTGGGATTACAGGCTTGAGCCACCACGCCCGGCACTATTATTATTTTTGAGACAAGGTCTTGCTAATGTGCTTAAGCCTTTGTAAAATTGCTGAGACTGGCTTTGAATTGGCAATCCCCTGCCTCAGCCTCCTGAGTCACTGGGATTACAGGTGTGCAGCACTAAGATTGGCTTAGTTTCTTTTTCTTCTTTTTTATCTTTTAAAAATGTTTTTAGTTGTAGATGG
>CM053406.1:74554613-74569716 GCA_028644305.1 Xerus rutilus | reverse complement strand
AACTAACTAACAAAAAACACCCATGAGCACTTTTTTTCCTTATAAAAAGAAGTCATAAACCGGGCACAGTGGCGCATGCCTGTAATCCCAGCAGTTTAGGAGGCTGAGGCAGGAAAAAGCAATTCAGCGAGACCCTGTCTCTCAATGAAATACAAAAAAGGGCTAAGAAGTCATAATGGTAAACATTTATACCACTTAATGGCTTCCAAAGGGTTTTACATTGTAGAAAGTCACCCTTCCAAAGCTGTGAGATATAAGAAGGCATTTTAGAGAATAGAAAACAGAGCCTTAATGAGGCCTGTGACTTGCCCATCATTGTACCAGCACTGAGTGACAGATCTTTGGCCCAGAAGTCACATTATTCTCACTATACCACATTACTACCCCCACCCAACACTGGGGATTGAACCCAGGACCTCATACATGCTAGGCAAATACTCTAGCACCAGGCTACCTCCCTAGACCTCCAGGTTGCTACTTTTTTTTTTTTGGTACGAGGGATTGAACTCCAGGGCACTGGACCACTGAGCCACATCCCTAGCTCTATTTTGTATTTTATTTAGAGATAGGGTCTCACTGAGTTGCTTAGTGCCTCATCGTTGCTGAGGCTGGCTTTCTTTGAACTCACAATCCTCCTGTCTCAGCCTCTGGAGCCTCTGGGATTACTGAGATTACAGGCATGCACCACCGTGCCTGGCTGTTACTACTTTTGACTGACTGGTGCATGGTGTATTCTCTAAGACAGATTGGAAGAATGTCTTTGTTAATTGTGGCTCTGCCTTTTCTTCTAGTTTTGGGGCTATAAGACCTGCACATTTTAAGTGAACCATGCAGTCTGTTTGCCTTAGAGCAGGTTTGTGCACACACTGTTGCTGCTTATAAGTAAAACATGCTAAATGGAGCTTATAAGCACTTTTCTCTCACTCACATAGTGACATTTCTTCAGCCCATTTTCTAGTTCCTGCTCCTCTTTAATCTATGGCCCTGCATTTATCAATTTTCTCATTAGACTTTCTGGCCTTTCTTCCAAATGACTCACACAAGCAGTAGGTCTAGGACAAGTTGATTCTACCTTCAGTACCCTGCCAGTAAACACTGTCCTATCACAGCAGAAAATGTGGCTTTCTGGGTTGTCTCCAGGCAAAGGGCTCCTGTTTGTTCAGCTTTGGGCCAGCTCCAGGGTCTGTCCAATCTAGGAGAAATACTTAAGGGCTGTGACAAATGTCTGCTCTGGGAGATTGTGCAAGCACTGGCTAGCTTCAGAGCACAGTGTAATAGCAGCTGCTGGAGAAGGGACTTCCGGCCCTCTTGTGCTCCAAGATGACATCTGCAGCTATGCTGGTGCAGCTGGTGGATGAGGGATTTTTACTTCCAATTCACTGGCAGTTACCACCACTGAGCCACAGAAAAACTTTAACAGGGATCCAAAAGAATTAGCTAAATACCTTTCTTGTGAAGAATGCTGGTGGAGGAACCTGGGCATAGGAGGTTGTAGATCTGGATTTAAGAATTAAGCTCTCATTGAGACTGCTCTTAGATGCATGGAAACTCTTACTCAGTCCGGTTTGAATGAAAGGAAAATTTATTATTTTTCCTAACCAGAAGTAGGGTGACCTGCAGGTCTTAATTGATCAGTGATGTTAATAAGGAAGCAGGGGTCCTTCTTTTCTCCTACTCCTTCCATCCTAAGAGTTGGCATCATCCTAATGCTCTCCCTGTCTGGATTCCTCATGGTTCCAAGATGATTTCCACTAAGGCTGCCGGTGGCAGAGCTACATGCTCCCTCTGTTACTCCCAGCGGTGGAAATCTCTCCAAAATAGAGACAATAAATCAGGTGCTTTGGTCTAACTGGCCCAACATAGGTCTCCACCCAACCACTACTGGACCAATAATGGCCACCATGGGAATGTTATGCTGAGGGCTCAGACCTGCCCTGTCCAATATGCCAGTTACTAGACATTTGTGGCCACTGAACTCTTGAACTGTGACTGGTCTGAATTAATATATGTTCTAAGTGTAAAATACATTTCAAATGTCAAAAAATTTCATATATTTATACATATAAGTAAAACCTCTAATTTTTTTTATATTGATTACATGGGTTTTGTTTAGGGAGTACAGGAAGTTGAACCTAGGGGTACTTTACCTACTGAGCTATATCCCTGGCCCCTTTTATTTTTTTTATTTTGAGGTAGTGTCTCCCTAAATTGATTAGGGCCCCACTAAGTTGCCAAGGCTGGTCTTGAATTTTCGATCCTCCTGCTCCAGCCTCCTGAGTAGCTGGGATTACAGGTGTGCTTCACTGCACCCAGCCTGATGACATGTTTAAATGATGTTTTGGATATACTATGCTTCTCTCTCTCTTTTCTTCTTGTTACACTGCTGGGGATCAAACCCAGGTCTCAAGCATGCTAGACAAGTGTTTTACCTCTCTGCTATCTTCTCCACTCCTGTTTTGTATATATTGGGTTAAATAAATTTTATTAAAATTAATTTTACCTGTTTATTTTACTTTTTTTTAAAATGTGGCTCCTAGAACTTTTCCAGAACTTGATAGAAATAGATTCCTGAACAAAAATTGTGTTTTTCATGGTGTGATGGTATATACTTCTTAATTCCAGTAACTTGGGAGGCTAAGGCGGGAGGATCCCAATTCAAAGCCAGCCTCAGCAATTTAATAAGGCCCTAAGCAATTTAGCGAGACCCAGTCTCAAAATAAAATATAAAAGGGCTGGGGATGTGGCTCAGTGGTTTAAACGCTCCTGGGTTCAATCTCTGGTACCTTTCCCCCCGCATCTCCTCTCAAATTAAAAAAGGACTGGCAGGGTGGGGTACAGGGTAATGGGGATGTGGTAGATCACTTACCTAGCATGTACAAATCCCTCGGTTCAATGCCCAATACAAAGAGAGAGAAAGAGAGACAGACAGACACACACACACACACACACACACACACACACACGAAAGAAAAAAGAAAGTTGGGCATAGTGACCCACACCTATAGTCCAAGCAACTCAGGAGGCTGAGGCTGGAGGATAGTAAGTCAGAAAGGCCAGCCCTTAGCAACTTAGCAAGACCCTGTCTCAAAATATAAACAAGCAAACAAACAAACAAACAAATTAATAAAATAAGGGCCAGGGATATAGTTCAGTAGAACAGTGACCGTGGGTTCAATTCCTGTTACAAAAAGAAAAAAATAAAAG
Organism: Xerus rutilus; assembly: GCA_028644305.1. Lineage (NCBI taxonomy): Eukaryota > Metazoa > Chordata > Mammalia > Rodentia > Sciuridae > Xerus > Xerus rutilus. The sequence continues at coordinate 74,566,512 of CM053406.1, read as the reverse complement.
GCTTTCTTCTTCTTTTTTTTTTTTTTTTGAAGAAGGAAGTCTTTTTATAATCAATGTGTCATATTTCTTTGCAGATATTTAGCAGAGAGGATGGATGAAGGGAAAACAATGTAGGGCTATACATTCACTGAGAACTATTTATGTGGAAATGTGCTGTGCTAAGTGTTGTGTGGAAAAGAAATTGCTGACTGAGTAGAGGAGATAAGATATGTGGGCCTGTGAGTGGTGCAGATAAAGGCTGTAGGATTTCAGACTTTGGAAAGATTCTGTCTTGTGTGACAATGGAATGCCAGTTTGATCTGGGCCTTGAAAGTAAATAGGGTTTCAATAAAAGAACTTGGGTAGAGAGGGATGGCTTGGGAGACATTCTAGGTAGAGGGAAAAGCACAGAGAAAATGCTGAGGCAAGAAAATAAGGAGTTTCAGTTTAGCTGCAGCTGAGGGTTAGAGAAAGAGAAGACAGGTCACACTGGGTAATAGTCTTAAAGCACTGGGGTGAGTTCTAGTAGCAGTTTTTATTTTGGGATGGCTAATGGAAGCATTTATTAGAGATACAGGCAGCAATATAATATATCTTTAAATACTTCAGCAAATAAGTGTAATCAAGCTGGTTTGCAGCTCTCCTATTGCCCTTAGGAAGCATTCACAGATCAGGTCAGTATAATTTAGGGTTTAGGAGCATAGACTAGCAGTAGAGTTCTTTTTGTTTGTTTGATACTGGGGATTAAACCCAGGGACACTTTATCACTGACTTATATTCCCTGCCCTTTTTATTTTTATTTTTATTTATTTATTTATTTATTTTTATTATTTTTTTTAAATATTTTTTTAGCTGTAGATGGACATAATGTCTTTATTTTATTGCTTTGTATGTGGTGCTGAGGATCGAACCCAGGGCCTCACGCATGCGAGGCAAGCACTCTACCGCTGAGCTACAATCCCAGCCCCTATTTTTTATTTTGAGACAGGGTCTCACTAACTTGCTTAGGGCCTCACTAAGTTGCTGAGGCTGGCCTCCTCCTTGTGATCCTCCTGCCTCAGCCTCCTGAGCCACTGAGATTATAGGGACATATTACTGTATCCACTGAATTTTGATAAATTGCTCAAGTTTCCCAAGGTGGAGGTGAATACTAGTACCCTACTTAGCTGAGGACAGGTTTTCTGCTGTTATGTAAGTATTAATAGCACCCATTTCCCTCCACTCCCCCATTCTAGTACTGGAGATTGAATTTAGGGGTACTTTACTGCCCTGCTGCATCCTCAGCCCTTTTTATTTTTATTTTGGAGACAGTCTTGCTAAGTTGCCCAGGCTGGGCTCCAACTTGTGATTCTCCTGCTTTAGCTTCCCTAGTCACTAGAATTACATACAGCCATGCACTCCTGTGGTAGGCCTCTTTTCCTCTTAAAAGTATTGATCTGGATGGTAAACTATATGGTTATCTCACCTATAGGAAAAGGAGAGGGTGAAGGGGACTTGGCATGTATTAATTAGCATTTCAGGGACTATATTAGTGTATCCCTGGAAAGAATTAGAGGGACAATTTTTGAATTTTGATGATATCCTGAACTTGGGCACAGGCCAGGAGCTATCATGGGCAGGTCCTCAGGTAAACCAGACACCATGGGCAGGGGGTGCCCCAAGTGGAAGTTTACCAGCCTACAATGCCTCTTTTTCTTAGCAGGGCTAATGCTCCAGAGTGACCTGCAAAGCCTGGGCTTCAGGGAAGTTCCATACTGTTTTGGGCTTGAGGGCAGATTCCCTGAGGGCACTGGTGGAACTTTCCAGTTTGCCTCAGACTCCTTTTCATCCCATGCACCAGCAAATACATAGCAGACAAAAAACTGGTCCACAACATAGTCTATTGATGTTTTAAATGTTGGCTGCATCCTCTAGATTCCTCGAGAGTAACTGAATCCCACAGATGAAACCCCAAGTTCAATAGATTCTGTGTTAGGTGATTGCATTTTCAGAAACGTTCTCCTAACCACCAGGCCTCAGGCCAGTTTCTTCTGCTCCTGCCAGAAAGGGCCAATTCTAATCCAGTGTGGTCCAAGCTGGCTTCCTCCCACTATGGTGAATCCCTCATCCCTCCCTGGCTTGGAAGCAATGGCTTAGGATGTGGGCTTCTCAAACTTTTTTTTCTTCCTGAGGACGGAATCCAAGCCCTTACACATGCTAGGCAAGCACTCTGACACTGAACTATACACCCAGCCATTCATGTTCTTTTTTTCTCATAGTTTTCTCTGTCTTGCTTTTTTGTGTGTCTCTTCTCCTCCCATCTTCCAACATCTCCCTCCCCTCTCTCCCTCCTGGGTATTGAACCCAGAGGTGCTTTACCACGGAGCTACATCCCCAGGCTTTTTAAATTTTGGGACAAGGTCTTGCAAATTTGCTGAGGCTGGCCTGGAATTTGCGGTCCCCTTGCCTCAGTTTCTTGAGTCGCTGGGATTACAGGTATACTCCGCTGCATCCGCCTAAACATGTTTTCTTTCATTTCTTTCATTCCCTCCCTCCCTCCTTCCCTCCCTCCCTCCCTCCCTTCCTTCCTTTTTTTGGTACTGGAGATTGAACTCAGGGGTACTCGACCACTGAGCCACATCCCCAGGCCTATTTTGTGTTTTATGTAGAGACAGGGTCTCACTGAGTTGCTTAGCGCCTCGCCATTGCTGAGGCTGGCTTTGAACTGGCGATTCTCCTGTCTCAGCCTCCCAAAGTGCTGAGATTACAGGCGTGCGCCACTGCGCCCAGCAAACATGCTTTCTTAACTCACCAGAAAACTATCCTGCAGGGTGCAGTGGTGCCCACCTGTAAATTCCAGCAACTGGGGAAGCTGAGTCAGGAGGATGGAGAGTTCACAACTAGTCTCAGCAATTTAACAAGTGCTTGTCTCAAAATAAAAAACAAAAAGGGCTGGGGATGTAGCTCAGTGGTGAACTGCTCCTGTATTCAATCCCTAGTACCAAGTAAATAAATCATAATTGTAGTCTTAAATACTAATTTTGCATTTTAGTCTAAAAATCAAGAAATGAGGGTTTAAAAAAAGGTCACCTTTTGCCTTGCGTCCCTGCTGCCCCCTAGCGGTCGGGGCCGATGTAGACGGGGGTTCCGAGACCCCGCTGTGACTTTCCATTATGCCGGAAGCCCGCTCCGGCCCCTGGGCTGGGCTGAGTCATTCTAAATTCCTTTGTGTTTTCTCTCCCCGAGCGAGTGCACGGAGATGGTTGCTCTAACAGTCACCTTGTTTCCTTAGACAAAAGGAATCTGGTCTTGGATAGTTCTGATTCACGAGTTAGCAAAAATATGAGTCAAACTCATGTTTCCTGAGAACTATAAATATTTGCTATCCCCGCCTTGATGTGAAACGCCCACACTACGAATCTGGAGGATTTCTCTCAAGTCCAGTGTAAAACGATCCCGCCTTGAGTGGTTTTTTAGGGCAATGAAATCGCGGTGTATTCCAAGCGCCTGAAGAGAGAGGAACTTGGTTGTACGCTTTCAAAATCCGTTCTTAATTTAGAAGTGTCTTTAAAAATATAAAATTATGGACATTTACACTGTGATAGGGAGCACAAAGTAGGAGGGCTGAATGACATCGTCCACAGGGTGCCTGTTTGGCTTTTTGGCAAGTAAATATGGGTCATTTGGCATAGCTTGTGAGCTGACATTAATATCGACAAGAGCCACTTTGTAGGCCACGGAAGCCTCTTCAGTTGTCCTCCCTGCTGTGTGAAATTTGAGGAGGATGAAGTCGGGAGGGGCTGGGCACTCCAGCCAGAAGCTCCAGTGCCAGAGATATTGGACTGGGCGGAAGCAGGGGTGGAGTTCAGGGCCAACCTTGAGTTTTTCTGTTCGTCTCAGTGATGCGTTTCTGTCAAGATTAAATGATTTTTTAAAAAAAATTTCAAAAATTTAAAATAAATAAAAAAGCACAAGAAAAAAAATTAAATTATCTTTTATCCACTATGCAGAAATAATTGCTGTTAACATTTTGGTGTGTGTTCAGATTTTTTTTTTCTAAGCCTATTTTGTTTAAACAAAAGTGGTATCACTAAACTCAAGAGAAATAGAAGACATATGCCCATACAAAACATCTGTAAGCAAATGTTCATAGCAGCATTATTCACAACTGCCAAAAAATTGAAACAACCCAAGTATGTCCATCCATCGATCAATTGTTCCCATGCGACATGACTCTAGGGAGAACCAACACCCTGTCACCCCCCACTCTCCCAAAAAACTGGAAAAAACAACAAATAGATGCATGGTTAAACAAAAACAAAACAACAACAACAACAAAAAAAGGTAACCCGGCGCGGTAGAGCACGCCTGTAATCGCAGCAGCTCAGGAGGCTGAGACAGGATGATGGCGAGTTCAAAGCCAGCCTCAGCAAAAAGCGAGGCACTAAGCAGCTCAGTGAGATCCTATCTCTAAATAAAATTCAAAATATGGATGTGGCTCAGTGGTCAAGTGCCCTTGAGTTCAATCCACAGTTTTTTATAATACATTTTTTTTTAGTTGTAGATGGACACAATGTCTTTATTTTATTGCTTTGTATGTGGTGTTGAGGATCGAACCCAGGGCCCCACATGCGAGGAAAGCGCTCTACCACTGAGCTACAATCCCAGCCCCTTTATAATACATTTTTAACAGTTTTTTATAATACATTTTTATAATACAGTTTTTTATAATACATTTCTTTTAATATATATATTTATATATATTAAAAGAAATGTATTTGCCCAGTGATACATGCCTGTAATCCCAGAGGCTGAGGCAGAAAGATAATAAGTGCCAGGCCAGCCTGGGAAATTTAGCAAGACTGTATCTCAAAATAAAAAATAAAAGGCTGGAGATATAGCACAATGATAGAGCATTTGTCTACCATGTGCAAGGCCCTGGGTTCAATCACCAGTACCACACACACACACACACAACAGGACACCTTGAAAACAACAGATATTGCTACAACAGGACACCTTGAAAACATGCTGAGAGAATTAAGCCAATCACAATGGACCACATGTTAAAAGATTCCATTTACATAAAAAGTCCAGAATCAAAAGATCTATAGAAAATGGAAGTTAGAGCCAATGAGATTGAGCAAAGGAGGAAGTCATAGATTCTGGAGGCTGAGGCAGGTGAATGGCAAGGTTGAGGCCAGCCTTAGCAACTTAGTGAGATCTTAAGCAACTTAGCTAGACCTAGTCTCAAAAAAAAAAAAAAAAAAAAAGGGAGGGAGGTCTGGGGATATAGTTCAGTGGTAAAGTATCCTTGGGTTCAATTCCCAGTATAAAAAAGTAAATAAGTAAAAAAGAGATGGAAAAGATGGAAAGTTAGATTGTGGTTGAGGGGGATGGGAAGTGACTGCTATTGGATATAGCATTTCTTTTTTTTTGGTGGGGAGGTGATGAAACATTCTAATTAGATATTTGTTAGCTGTGTAATTCTGTGAATATATTAAAAGTCACTGGCCAGTTGCAGTGGTGCATGCCTGAAATTTAGTGAGACTGTCTCAAAATAAAAAAGGGCTGGGAATGTAGCTCAGTGGTAGTGTATTCAGCCTCTAACACACACACACACACACACACACACACACACACACACACACACAGTCACTGAATCGCACATTTATTCTTTTATTTATTTGTGGGACAGGGTCCTGTTAGCCAGTTACCCTACCACTGAATTAAATTGCCAGCCCTGAGTTATACACTTTTATTTTTGTCTCAGTACTGGGGATTAAACCCAAGGCCTGGGGCATGCTAGGTAAGCGTTCTACAACTGAATTATACCCACAGCACTATTTTTAAAATTTTGTTCTGAGACGGTCTCATTAAATTACCCAAGCTAATGCTAGGCATGGTGGCGCATGCCTGTGATCCCAGTGGCTTGGGAGGCTGAGGCAGGAGGATCCCAAATTTAAAGCCAGCCTCAGCAACATAGTGAGAGCTTAAAGCAATTTAGAGAAACCTTATCTCTGAATAAAATATTTTAAAAAGGCCGGGGTCAGGTGTGGGAGGGTTGTGTGCTGGGGATGTGGCTCAGTAGGTAAGCACTTCTGGTTCTATCCCTGATACCAAAAAAAAAAAAAAAAAATTGCCCAAGCTATCCTTGACTTTGTGATCCTTTTGTCTCAGCCTCCTGATAAATTGAGTTTACAGGTATGTGCCATTGGACCCAGCTGAATTGTACACTTTTAAAAAGTGAATTATAACTCAATAAACTCTTATAAAAAAATAAAGCCAGGTATGGTGACACATGCTTATGACCACTGCAATTTGGGAAGCTGAGGTAGGAGGATCACAAGTTTGAGGCCAGCCTCAGCAATTTAGTGAGATCCTGTCTCAAAATGTAAAATAAAAGTGTTTGGGGGATGTAGTTCACTGGTAAAGTGCCTCTGATTTCAATCCCCAGTACCGTACACCCTCACACACACACCTAAGTATTTATACTGTAGGAGTTGGGGATATAGCCTGTGGTAGAGTCGGCCTAGTATGTATAATGCCATGGCACTAAAAAGAAAAAAAAAGAAAAAGAAATCAATCACTATAAGATATATTATGAACATTAACTCAATATTCCCAATAACTATTCTTCTGGAGCATTTTTAATTTAATTTTCAAAATTTTTAGCACTTTATTTATTTATTTATTTATTTTTTGGTACTGAAGATTGAACTCAGGGGCACTCGACCACTGAGCCACATCCCCAGCCCTATTTTGTGTTTTATGTAGAGACAGGGTCTCACTGAGTTGCTTAGCACCTCGCTGTTGCTGAGGCTGGCTTTGAACTCACGATTCTCCTGTCTCAGCCTCCCTAAGTGCTGGGATTACAGGCTTGAGCCACCGCGCCCGGCGCACTTTATTTTTTAAATTTATTTTTGTAGTTGTAGATGGACAAAATGCCTTTATTTATTTATTTATTTTTATGTGGTGCTGGGGATGGAACCCAGTGTCTCACACATGCTAGGCAAGCACTCTGCCACTAAGCTATAGCCCCAGTCCAGCACTTTTGGTTTTAATTACTAAAGGAATACACATTTCTTATAACTTTTTTTTTAATACAGAAGAGTGAAAATTAGAAAGTATTTTCCCCATGGCCAACTTTAACACATTTAGAGTATTGACTTAAAAATTATTTTTAACTCATAGCCTTCTGTTTATAGACTCATGTTCAGTGCAAGCCGGGAGTCTTATTTTCCCTTCCCCTCCTTCAGCTCTGGTCTCTACTCATTCTCCTCCCCTGCGTTACTACCCACTCTAATGTGTTTATTATGTTCTGAATTCTGAAGTATCCTTGGAAAAATGTCACTTTTTTGTATTTTGGTTAAGTTTTGAAGTGGTGTGGAATTAGAAACCACCTTCTTGCTAAATACTTTTTGAGATCTCTGTACATTATTGCTATATTATATCATTCCTTAATAAACAACCACTACATTTCACTTGCATTTTCCTAATGATGATCACCTGGGTTGCCTCCAGCTGTGCCACAATAAACAGTGTGGTACATATGCTCTTTTATGGACTTGAGCAAGAATTATTCTGGGACATAAATTCAGCTGTGTGGCATATATATATACAGGGCCAAGAAACATAATCCCATTTAATTTAAATACAAATATTTTGGTTTCTGGAATAGATTTGCCAGTTTGTAATCCTCCTTTTTTCTCTGGTAGAAAAGAATGTTCATTTCACTACATCATTTGCCAACACTTAATGATAGCAAACTTACTTTTTATCTTTCTTTGTATTTTGGTATGGGGGATTGAACTGAGGGCCTCTCACTATTAGGCAAGTGTTCTACCACTGAACTGTATTTTCAGCCACTTTTAAAAATTATTATTTTATGCTGGGCATGATGGAGCATGCCTGTAATCCCAGCAACTCAGGAAGCTGAGGCAAGAGGATTGCAAGACCCTGTCTCAAAATAAAAAGTAATTTAAAAAAGGGGGCTGGGGATGTGGCTCAGTTAAATGCCCCTGGGTTCAATCCCTGATACCAAAAAAAAAAAAAAAAATTCGTGACAGGTTCTAAATTTGTTATCCTCCTGACTCAATCTCCCCGGGGTAGCTGGAATTACAGGGATGTACCATGAGGCCCGGGGCTTTTGTTTTGTGCTGGTGATTGAAGCCAGGGTGCTTTACCACTGAGCTATACCCCTAGTTCTTTTTATTTCTTATTTTGAGACAGTCTCACTAAATTGCTTAGGGTCTTGCTAAATTGCTGAGGCTGGCCTGAATGAATCTGTAAGCCTCCTGCTTTAGCCTCCTGAATCAATAGGATTACAGGTGTGGGCCATCAAACCTGGCTGCTTTTTTTTTTTTGAGACGTGGTCTCACTGTTTCCCAGACTGGTTTGAACTCCTAGGCTCAAATGTTCCTCCTGCCTCAACCTCCCATGTAGCTGGGGCTACAGGTAGGTGCCACTACATATGGTTTATTCAATTGTTTTTAGAACAAATTACTGTATATAGAATTGGCATATAAAGAATAGAAACTACTCTCCAAAAATAGCATAGTGATTTTGACTATCATCAAAAGTGTATAATTTGGGGCTGGGATTGTGGCTCAGTGGTTGAGTGCTTGCCTTGCATGTGGGAGGCACTGGGTTGGATCCACAACACCGCATATAAATAAATGAATAAATAAAGGTCAATCAACAATTTAAATTTTTTTTTTAAAAAAGTGTATAATTTAATGGAGATAGTATAGCACAGGAGTAAAGAGAGTTTGCTTTACATCTGAGAGAACTGGCTACATCTTGTCTCTACTACTGGCTGTGTAACTGTCTCAGTTTCTTCTCTATAAAATGATGTTCTTGATTCCTGTGTGATAGGGCTGTGGATGAGAATTAAATAAATGAGTGCAGACTCTTATACTGTTCCTGGCACTAATTTTCTCTTCTGGGAAATTTTGAATATTGTTATTTGTAATATTATACTACAAGATGCTACTACATTCAGTTTTGAACACATCTGTTCACTATTTCCTCATCCACTTTAAGTTTTACTCACTTGATCATCTCAGATAGTCCTGGTACAATCCATTCCATCTTCCTTCTTTTTTCTCAATATCCTCAGATTTGGAGTACAGGAACTGGGACTCTGAAGATTTAATACAACATAGCCCAAGCCTGCCTATGCCTCTGTCCTGTCTGACCCTAGAGAAAAGCTTTCTACTCCTTTGCATCCATAGGCTCCATTTTAGAGTGGGACTATTGTCTGAGGAAGCTGCCCGAAAAAACAGAAGTAATGTATGTGAGAGTGGTCTACAAATGCTGTTAGCATGCACTTGTTTCTCTGAGAGTCAAGCAGGATTTGGGTATGCCCTAGGATAAACCTCCCATCACTGATGACAGAACAACTCTAAGCTCTATAGTCATCTCTCTCTCTCTCTCTTTTTTTGTACTGGAGACTGAATTTAGGAGTTGTCACAAGTGATGCAATTAATAATTACTTGGAGGCAGATTGTCTTTAAATGCAAGTGTATGTTCAACCACATCATCAAATATAATTAATTAATGCAAAAAGTGTTGAGTGTGCTGGAGCACCCCAACTAGCATTCAATGTGCACTAATTATACACTATAGTTAAGTCACTCTATCCCAGGGCAACTAAATGTTACAAGTAATTCATACAATCCTAGGGCAACCACAAGCCCCAAAATACCTCCTATGCTACGTGACTTCTCTTAGCCAAAGAGCAGACATTGTCCTTGTCTGGTGGTTCTCTTCAGATGTCAGGGAATGGTGGAGCTGATCCAGGGATGGACAGCAAGGCGGCCAGTTTCACTGATGTCTTTGGAGCAAAGCCCCCAATGTGGCAGGACAAACAGTTTAAATGCAGTTCCAAGTTGGTGATGTGAGCTAGTGATTGGTCACATGCAGTAAAAGCCAATGTCCATTGGTTATGTCCAGTGAGATAGTATAATCGCGACTGGGCATTTCTTTGCACATGTGCATGGAGCTGTGCTCCCTGTCAATTGTAACCAGTCATTGCCAAGCAGGCCTATGGTTAGGTGCCCCTTACAGTCCCTTATGGATTGCAAGCAGGCATGACTAAGCAAGTCAATGGCTGCTGTTCCTTATGGCCAGCAATTTAGTGAGTCCCCGGCATGTCCAGGCATGTCTATGGCATATGCTCCTTACAGGAGTGCTCAACTACTTAGTTCTATCTCCAGACATTTTTGTTTTTACTTTGAGACAGAGTCTCAATAAACTACCCAGATTGGCCTCCAACTTGTGATCCTCCTGCCTCAGCCTCCCAAATAGCTGGGATTATAGGTGTGTGCCACCATGCCCAGCTGAAATTTTTGTAACATTAAAAAAAAAGTGTATTATAGTAGGTATTGTATAGGTGATTTATACAATATACAGACTTGAATTTTCTCTAACAGCATCATAACACTTCACACAAAACAGTTCTTGAGCATTAAAAAGATCCGACTACTTATCCTTCCCAGATTGCTTTCAATCTCAACCAGACTTCTGGAGAAAGCTCAAGTATCAGACTGTGGAGAGAAATTGTAAAATGCTTACAACAAAGAGCTGTTTGTGGTGTGTTGAAAGAAGGGGACCGATATGCACACTTGATCCTGAGAGGTGATGACACAGTTGAAAATGTGAGCACCTTTCAGTTGTTCAGCCAGTGCGAGTGCTTCAGAAAAAGATTTAATGCTGTATATGTGTGTATATGTATATTTAATAATGCCTATATATCTCTATCTCTATCTCCCCTCACCTCCATGAAAGTCTAGATTATCTGGCTGAGGATCTCTCCGGGGGCGGAGGGGAGGAATAGGCCAAATACTTTTTCAGCTCAGAAGGGCAATAATGTCTACTCCATTATTAGCACAGGACTGGCAGTGTCTGGGAACTTCTGTTTCCTCCTCCCCCAATGTTAAGATAAAGTGAAAGTAAACAGGCACTCTGGAAAATTACTAGTGTTCTTCCTCCTCAAGGCACATGGGAAGAGAGGACAGAAAATTCATTATGTTTCTTTTTTTTCCCTCCAGTTTTGCTTGTACTCAGCTTTCTGTTGCAGAACTCCTGGAAACAATTTTCTATATGATCCTTTATGAGTAAGAACTTTTATGGTTGGCTTTTCTACCATGGTTGTTCTAAAAAGCAGAGGCATCTGAAAAGGTTTTGTAATCTAGCTTAATTTATATTTCTACAAGAAAGTTAAAAATTTTTAATAGAAATTAGACATTTCCCATGTCTATTTATCTGAGGCAGTAACATGCTTTTATTGAGAGGAACCAGGCCATTTCCTGGTGCTCTTCCTGTCTTCAAACTTAAACACTACGTCAATATTTTTCTGTTTGGGGCAATTTTATTTTGAACAATAATGTGCCACCCTCAGGAGGCTAGATAATCCACTTTGCAACAGAAGCTAAATTCAAACATCTCTCTCTCTCTGCTTTCTTGAAAATGAAACAAATGCTGAAGAAAGACATTATAATGACTGATTTTTAGCATTTGTCTTCTTTTTTTTTTTTTTTTTTGTGGTGCTGAGGATTGATGCCAGGGCCTTTTGCATGTGAGGCAAGCACTCTACCAACTGAACTATATCCCTAGCCCAAGCATTTATCTTAATTCTTTTTTTTTCTTTTTTCTTTTTGGTACTGGGGATTGAACTCAGGGGCACTTGATCAGTGAGCCACAACTCTAGCCCTTTTTTTGTATTTTATTTAGAGATAGGGTCTCACTAAGTTGCTTAGTGTCTTGCTTTTGCTGAGGCTGGCTTTGAACTTGCCATCCTCCTGCCTCAGCCTTCCGAGCCACTGGGATTATAGGCATGTGCCACCATGGCTGGACTTAATTTTTTTTATAAACCTGATTCTCAATGTCATTCGGCACACTTATTCCCACAGGATTTGATTGCTGGGTGGATAGTGAT
>CM053406.1:74488050-74554113 GCA_028644305.1 Xerus rutilus | reverse complement strand
GCTGCCTCGGGCCGCTTTCGGCCACAGCCGCTGGAGTCGCGCTGTGTCTACGGCTGCTGGCTCTGCTTACCCGTGCGAGTGAAGTTTCCTTCCGTGCTGTCCAAAAGCCGGGTGGGAGAAGGTTGTACCGCAGTTTCTGGTCTTTTGTTTGGGGAGACTGGTAGCTGCGTCCCTCTAAGCCGCCATCTTGCCGGAAGTCCCGGATAATGATGTTTTGCATGGAAGTTTTTAAAGGATGGAAATTATGAAGAAGAAAAATATTTGATATAAATGTGAACCTCATGAGAAAAGGGACTTCTTTCCCCCTCCCCACCACCGCCTTATCCCTGTGCAAAGAACAATGTCTGGCACCCAGTGAATGCTCAATAAATATTTAACTAATTGGAAGAAGTATTTTGCCTACACAAAATTTAGCTATTCTTAAATACTTTCAAAGTCATTTACAAATAATTGGTTTTTATAACTCATTTTGAGGTTTACATATGTTCACCATAAGGCATCATTTCTTCTTTTTTTATTTTTATTTTTATTTTTTGGTACTGGGGATTGAACTCAGGGGCACTCGACCACTGAGCCATCCCCAGCCCTATTTTGTGTTTTATGTAGAGACAGGGTCTCACTGAGTTGCTTAGCGCCTCGCCATTGCTGAGGCTGGCTTTGAACTCACGATCCTCCTGTCTCAGCCTCCCTAAGTGCTGGGATTACAAGCGTGAGCCACCGCGCCCGGCTCATTTCTTCTTTTTTTAAAAAATATTTTTTTTTAGTTATCAATGTACCTTTGTTTATTTTTATGTGGTGCTCAGAATTGAATCCAGTGTCTCACACATGCCAGGCAAGCGCTTTACCACTGAGCCCCATCCCCAGCCCTTTTTTGTGTTTTATGTAGAGACAGGATCTCACTGAGTTGCTTAGAGCCTCGTCATTGCTGAGGCTGGCTTTGAACTCGTGATTCTCCTGTCTCAGCCTCCCAAAGTGCTGGGATTACAGGCATGTGCCACCACACCAGGCCTCATTTCTTCTTTATAAGAGTTAAGGTCACAGGCTGGGGTTGTAGCTCAGTGGTAGAACACCACCTAGCATGTGTGGGGCACTGGGTTTGATCCTCAGCACCACATAAAAATAAAATGAAGGTATTGCGTCCATCTACAACTATATATATATACGTATATACATATATATATATATAAATAAGAGTTAAAGTTATATTTATTTAACTCTTTCTTTCTTTTTTTTTGGTACTGAGGATTGAACGCAGGGGTACTTTACTACTGAGCTACATTCCCAGCTTCCTCTCCCCCTTTCTGTCTTGAGATAGGGTCTTGTTAAATTGCTTAACTCAGCCTCCTAAGTTGTGAAGGCCCTATATCTAAATAAAAAATAAAAAGTGTTGGGAGTGTATCACAATGGTAAAGTGCCTCTGGGTTCAATCCCCAGTATCAAAAAAAGAAAAAGAAAAAAACAATGCAAGATGAAAAATTTTAATTTATAGTTCATTTAAAGAGTTCCTTACAAAATATTTATTGAACACCTAAGACTGACTAAGCACATGTTGTGAGGAAGACCATTCTGTGAGAATCGAAAGGACCCTGCCCTTAAGATGCTTGTGAAGGAGCTGGGTTTGGTGGTGTATGCCTGTAATCCAAGTGGTTTAGGAGGGTCGTTGAGGCAGGAGGATCCCCAGTTCAAAGCCAGCCTCAGTAACTAAGTGAGGCTCTAAGCAACTAAACAACTTAGCAAGACCCTGTCTCAAAATAAATAAAAAGGGCTGGGGATGTTGTTTAGTGATAGCACCCCTGTGTTCAATCTCTGGTACAAAAAAAAAAAAACTAACAGGAAGAATCTAACAGGGCACAGACATGTGTTCTTAAGTATGATAAAGGAAGAGAAAGGTGATCAGGAGCCAGATTGAGCTCCAGGGAGGGAAAGCACCACATCAATGGCCTATTCGTATCCTTATTACCTAGTAAAAAGGGGGAAATACTTAATATTTGTTGAATGAATAATTTATCTCTTCCTCATAACTGAGCCTAAATCCTTGAGCTAAACCTAAAGGATCCCAAACAAATAAATAATATAGTGTTTTAGTGGATCAAAGGAAGACATTGCATCTCTATCAAGGAGGGTGAGAAAAATCAGTGGTCATGAAGGAGGCAGGGTTGAAAAGCAGTCTTCCAGCACTGAGGGATGAATCATTGAACCACATTCCCAGACATTTTTATTTCTTATTTTGGGACAGGGTTTCGCTAAATTGCTTAGGACCTTGAATTTGGGATCCTTCTATCTCAGCCTTTGGAGTTGCTGGTATTGCAGGCATGCACCACCATGCATGGCACTGAGACCATTTACCATTTCTATTCCAGGGGGAAACAAAAGCCACAAGCCTCCTTTTTTAGGAAATAGCAGAAAGATTAAAAAAAAAAATTCCGGAGACATAAAAAAAACTGGCATGGAAAAAATATAGGCAGTTGATTAGATGTGGAGTTGGGGATGTGGGACTAAGGATGAACAAAATTATTCCCAGTCCAAGCCTACATGACTGGGGAAATAGAACTTTTAACAGGAATAAGGAAAGTGGTAGGAACAGCTGGTTTCATTTCAGGAGGGGAGAGGAGGGGAGTGAGGTTGGACTTAAACAGTCTCAGTTGCAAAAGGGATAGCCAGTTGGGGATGTCTAGTAGGCAGCTGAAAACCTGGTGATTACACAGCAGTTTGAGTGAAAGGTAATTTTATTTATTATTTATTTGGTAGGATTGGGGATTGAACCCAGAACCATATACCACTGAGCTATGTTCCCGGCCTTTTTAATTTTTTTTTTTTAAGTATTGGGGATTTAACCCAGAGGGCCTTAACCATGGAACCACATTCCCAGCCTCCCTCCCTCCCTCCCTTTCTTCCTTCCCGGCCCTTTTTATTTATTTTTTTAAGTATTGAGAATTTAACCCAGAGGGGCTTAATCACTGAGCCACATTCCCAGTCTCCTTCCCTCTCTCCCTTCCGAGCCTCATACGTTACTGAGGCTGGCTTTGAACTTGCAATCCTCCCACCTCAGCCTCCTGAGCTGCTCAGAATATAGGCATGTGCCACTGCACCTGGCCTTTTTATTTTATATTTTGAGACAGGATTTCACTAAGTTGCCCAGGGTGGCCTTGAATTTGCCATCCTCGTACCTCAGTCTCCCAGAGTCACTGGGATTATAGGTATGTGCCACTGTGCCTGGTGTTTTGTTTTTTTGTTTTTTCAAATAGTTGTAGATGGACAGAGTGCTTTTATTTTATTTGTTTGTTTATTTATTTGTGTGGTGCTAAAGATCGAACCCAGTGCCTCACGCATGCTAGGCAAGCACTCTGCCACTGAGCTACAGCCCTAGCCACCTGGTAGTGTTTTGCTTTTAAAATGATGTATTTATTTGAATAGATTATACTGCCATGTTTGTTAAAGTAAAAATAATTCCCCTTCTTACTCCTGGTGGTCTGTTTCTTTCCTCAGAGGTAACCACTTTTTCCAGTTTCTTGAGTAGTATTCTAGAGATATTCTGGATATATATGCCTTTTATGTCCCTGGGAGATGTTTGTGTATTTGTTTAAAGGCTAGAGAAGACTTGCATATCTTTGAGACAGAAGGGAAAGGATCAGAGAAACAGATGGAAGAAGCAAATTAGAGGAATTACTGAGTTCTTAGAGGAGGTAAGAGGAGACAGAATCAGAGGCAGGGTCCTTATGTACTTTAAAAAGCAGGGTGGACCCTTTCAGAACTATGAAGGGAAGATGGATGGCAATAGAGATTTCCAATGGTCTGTCTCCTCAGTCTGGTGGTGGCAGAGATGCATTTTGAGGTAGATGGATGGCTTTAGGAAAATACAGAGAGGATGTAAAAATAGTCACTGTGGACATGAGAAAATACCATGGAACTGTCAGATTGAAAAATCAAAAAGGTTTATTTTTATGATTTATAAAAGAAGTATCACCATAGCAACTTAATTTATATTTACACATTAAAAATTAATTTACATAAATGTATTCACATCATGTTACATTAAACAGTTTTAGTTAAAACATTACAGGTAATCTTGAACAAACAAAACATAAACCAAATTTAAACATTAATGCCCTCAAAGTATGCACAACAACCACCAGATGAAGAATCAGGAAAAAACTGGAAAAATAAAATTTCAGAAACCAACAGCAAAGATGATTACATGGAACACTTTAAAAAGCCACTTTAACTTATTTATTTTTGTGGTGTTGGAAATTAAACCCAGGGTCTTATGAATGCTAGGGAAGCACTCTACCACTGAGCTATATTGCCAGCTCTAAAAGTCACTTTAAACTAACCAGAAGCTTACGTGAAGCCAGGATGAAGAAAAAGAGATCTAAAAAAATTTTTTTGTCTTATTTTGATGTAGTTAAAAAAACAACTTCAGAATTTATACTCTGATTCACATGAAATTAGTTTTACTCAAGGATGCTGTCATTTGTGATTGATTAGTCATCTCATTTTTTTTTTTTCTTTTCAGATTCCATGAGAGTAGATAGTCCAAGGTGCTGGGAAGGGAAAGTTTGAGGCTGCACCAAGACCATAATTGTGGCTCTCACTACTCTTCTCTACTCAGGGCTTCACTACACATTAACAGCCCTAGAAGGAGAACACCATCCAAAGACTTTGGCATTGATCCCGGACTTGGGTGCTGCCTCTGATAAATGCTGGGCACTATGTCCCTGATGCCAGGGAGGGAATGCTTGGCAGCTGCCTGGGCATGCTTCACTCAATCTAGTTGCCAGACCTAATTATACAGTGGCTAGCAGCTCTATGGAGATGCTGAAGTTTGAGACTGTCAGAGAGAGCTAATAAATAATTTTCATGAGGAAAGTGAACAAAAATAGGTGTTTACGAAAACCTGAGGTTATTATCTAGTTTAATTAAGCAGTATAAGAGGGTTTACTTTGTTCCATTCCCTTAGATGTGGCCCTTAAAAATAAGTAGAGTTCTCCTATTTCATGTTGCCTGACTTGCAGCCAGGTATGTGAACCTCAAGTTTAAGGTTCATATAGATTATTAATTATTAAAAAGAGCAAATTTTACTAATATGGCAATTAGTGACATTTCATGATTACAAGCCTTAAAAATTTAATACAAGTACATTTTTTAATATATAGAATGCTTACACATTAAAATATCAAAGGCACTTTTCAGGTTACATGATAAATAAAAGTACATTAACAGAGACAGGATTATTTATTGTTTTCTTCAGTTTTTGTGTCCATGGTAATCACTGACAGCCCACTTCTGCACTTCACCTTTGGCGAATAATACAAAGAAAATGGCACCAAATACATTAATAGCAGCAGCGATACAAAAAACAATTTGCCATTCTCTAACAGTGTTCTATAGAGAAAAAAAGAAAAAAGTGCAATGAAAAAATGTTCTTTGTGTCCAGTTTACAAAAAAGGTGGTATCACAAAACTGTTATAACAGCAACATTATTCATCAAAGATCCATGCTTGAAACAACTCAAATGTTCATCAGCAGTAGGACTGTGGTATATTTATTCAATGAAATATTATATATCAATGAGAATGAATGAGCTACAACATAGATAAATCTCACAAAGTGTTAAGCAAAAGAAGACAGTATATATGGAGTGATTCCATTTATATAAAGCTAAAAATTAGACAAAACTAATTTATGGTTAAAAGTCAGGAATAGTTTCTCTTGCAAGGGGTGAAGGAGGAATGGCAGGAATGTCAAAGAGGCAAAATTCCCTGGCTGAGGGAGCAATGATCTATTTATTGATTGGGTAATGGCTACATAGATATGTTAATGTTTTGAATACTGATTCAGCTATATACTTATGACTTGTGTATTTTAAAAATACATGTTAAAGTTCAATAAAAAGCTTACTAAAAACAAAAGCTATGGCATGCCCTTGAATCATGTGTTACTAGGCAAGTTATGCCTCTGCATTCATCTCCCAAATTCTTAGGTGGGAGGAGTCTGGTGGATCAATCAAGGAAGCATAAATTCAGAAAGGACTCTCAAGTTCAGGTTTGAGGATCTGGGCTGTTGCAGGGAGGCCTGGCCAGTGTGAAAGGTTTTGAATGCCACAAAGTAGGACATGCATGGGATTTGTCTATAAGAAATCAACAATTATTCATCTATAACGTAGCAGTATAAAATCATCAAAGTTATCTAAATTTCTGGGTTATAGGACTACCTTTAACAACCAATTATAAAATTTTGATAATTTTAGTCTAACTGGAGTGCTAACTTTGCAGCATTGTAACAAACAAAAAATAAATAGTAATACTGGCAATGTGGAAGAAAAAGGCAAGGCACTAGGAAGCCAGTATTAATTCATTTTATTTAGGAAAAAAGGAAAAATATGGAGAAAGAAGGGAGCTACCTATGGCTATTACACTGGTCTGAAATGAAAAAAAAAATTTAGAAATACTAAAAAATTTCAGCAACTAAATTTAGTAATTAAAACTTAGCAACTAATTTTAGTACTAAAATTTAGATACACTAATGATGTGTCACCATTCTAGGGGAGAATCTAGTCAATAATTATCATCTTATAGCAGAAAGAAATATTTAAGACAATTTCTCAGGATTCCCTAAGACAAATCTCTGTGTGGGCTACAGTGATTTAAAATCAATCAATTGTACCAGAAATCTCATGTGGTTCCAATTTGTTAAAATTTTTTTTCTGTACTGGGGATTGAACCCAGGGTGCTCTAGCACTGAGCTACATCCTCACCCTTTTTTTTTATTTTTTATTTTGAGACAGGGTCTTTCTTGCTGGCCTGATCCTTGTTATCCTCCTGCCCCAGCCTCCTGAGTTGCTGAGATTACAGATGTGTGCCACTGCACCTGACTTTGTTTTATGGGTCTTGAACTCCTGAGCTCAATTAATCCTCCTGCCTCAGTCTCCCAAGGAGCTGATATTATACAGGTGCATGCCACCACAACCAGCTACATCATCTTCAAAATCCAGCTCAGTTTCCACTTTACACACACTCAGGACTTCAGTTCAGGAATCCATATTTCTTTAGCAGAAGTGCTAAAATTATCAACAATAATACATATTTTCAATAACTAATACATGGTAGTGTGTAGACGTAGGTTCTTGGGTTGGCACACTGCTCCAAGAAGACAACATAAAACAGTTCTGACATGTCCATATTGAGACACAGAACTTTAGAAAAAAACACTACAACAACATCCCTTTCTATTGAGAGGAAATAGTGATGGGAGGCACCAATTCACTTAAGTAAGGAATTAGAAATGGTGAGAGTGGAGAATGGTAAACACTGTGTGTCTGAAATCATATATTTGGTAATAAGGTTTGTATGTACTGAAATTCAACAAATTAGATATGACATTGGATCAAAAAAACAGAAAATTAGGTTTCTTTGAGAGGTTTAAGTCAGCCTATTGAAGAACTTATTCCACCAGTCCTTGAAATACACTTTTTCTTTTTTTGTACCGAGGATTGAACCCAGGAACTTAACCACTGAGCCACATCCCCAGCTCAGTATTTTATTTAGAGATAGGGTCTCACTGAGTTGCTTAGCACCTTGCTAAGTTGCTGAGGCTGGCTTTGAACTCACGAGCCACTGGGATTACAGGCGTGTGCCACCGTGCCTGGGTTGAGATACATTTAAACTGTAGAAAACTAGAGTTGGAAAGGGCCTTTGCAGTCCTTTATTTTGATTTCTTGTAGCACACAGGTAATATTTCAAAAGGTTCTGCTGACTGACCTGGCCTCATGCTGCCCTCCAGCTTTAAGCCCTGACCAACCCTTGTGTCTGCACTCGGTGCCCTTACCCAGGCCTGTGTGCCAGACCCTTAATACCCATGTGGCTCATTCCTGAGAGGCTCCTTCCCCGCTGCTCCTCACAAGGAAGAATGGTGGTCTCCTCCTCTTTCGCCTTAGCGTGCCACACACACCTTTTTTTTCTGTAGCATCTATCAAATTGCAATTTTACTCTCTGATTACATAAAATCTGTAAATGGCAATTTTTTTCAGAAGTATAGAAGAAACTTGTCATTTTGCCTTTGAATCCCCAGTATCTAGAATGCTGATAAACACTCCAGAAATGCCTTTTGAATAAATGTTGCACTGCTTCAGGGCTTACTGATTCACTCATAAGGCAGCCCATTTCATACAGTAATAGCTTTGAACAGAAAAATTTCCTAATGTCTATCATAACTTCTCTCCATCTGTCTTTGTAGAACTACTGAGAATAAGTCACCATCTTTCATTCAGTAGCCCTTCAAATATGTGAAGACCCATCAGGTCTTCCCAAGTCTTTGGGCCCTTCAAACATTCTTGAATATTTCAACTGTTCCTCCTTCTTTCTCACATGATTTTATGACAACTCACTCACCCTGATGGGTCCATTTTTTGAATAATTTTACATTGCCAATTTTTTTTTTTTTTTTTTTTAGGGCTTACATTGCCAATTTTTATTTGTCCAAACCAAACACATACATTACCTACATGGTAAACTACCACAGCTTTTAAATACTGTGTGGTTTTGACCACAGGATTATCATTTAACTGTGTTATATTGTTCTAAAACCCAAAGAGTATTCTTTGAAAATGTATACTTTCTCATCCATTAAGGCTTATAGATTTTGTTGCCATAAAGAATTTCTTAAGAATGAACATTCAAGGGCTGGAGATGTAGCTCAGTGGTAGACTACCTGCTTAAAATGCATGAGGGCTGAGTTTAATCATTAATACTGAAAAAAAAAAACCATAAAATAAACATTCAGAGCTCTACCATTAAAATGTACTCAACTCTGACACAGATGTATAGTTTCCAAAACTTTTCAGTTTACAAGCAAAATGTCTACTTACATCAGGGGTCAGGCTTTTAGCAATGACAGGCCCAACCATTCCTGGAATAGTGGCAAATGTATTCGTGATGCCCAGGAGGATACCAGCATACCTGGGGACACATTTTCATAGAGTTTATTACTATCTTACACACTAAAGCAGCTTTTTTCAACAGATTGCTATTCTACTGCCAGGTTGCTTTCTTATGAAGTTTTATGTCTTCAATGAAATGATTTACTGAACTAGGATTTTTTATATTCAGCTGGTGAAAAACTTGCATTTCTTTTTCTTTCTTTCTTTTTTTTTTTGGTACTGGGGATTGAACTCAGGAACACTCGACCACTGAGTTACATCCCCAGCCCTATTTTGTGTTTTATGTAGAGATGAGGTCTCACTGAGTTGCTTAGCGCCTCGCTGTTGCTGAGGCTGGCTTTGAACTTGCGATTCTCCTGTCTCAGCCTCCCAAAGTGTTGGGACTAACAGGTATGCGCCACCATGACTGGTTGAAAACTTGCATTTCAATAGTTAATTAACATTCTAACATTACATAGAGGAACACAACCAGTGAAATTATCCTTTTTATCCTGATGCAGAATAGTGCTGACATATGATTTTCATACATCACTATATCTAGATAGGAAGCTTTGTGTCTCCAGCTTATTATTACTATTTTTTTAGAACTGGGGACTGAACTCAGGGCCTCATATGATGCTATGCCAGCACTCTACCACTGAGCTACATCCTCAAGCCCTGTGTTTTGGTTCTGAAGATTAAACCGAGGGGCACTCCACCACTGAGCCAAATCCCCATTCCTTTTTATTTTGAGACAGAGTCTTGCTAAGTTGCTGAGGCTGGCCTTGAACTTGTGATCCTCCTGCCTCAGCCTCCTAAATTGCTGAGATTACATGTGTATGCCACTGTACCTGGCTTTGATAGAAATCTAAAGTATTCCTGCTTGTATTTGAAAAATGGTAGTGTCCTGTTGATTTTTTCAATTTATAACATATAAGGAATGTATGTAAATTAAAAAAGTCTATTTATGGCCAAGATCGTCATGAAGTACCATCTTTTTTTTTTTAATTTTTTTTTTTTGGTTGTAGATGGACACAATATCTTTATTTTATTTATTTGTATGTGGTGCTGAGGATCGAACCCAGTGCCTCACGCATGTGAGGCAAGCGCTCTACCACTGAGCTACAATCCCAGCCCCATGAAGTACCATCTTAAAAAGAATAAATACTTATCACTTTCTATAAAGAAGTCTTGTTAGACTGATTATCAGAAATCTAAGATTTTTTTAGAGGGTGTGTGTTGGAGATTGAAAATTGAACCTAAGGTTGCTTTACTACTGGGACACAATCCCAGCCTTTTTAATTTTTTTTTGAGACAAGTCTTGCTAAGTTGCTTAGAGCCTTGCTAAATTGCTGAGGCTGGCCTAGAACTTGCAATCCTCCTGCCTCAGCCACCCAAGCTGCTGGGATTACAGGTATGTACCACCACACTGGGATAGGAACCTAAATCTTCTATCCTAGATCCACAATTAATGATATATGTGACCTTATGCAAGTCGATGGTAGATTGTTATTTCCCTTATCTATGAGTTCACAGATGTGTACATGTAATATGTCCAGTGGTCCTAGCAGAGCACCCTTACCCCCTATCAGGTGTACTAAGAATTTTTTTTTTGTGGTATTAGGGATTGAAACCAGGGGTGCTCCACCACTGAGCTACATCCCCAGCCCTTTTTATTTTGAGACAGTTACTGAGGCTGGCCTTGAATTTGTGATCCTCCTGCCTCAGCCTTCCAGGCCACTGGAATTATAGGCATGTGGCACTGTATCAGGCAAGGAAATCTTTTTTAGTGTAACATACATATGAAAAAATACACAAAGCACATGTGAGGCACTGGGTTTGATCCTCAGCACCAAATAAAAATAAATAAAACAAAGGTATCCAAAAAAGTACTTAAGCACGTAAATGGCATTTATTCATTTATTTTTTGTAATAGTTACCTAGACATACACAAAGTCTAATCAGAGCTTTCAATGTTTTTGAAAGAACAGGTGTTATTATACAATAAAATTTTGGTAAAAAGTAAAGAAGTTTGATGTTTTATTAGCCCATGTAGTCTTACTGTGGGATAAAGCAATTTCTATTAGTGATTAGGATCTTCAATACCTAGGCTACAGACTATTGAACTGAAATCCCTCTCCCCATTTTGAATGGAAAGGTGCCTAAATTAAAAAATCCTAGCCAGGCATGGTGGTGCATGCCTGTAATCTCAGGAATCTGGGAAGCTGATATAAAAGGATCACAAGTTCAAGGCCAGCCTTAGCAACTTAGCAACCCTGTCACAATATAAAAAATAAAATGTGACTCAACGGTAGAATGACCCTTAATTCAATTTCTAGGACAAAAAAAAAAAAAAAAAGAATCCTGCTGAACTGAATTCAGTTATTTGTGCATATCACAACTTCAAAAAAATCCTTACATCCATACATAACACAATAACAAAACTATGAGGTACAGATCTTTTTGGCTTATACCCTTTAGGGAGTATTTCTTAAATTAACCAAGCTTGGCAGGCCCTGTGTATCTTTTTTTAAAAACCATTAGCACCTTGGCAGTAGGAGGAACCTGTGATGTTGCCAGGTCTTTTTGGTGACAGATATTAAGTGCAGATGATTGCTGTGAAATTCTAAATGTCAGCACCAAGAAGCTCATTCAAGTATTTATATTACACTTGGCCAGGAAGGGCCATGAAAGATTGATGACTGCTTGGAAGAAAACATTGTTGTGCGAACTCAGTCTGGATTCTGTGCTGTTGGAGTACTAGAATTCTATGGCAGTAACTATTGAAAATTCTATACTATAGGGTAGACAACTTGGATATTTTTTTCTTCTCCAGCACACACTTTCATTTTCTTTTGACAACAGCCCTAATTTTTATTTGATGATTTGATTTTCTTTTCCTAGTTCAGGGTTTCACCTGATTCAAGAACTCTGTGTAGACTTCAGGAACGTGAGCAATCCTAAACTACACTTCTGCTCCATGATATAGAGTAAGTGGATTACTACCTTCCTTCTGGCTGGGTGGCTGCTGCACCAACTTTATATTCTCTATAATTTTTTACTTCTTATCTTTATTTACTTAGTTTTGTGATACACTTACATCGACTAAAGCAACCACAGTATGTGTCTCCGCAATGAGTTCTTTCCCCCGAGTTCTCAAAACATCTACTAGTACCTCTAAACATCCAGTTCTTTAAGATTTTCCCATCTGTAGATTCAACCAATCACAGATCAAAAATATTTTTAAAAATTCTGAACATGGTTCTGGGGTTGTGGCTCAGTGCTACAGCGCTTGCCTAGCATGCATGAGGCACTGGGTTTGATCCTCAGCACTACACAAAAAAACTAAATAGCCAGGTGTGGTGGCATATGCCTATAATCTCAGCATTTTGGGATGCTGAGACTGGAGAATTTCGAGTTCAAAGCCAGCCTCAGCAATGGGAAGGCACTAAGCAACTCAGTGAGACCCTGTCTCTAAATAAAACACAAAATAGGTCTGGGTATGTGGCTCTATAGTCGAATGCCCTGAGTTCAATTCCTGGTACCAAAAGAAAAAAAAAAAAAAACTAAATAAAGGAAGGTATTGTGTCCAGCTACAACTAAAAATATTAAAAATTTAAAAAATTCTGAACATGTACATTTTTGTCATTATTCCCTAAATAATACAGCATTAAAGCTATTATATAGGATTTATATTATGTTAATTATGATAAGTAATCTAGAGATGGTTTAAAGTATATGGGAGGGTATAAGTTATATGCAAATATATGCAGTTTTATATAAGGGATTCTTTATTTTTTTGGTTATTGAACCCATGGGCTCTTAACCGCTGAGCCACATCCCCAGTCCTTTTTTTATATTTTGAGACAGGGTCTTGCTAAGTTGCTTAAAGCCTCACTAAGTTGCTGAGGCTGGCTTAAACTTGCCATCCTCCTGCCTCAGCCTCCCAAGCAGCTGGGATTAGAGGCATGTGCCTTTGCGCCCAGCTCTATATAAGGAATTTGAGCTTCCTTGAATCTTAGTTGCCATGGGAGACCTGGAACCAATCCCTTCTAGATGGTGAGAGACAAGTGTAAGTGAATGAGACGCAACTTGAAAGATCTTTAAACCCTGAAGCTATAAGACCTGATTTTAGTCTTAGGTCTACTACTGAGTTATATCTCTAGCCCATTATGATTTTTATTTTGAGACAGGGTCTGACTAAGTCTCCTAGGTTCTGAACTTGCAATCATCCTGCCTCAGCCTCCTGAGTAGCTGGGATTACAGGTATATACCACCACGCCTGGAAGTATGGATTCTAGTTCAGTAGGTCCATGATGGGACCTGAGATTCTACATTTCTTACAAGTTCTCAGGTGATATTGAGGCCTCTGGTACATGGACTATACAGATAGGATAAGAATACTCTAAATCCTTCTGGTTCTAACTTTCTATAATTCTAAAATCTACATAATTGAACAATATAATTTGTTTAACACTTCAAGTTGAAATATTTTCAAGATTTCTTTCTTTGACTTAGTAGCATAAAAGATCCTATTCCAATTCTTCATTTGCTATTTCCTTGAATCCATTTTTGGGTAGTTAGGCTTAGTTCTTATTTTATGAATTTCAAATATATGCCTCTAGTCACTGTGTATCCGCATTAGGAAAGTAGACATCTATCTGCTCTCTCTCCCATAGAGGTGGCTTTTTATGCCTTCAGTCCTTCAACTTGAAGGGTTTCTTTATTATTTCAAATGATCTGATCTTTCATGTTATCACTAAATTTAACAAAGTTGTTTTGAAATTACTTTGTTTTCTAAGTATTCTTTTCTTTCATTATTATCTTAAGCTCCTTTAGCTCATATTTCACCTGTATATTTACTCGATAAACAACAAACATTTCTCTGTGGACAGAGATGATGGGAGTTAACTGCATAGCCAGGCACAATGGCATACACCTGTAATTCTACCATCTTGGGAGGCTGAGACAGGAGGATCACAAGTTCAAGGCCAGCCTCTTCAATTTAGTGAGACCCTATCTCAAAGTGAAAAGGGATGGGGATTTGGCTCAGTGGTAGAGTGCCCCTGGGTTCAGCCCTCAGTATGTAAACATGTAAGAATGCACGTAAGAATGTATTTATGAATGAATTAATGAATAAATAAATAAATAGGGTTGGCGGTAGAGTACCACCCCTGGGTTCAAACCCCAATAGCATAAACAAAAAAATTCATGCTTTAATTATTGTATAAATCTAAATCTTGGAAAGAATTTAAACTAATTTTCACATTAGTCAAATTTATAGAGGCAGGAAGTATAATGATGGTTGTCAGGAACTAGGAGGAAGGGGAAATAGGGCATTAGTATTTAACAGGTGTTGAATTTCAGTTGAGAAGATTAAAAAGTTGAGATTGTTGGTGGTAACAGCAACACAACAATGTGAATGTACT
Source organism: Xerus rutilus (assembly GCA_028644305.1). NCBI lineage: Eukaryota > Metazoa > Chordata > Mammalia > Rodentia > Sciuridae > Xerus > Xerus rutilus. The sequence continues at coordinate 74,539,770 of CM053406.1, read as the reverse complement.
TAATGCCACAGAATTCTACACTTAAAAATGGCTAAAATGATAAAATTTTTTTTTTTTTGGGGGGAACTGGGAATTGAACCTAGGGGCACTTAACCACCGAGTCATACCCCCAGCCCTTTTTTGTATTTTATTTAGAGACAGGGTCTCACTGAGTTGTTTAGCATCTCGCTAAATTGCTGAGGTTGGCTTTTAGCTTGCAATCCTTTTGCCTCAGCCTCCCAAGCCACTGGTATTACAGGCGTGAGCCACTGCGCCCGGCTTAAAATGGTAAATTTTATGTTATGTATGTTTTACCATGATTACAAAAAAAGAATTTAAAGTCAATCACAGCAAATCTTTATACTTGTACTCACGAAGGTGCAATATCCAGATGGTTGATGCTAAATCCAGAAGAGCAAAAGCCTCCCAGTGTTGTTGATATAGTTAAGAATGCAACAGCCAAAGAATAATCACAGCCTATAAATCCAGCAGCTACCAGGAATACTGCAGGTCCAATCATTCCTGGAGTTAAAAAGTCATAAAAGAAGCAGCTCCAGCATTAATATTCGCTCTACCTTAAGATAGTGTAAATCTGAAATTTGATTCTGCTGCCACCTAATGTAGAAACACTGAATTGCCTACACGAGTGATGTATGAATTTCATGAAAAAACAAACCCCAAAACTGTTAGAAAACTATGGGCAGAACTGGGGATGCAGCTCAGCGGTAGAGTACTTGCTTAGCAGCATGCATGAGAACCTGGGTTCAACCCATAGCACTGGAAGAAAAAAAAGAGAGAAAAAAAAAGAAAAAGAAAACGAACATATGGGGCATAATACAACTAATGTAATAGTTAACCATAATGAGGTTAACCAAAACCTCATTATATAGTCTGCAAGTGATCAGAACTCAGCTAAAGGTCTATAGTGTTAGAAAAAAGATCAAGAAGAGAATGACTAAAAAATATGGATGCAGAGAGAAGCCATAATTGACAAAGAGTGTGATGATTTAAAAATTAGAGTAACAAAAGAAGATAAATTAAATAATAAACTCCATTGCATAAAGTTAGAAAATCTCTGTCTTGTTTTTAACAAGTAACAACAGTATGTATAGGTCATTACAGGCAATTAGGCATAAAATATAAATAGTGGCTGTCAGCTTTTCTGTGTCTACAGCAATGCTACCCAATAACTGTGATAATGGAAATGCTGCATTTGTATATACTGCAACTGAGGAACTTATTTTAAAATTTCAATTAAATTTAAATAGCCCAATTAAATTTAAATGGCTAGTAGCTATTGTATTGTACAGAATGGAGCAGGTCCATGCATAGAAAACTAAAACAGAGAAATCAGATTAAATCCAAGGGATTTATGTCATTTGTAGATATGAAGTCAAAGTAAGTAAACAGTGGAACAGGACAGCATGTCCTAGTGGTTAGATGGCAGATGTTTGTAGAATTAATATGAACAGGGTCCTTTTACAATGTAATTACTGAAGTATAGCCATGAATAACTTCCAGGATCTCTAATTATTAGAGACATTTAAAAAGCTAAATAACTCTCTCAGATAGTTGTAAAATTTACCTTTTGGAAAAGAGTCTCAAACACGTGACTACTTAAGGTTCCTTTGAAATCTTTGATTTAGAGTTCATTTGTTATAATGATATTAGTAAATATTTTTGAGATTCAAAGTATATTTACTTAGAAAAAATATTTTCATTGCCAACTTATAGCTGAAACAAAGTGATTATAAAATTCTTGGGATGATGTTCGGCAAAATGTCATTTTTTTATAGGCATGGATTATGGTGGAGATACAAATTATAAATCTTAATAAAGTGTATGGTTCAAAGAAACCCATCATGTACTAAATGCATCAGAGTGTTTTAATGTGAACAAAATAAATGACTGATATTACTGTTTTTATTTTGTCTTGCACTGTTTTGATATTATAAGAAGAAATATGTATTTGGTTTCTGCCCCTGATTCTTGGCACACAGCTCCTAAGAATTCCGGAGTGATAAGATTGTCTTTTGTTTGTTAATAAGATGAATGGTGCTACTGGGACAAGTGCCTATCACTTCTGGATGGGTGCTGGTGACCAGAAAGACCAGGGCATGATTAGAAGATTGGGACTCTTAGCAATATCCTCCTCCAATCTTTGGGGAGGGGAAGGGGGCTGGGCGTGAGTTGATCATCAATGTCTAATGATTTTACTCAACCATGTCTGCATAATGAAGCCTACATGAAAGCTCAAAAGGATAAGTCTTGGATGAGCTTCTGAACAGCAGAAACTGTGAAGGTTCCTAGAGGGTAGTGCTCCTGGAGAGGGCATGGAATCTTATTGCCCCTTCCTACATACCTTGCCCTCAGCATCTCTTCTATCTGGCTATTCAACCATATGCTTTGCAATAGCCTTTGTAATAAATGAATAAACATAAATAGTGTGTAACTGAGTTCCATGAGCTGCTCTAGGAAATTCATTGCACTTAATAAGGGGTCACAGGAACATCAGTTTATAGTTGGTTACTTTAAAGTACAGGTCACAAGCTGGGGGCGATGGCCCATGCCTATAATCCCAGTGGGTTGGGAGGCTGAGGCACAAGGATTGTAAGTTTGAGGCCAGCCTCAGCGACTTAGTGAGGCCCTAAGCAACTTAGTGAGAACCTGTCTTAAAATAAAAAATAAAAAGGGCTGGTGGTGTAGCTCAGTGGTAAAGTGACCTGGGTTCAATCGCCAGTACTGAAAAAAGAAATTATAAAAGTATAGGTCACAACCTAAGACTTGAGATTGGCATCTGAAGTGTGTGTGTTTGGTGGGTGTTTTGTGGGACTCTGCTCTCAACTTGTGGGACCTACAGTATACACAGGTAGATAGTGTCAGAATTGAAATACAGGACACTCAACTGGTATCTACTGCAGAACTGGCTGTGTGGAGAAATCCCCACACACATATTGGTGACCAGAGTTAAAATGTTTTGGTGTGGAGTATTGTGTTAATTGTGTGTGAGAGTGGGAAAGTACTTTGTTTCTGCCCCCACCCACACCAACTCCAATAACTGTAATCCCAAACGAAACTTGATTCACTTCACTTACCGATAAGGGTAAAAATTCTGCGAACACATATAGTTGAAACATTCCACTTTGCTCGTAAATTGTCAGCAGCTTGACCAGACAGGATCATACATAACCAACAGCCAAAATAAGGCAATGCAGATAAGAATCCATTCTGGAAGGAATAAGAAGATACAGATTAATTATGGTGAAAGAAAAAAATAAAGCACACACAAATACATGCACATCACAGCCAACTACAACCAAGTGACAACAAAAGAAATTGGCAGCAATATTCTGTCAATGTTGATATGGTTATAGCAAATACATTTATCTTTTGGAAGGATTATGGGATTTAGTTCAATGTAGCTCCTTAAGAACCTGTTTTAGAGGGAAACAAGGCTCACCATAGTCCTGTCTGCTCAAAGTAATCTTGGCTGTTACTCTGGAATATCCATTGTGGGAGAAGGTAAGTCTTCCTATTAGCCTGTTGATTGTCTCCACTGATCATTTTTGTCTTCAATTTTTTTTTCTTGGTATCGGGGATTGAACTCAGGGGTACTCGACCACTAGGCCACATCCCCAGCCCTATTTTGTGTTTTATGTAGAGACAGGGTCTCACTGAGTTGCTTAGCACCTCGCCATTGCTGAGGCTGGCTTTGAACTCGCGATTCTCCTGTCTCAGCCTCCCTGAGTGCTGGGATTACAGGCTTGTGCCACGGCGCCCGGCTTGTCTTCAATTTTTGCTTTTTAAATTTATTTGGTAGGTACTAGGAATTGAATCCAGGGACACTGTACCACTGAACTATATCGCAACCCTTTTTATTGTTTTAGTTTCAGACAAAGTCTTGCTGAATTGCTTAGGGCCTCGCTAAATTGCTGAGGCTGGTCTGAATTTGAGTCTTCATGCCTCAGCCTTTCCAGTTGCTGGTATTATAGGCGTGTGCCACCGCTCCTGGCAATATTTACTTATTTATTTCAAAATATTTTTTTGTTTTAAAATAAAATACATACAAATAAAACCACATGAATTAAAGGTAAAGCTTAATGAATTATTCTAAGAACCACCTAGGTCAAGAAATAGAACTTTGCCAGCCACCACAGAAGGCCTTCCATGGTTCTGGTCCAATCATAACCATCTTCCTTTCCCCATAAGAAAGTATCATCTTGCCAGGCACAGTGGCACATAACTGTAATCCCAGTACTTTGGGAGGCTGAGACAGGAGAATTGCGAGTTCAAAGCCAGCCTCACCAACGGCGAGGTGCTAAGCAACTCAGTGAGACCCTGTCTCTACATAAACCAAAAAATATGGCTGGGGATGTGGCTTAGTAGTCAAGTGCCCCTGAGTTCAATCCCTGGTGCCAAAAAAGAAAAAAGACAGCATCATCTTGCTTAGAGCATACAGTAATCACATACTCACAGGTATCTGTACATGTGCATTCCTAGATACCATAGTTTAGTTTTTTTATTTTGAGACAGGGTCTTGCAACTACCAAGGCTGGGCTCAAACTTGTGATTCTCCTGCCTCAACCTCCCAAATTGCTGGGATTACAGGCATGTGTCACTATGCCTAGCTCAAACTATTTTAGAGCTGAAAATGCATTTTATGTTCACACACAAGCATACAATTTTTTTTCCCCAGAACCTGGGCTCTTGATAGTTTCTTCTCCCACATGTTTTGCCTCCAGTTGCCAAGTACTATGTCTTCTACTTCCTTTACAAAAAGCTGAATCTTTCTGCTTCTCTGTCTACACTTCCTCTCCCCATATGAGGCATTGTTCATCTATTGCCTGGACTATGGCTCTAGCCTCCTACTTTCTGCTTAGATATTCCTATTACAAATAACTTCAACCTTTTCATTATCTTAGTTTCATGCTTCCCACTGATTGCCACCTATCTCTCCAGCTCATCCCCTCTAGTACCTAACCTGAATCCATTGATTCTGCCACATTTTTACTGTCTTTTGATTCTTTTGGTATCAGGGATTGACCCTGTCCACCTCCTTTTTTTAAAAAAAATTTGAGACAGGTTGCTTACAGTATTGCTGACTTGCTGAAGCTGAACCTGCAATCCTCCTGCCTCAGTCTCCCCAGCTGCTGGGATTACAGGCGTGTGCCACAGCATCTGGCTGTCCTTCAACTCTGTACTGCTTTCATTATCCTCAAATATCAATTCTATGATCAACCATTATAATCACTACCTTACCCAGGCCCCTGACTTCCTTGTTCCTCTTCCACTTCATTATTCCCTTAGTAAAACCAACAGGACAGTTATCCCGAATCCTTTCTGTTCTCTATTTGCACCTGAACAGCTGAATATGGCTACAAAAACTATAACCATGCTTACCCATTTTCCTTTAGCTTCATGTGCATGAACCTCAAGTGTGCCTCAATGAGGCCAGTCAGTGACTTCCTCACTGGTTCTTTCTCACTCACCACCTCACCTAGATGACTTTCACACAGAGTTTTTTGCCTGCCCATCCTCAACACTTCCTTACTAGTGGTGAATCTGAATTTTAAATTTAAGCATGTTTTAGAAATAGGTATTTGCTGGGTATGGTGGAGCACACCTGTAATCCCAGCACTTAGGGAGGCTGAGGCAAGAGAATCGCCAGTTCCAAGCCACCCTCAGCAATGGTGAGGCGCTAAGCAACTCAATGAGACCCTGTCTCTACATAAAACACAAAATAGGGCTGAGGATGTGGCTCAGTGGTCGAGTATCCCTGAGTTCAATCTCTGGTACAAAAAGAAAAAAGAAAAAAGAAAGAAAGAAAAAGAAATAGAGGTTTAATTTTTTTGTCATAGTTTGTGGTTCTCCATATTCAGATGTTAGATGCTCCTAGTTCTACTTCTGAGCTGAAGATTTTTTTTCCTAGTGTGTAGCTGAGTAATTTCCTGTATATATTTTATTCTGTTTAGATTTCTATGTAGTGGGATCACATCTACTGTTACTTGTGGAAGAATCCTACACAGGAATAAACAACTCTAGAGAGATAAATTTTCTGATTTTGGTCTTGTTCCCTAGTGGGATAGGAACGATAATTTTTCAGAGTGATTGAATTTTTTTCATTTAAAGTTCTGATGATAAAAACTCCCTCAATGACCTAAAACTAATAAAATCTTCAACATTTACACATTCCATAGGCTTTTACTGTTAAGTTTTCTGTTCAAGGTTATGATTCCTTATATTCATTTATTTTAAAAACTGATTCAAAAATATTAATATCCAAAAGATATTGTCTCAACTCTCACTGAATTTTAAGAAATAGGGAAACAGAATTGCAAAAGACTAGGAAAAAAGAAAAGTGGAGATAACAAATAAAACTAGACTTACATATAAAAGCAAGCTTATAATGAAAGGTAAAGAGCTTTAAATATTTTAAACATCTTGTTTCTAAAAGCAAGTCTTATTTCAAATGTAGGCCATTTAATGAATATATCGATTTTCTTTATTTTTTATTTTTTTAGTTGTTGATGGACACAATACATTTTATTTATTCATTTTTATGTGGTGCTGATAATTGAACCCAGTGCCACACACATGCTAGGCAAGCACTCTACCACTGAGCCATGACTCCAGCCCCTATACTGATTTTCAAGGAAAAAACCTATTTAAAAATAGGCTTCTATACAATAGAAATGTTTTAAATCCTATTCATGCTTCTTTTAAATACACACATATACTTTTTTTTTTTTTTCCAGGGCTGGGGATGAAACCCAGGGCGTCATGCATGTTAGGTATATGCTCTACCACTGATTCATACTTGCAGGCAGAATGTATGTTTTTAATATTCTTGAGTATGGACCTAGGAATAGAATTTCTGGGTCATATGGTGACTTTATGTTTAACTCTTTGAAGAAGTACCAAATTTTTTTTCACAGCAGCCATCTTACATTCCTACTACCAATGTAGGAGTGTTCCAATTCTTCCACATCCTCATCAGTACTTGTTATTTGTGTGTGTGTGTGTGTGTGTTTTTGAACAGCCATCCTAATAGTATGAAGTGGTATCTCATTATGGATTTGATTTGCATTTCTCTAAACTAATGATGTTGAATATCTTTATATGTACTTACTGGTCACCTGTATATCATTAGAGAAATGTCTATTTAAGTCTTAATGTCTATTTAAGACATCAGGCTGGGAACGAGTAGAGCCCCACTACCATTCCTTTTAGAAGAAAGTACTGTTTACATTTTTCGTCTCATATCCTGGCATATTGCCAGGAACTAATAAAGTATTTTTTTGGGCAGGTACTGGGTATTAAACTCAGGGGTACTTGACCACTGAGCCACATCCCCAGCCCTATTTTGTATTTTATTTAGAGACAGGGTCTCACTCAGTTGCTTAGTGCCTCGCTTTTGCTGAGGCTGGCTTTGAACTCATGATCCTCTTGCCTCAGCCTCTAGAGCCAGGCATGAGCTACCGCACCTGTCCTAATAATATCTGTATAGGTAAAGAGATTCTAGGTAAAATACATCGTGAATTAAGAGTTAACACAAGGCTGGGGTTTAGCTTAGTGGCAGAGCGCATGCTTAGCATGTGTAGTAAGATCCTTGGTTTAATCCCCAACACAAAAACAAAAAGGCTAGCATAGAGAAGAAATGACAGTAGAGACAAAAAAGAAAAGTTCCTAAAATTCAGTACAGCAGAGTAAAAGGGAAGACACAAATAACTTGAGTTTCATAATAGATGAAAATAAGTTCTGTATATAATTGTAAAATGTATATTCTATAAGAAACAGATGATTATTTTTTCTTACCTCTTGAACATTGAACCTGAGGATCTCCTTCATGTAAGTAGGCAATAATGTCAATAAAGTATAAAAAGTCCAATTGTAAGAAAAATGAGCAACTACAATAGCCCAAAGTGGTAGTGATTTTAAAATGGGTGTCCATGGCACTGACTTCTGTGAAGAAAGCTGAAGAAAACAGACAAAGCTAGGATAAACTATAGCTGTGTTAATGTTGAGACCTGTACCTTATCAGCTAAGACTCAATCTAGACCATATAGAGAATATCATCCCTGATTAATAAATTCCACATTTAAAAATCAACTCCTTTGAAATATTAAATAGCAGGATGCATGATAAATGTTTAATTGTTTCATTAAATATATATACATATATATAAACTAGAAAAATCCAGGATTCAGAAGAGAAAAAAAAGGCAATAATATTGTAGAGTTATAATGTTAACCCTAAAAACTCCTTATGAGTGTCAGAAGTCACCTTCAGCATTAATTTCTCTATAAAATAGAGAAGAGTTTCAAAATCATAGTCAAAAGTTCACATAAGGATAAAGAAAAAGATCAGAAGATCCAGTTACAATTCATATCTTATTATTCAATTGAAATGATTCATAAGAGTTCTGCAAGCTAGGTATGGTGGCTCACGTTGCTATTACCGGCTACTTGGAAGGCTGAGGTGGGAATATTGCTTGAGCTCACCAGTTCAAGACCAGCCAGGGCAACACAGTCTGACCCCATCTCAAAAAGAAAAATAGATTATGTCATCGGAGGGATTTATATACAGCCATACCTAGTAGTGGTGTAAGCACCAAAGTAGGGTATAAGCACCTGAGAGATCTGTAAGATGATCTACTGGGGTGAAGAAACGCTTATTAGAGTTTCTATTTCACTGAATTTTTTTGTCTAAAAAAGAAATTAAGCTCTACCAATATTTAATAAATAGGTTGGCCCTGGATACATTGGATGATCATGTATGGTATAATTTCCCCAATTCAGAGGGGTTAATAATAGCATTCTCACCTTAGTGTTTTATGACATATTTTGAAGCTTACAGTTTAAGTAATGTAAGTCGATTTATGATTTTTTTTAGCCAGTTGTAATTAATTAAAACAAACCTCAAATAATAGACCATGTCTTCAAAATATTCCTGCAGAGCAATAGTCATTAGAAGAGAATCATAGTAATATAAGCACAATGCACATTAAGAAAGTATCAAAGCTGTCATTTTTCCTCTTGAGTACTTTTTTTTTATTTAATTTAAATGCATTTCAAGTCATAGTACATAAATAGAGCTCAGTTTCATGAGTACTTTGTTACTACCTCACCAAGCAAAATAACAGGAGATCATCAAATACAACATATTCAAAATACATTGCCTTCATTAGACAGTGCTGTTATGTTAACTAATTAGTACTGTTTTTAAAGTGATAGTAAAAAGGTTATTCCTATTAAAAATAAAAAAATGTATATATACTTTTTATTTCATCTTATTCACTCTTTAAAAGGTCTATTTTTGGGTTGGTGATATAGCTCAGTGATAGAGTGCTTGCCTAGCATGTGTGAGGTCCTGGATTAATTCCCAGTACAATACACAAAAAAAGTCTATTTTTGTATATACTTTATGATGTATGTAAGTACAATAGTATATTTGGATAACTTCTGAGTAAACATAAATACATTCAGATTGTGAGCCCCCTACCTGTTTATGGATGGGTTGCATGATCAAGAAAGCTTGGAGATCACTAGTCTGGGGTATTGAATTTTTACATTTTCTATACACTGAGGTTCTGTGGTTCCTTTCTCAAAAATAAGAACAATCTGTTTCTGTCTCCGGGGTTCACTGTTATTTCAAAAAAAGGAAGAATCAGTATTAACCTTTTTGTGGACTTTTTCACATGGACTTTTTATTTGATATCTTAGTAGATATGCTCTTTTGTTTCCTAGTCTGTAACAGAGATATAAGGGGTATGCCAGGTGCAGTGGCACATTCCAGTGATCCCAGCAACTTGGGAAGCTGAGGCAGGAGGATTGTGAGTTCAAGGTCAGCCTCAGCAGCATAGTGAGACCCTACTGCAATATAAAATTTAAAAAGGGTTAGGTATATAGCTCAGTGGAAAAGTTTCCCTGTTAAATCCCCAGTACCATGAAGAGGGGTGGGGAAGATAAGGGATAGAAGGGAAGAGGGCATTTGTTTTTTTTTTTTTTAGTAGGGAGTAGCATTTGTTCTTTTATAGCAGTGTTTTTTTTTTTGTACTAGGGATTGAACCCAAGGACACTTAACCACTGAGCCACATTCCCATCCTTTTTTAGTTTTTGAGACAAGGTCTTGCTGAGTTGTTTAGGGTCTCACTAAGTTGCTGAGCCGGGCTTCAAACCAGCAATCTTCCTGCCTCAGCCTCACGAGCTGCTGGGATTACAGGCATGTGTCACTGTGCCAAGCTTACAGAAGTGATTCTTAATTCCAGCTGTACTTCAGAATTACTTCCAGCACTTAAAAATTGCAGATGCCTGTATTCTACCACTGACCTATTGAACAAACAAAAACAAGCAAAACAACAAAAATCACCTGAATATAGTGCAAAAGAATCTGAAATTTACAAGCCTTTCACAATTGATTCTATAGAGTAATGGTTCCTAACCTTTGCTGCATATTAAAGTCAAACAGGGAGACTAATATCATTCTCTAGACTATATTACAAAGTATGTTACATAGTTTGGGGATGGATGAGAGGTAGGTATCCCCTCCCCCAATCTATCTACCATGATCCATCTGTGAGAGAAAGCAATTTATCTATCCATCCATCCATCTACATTTTTGGAGATGAGGTCTGTGTTGGCCATGCTGATCTCAAACTCTTGGGCTCAAGCAATCCTCTTACCTCAGCCTCCTGAGTATCTGGGACTACAGGCACAAGCCACTGTACCCTGCTGGCAAATATAGTTTTTTAAAGATCCCAGCGGATTTCAATGTGCAGCAAAGTTTGGGGACCAATCTTGCTGTAAAAATTAGTTTAAAACAAAGTCCACTTCCTCTCATCCCCTTGATTGAAGAGCTCAGGGAAGAGGATTTTAGAGACTGAATGAATTTGGAACATAGCCATTTTTATATGGTTTTAAAATCCATAAAGGAAGTAAAATCATAGTTTTAGGTTGAAAAATACAAGCTTAAATGTATTTAAACTTTGAAAGTGAAACATATTATGAGAAATATCTAATAAGTGATATAAAATATTTAATAATTTTAAGGTTACTGCCATGTGTATTTTCATTTATTGACAGTGATATTTCAAAAGATTGTATGGTTCTGTGCCTTTATAGCATTCTGCCAGTATTTAGTCATAATCTTATTTGTATAAATGGAGCAAAAATGAAACAATTTTAGCCAAATTGGCATATTTTCACATCCTATGAATATCAATTTAATTTCTGATAATCTGATGGGTTTTTTGGAGAATCACTCAATCAAAATCAGATGTATGTCCAACATATGGGCATGGCAGGTTCTTTCTTTTTCGCTTTTTTTTAGTACTGGGGATTGAACTCAGGGGTGCTGTAGCACTAAGCTACACCCAAAATCCATCCATCCTTCCTATCTATCTATCTATCTATCTATCTATCTATCTATCTATCTATCGTATTGGAGATTTAACTCAGGGGATATTCTACATTGAGCTACATCCCCAACCCTTTTCTATTTTGAGACAAGGTCTCACTAAGTTGTCAAGGCAGGCCTTAAACTTGTGATTGTCTTGCCTCAGTCTCCCTAGTAGCTGGGATTATAGGCATGAGTTACTGTATCCAGCAAAGATAAAATTTGAAATGTTATTAGGATAAACTACCCAAGTATCTAGAGACATTAAAAAAATTCTTCAAGGGTTTAAGGTAGCACTGTCAAATAGATTCTTCTATGATAATGGAAATGTTCTTCTGTATTTGTGTCTTCCAATATGGTAACCAACAGACATGTAGCTATGATGATGAAAATGTTTTTTTATATTTGTGTTGTTCAGTATCGTAGCCAATAGACATGTGGCTATTAAGTCCTTGCCATTTGGCTAATATAACTGAAAAAATAGAATTTTTAATTAAATTACTCTTTATTAAGGGTGCTAGGGATTTAACTAAGGGCCTCATGCATGCTGAGCACATGCTCTACTACTGAGCTACACCCCTTACCCTTAATTATATTAGTTTAAATTAAAATTTAATAGCCACATGGGGCTGGTGGCTACCACACTGGATAGCATAGGTTACTATTGACCTTAATGAAGTATAAACAGCTTTTTCTGATTTTCTGAATCCAGAGATTATTCTCTTGTTATTATTCCCAAGACATTATTATCAGAGATGATTTGCCAATGAAGCAATGTAAACACATACTCTCTACTGTTTCACTCTACTCAATTTTTGGCCAAAATGAATTATGAAACTTCTTATTATTGTTCTACATTCTTCTAAAATGCCATTGCTGATACATGAAAATACATACATGCAAGAAATTTAAAAATTGCTTGAATCATTTGTCAAGGCACCAGTTTGAAAGCAAACTTTCCTTAGAGATCTGAGTGATAAACCAGGCATTGTGGCTTGTGTCTATAATCCCAGCTACTCAGGAGGCTAAGGCAGAATGATCATAAATTGAAGGCCAGCTGCGGCAATATACAGAGATTCTATCTCAAAAGTAAAAAAAATTAAAAGATCTGGGGATGTAGGTCAGTGGTAGAGTACTTGTGCAAGGCCATGGGTTCAATCCCCATTACTGTCAAATAAAAAAGAGAGCAATTTGAATGATAATGAAATTCATGGAGGAAAAAAATGATGAAGTACTTATTTGGATAGAGAATGTTTCATTAAATTTGTAACAATAGCTCAAGCAGCATTTTTTTTCATACAAACTGAAACAAAATAACAAATTATAAAAATTATTTCTTGCCAAATGTGTGAAATCTAGAATACAAGGAGGGTAAGGTCATTCAACAAATATTTGAATATATTCTAGTGTGACATTTCACAGAAAAATATTTTCTTATCAAATGCAAATAACAGCAAATTGATTTAGAGAAGTTGCTTGTGATAAATGTTCTTAATTTACAGCAACTAAATATTTAAGCCTAGTTTCCCATTTTATTTCCTTCATAATGGTGCAAAATTGTACACTCTTTTTAAAAGATAATAGGAAAAGCAAAACAGTTATAAAACATCCTATCCTCAAGAATTAAGAAAAGGGGATGAGATTGTTGCTCAGTGGTAGAGTGCTAGCCTAGCATGTGTGCGTCATTGGGTTTGATTCTCAGCACCACATATAAATAAATAAAGTTCACTGACAACTAAAAAATATTAAAAAAAAAATTAAGAAAAGAACAAAACCCAAACAATACCAGGTATACAGAAAACAAAAACTCAGTGGTTGAAATAGCAATGTCTTCCCATAGTTCTTTTAAAAAGAAGATCTTTAAAACAGAGCAGTAGTTGATGATCTTAAAGCACTAGTACAGGTGGTGTATCTGCGAGCTAGTCACTACATGGCCTTTTGAATTAACTGTAGGGTGCCCTAAAGATTTGATTTCTCTTTTGTAGCAGTTTCTGAATCAGAATTAGAACTACATATGCTACATAGTAAAGGAAATGATTAAGAGCGTGAAGAGAGAGCCTACAGAATGGGAGAAAATCTTGGCCAGCTACTCCTCTGATAGGGGATAAATATCTAGAATATAAAAAGAACTCAAAAACTCGGGGCTGGGATTGTGGCGCAGTGGTAGCGTGCTTGCCTAGCACACGTGAAGCACTGGGTTCGATCCTCAGCACCACATAAAAATAAACTGAAGATATTCTGTCCACCTACAACTAAAAAATAAATAAATAAATAAAATTAAAAAAAAAAAAAAAGAACTCAAAAACTTAACACCAAAAAACCAAATAACCCAATCAATAAATGGGCAAAAGAACTAAACAAATTCCCTCAAAAGAAGAAACACAAATGCCCAACAAATATATGAAAGAATGTTCAATATCTCTAGCAATCAGGGAAATGCAAATCAAAACTACAGTAAGATTTTACCTCACTCCATTCAGAATGGCAATGATCAAGAATATGAACAACAATAAATGTTCCCACTCCTTGGTATATACCCAAAGGACTTAAAATCAGCATACTATAGTGATGTTGCCACATTAGTGTTTAGAGCAGCTCAATTCACAATAGCTAAACTATGGAACCAGCCTACGTGCCTTCAACAGATGAACAGGTAAAGAAAATGTGATATATATATACACAATGGATATTACTCAGCCATAAACAGAAAAGAAATTATGGCATTTTCCTGTAAATGCATGGAAACTAGAGATTATCATGCTAAGTTTAATAAGCCAATTGCAAAAAAGCAAAGGACAAATGTTCTCTCTGATGTGAAAGCTAACTCACAATAAGGAATGGAAGGTGAGGAAGAATAGAAGTATTTTGGATTAAATAAAGAGGAATGAAGGGAAGGGAGGGGGAATGGGAATAGTAAACAGTAGAATGAATTGGACATTACTTTCCTGTGTTCATATATGAATACACAACCAATGTAATTCCACATCATGTACAACCAGAAGAATGGGAAGTCACACACCATGTATGTATAATATAAATATCTACTGTCATGTATAACTAAAAATAAAAATTAAAAAAAACAATGATAAATGCTCGCGAGGTTGCAGGGAAAAGGTACACTTGTACATTTTTGGTAGGGCTGCAGACTAGTACAACCACTCTGGAAAGCAGTATGGAGATTCCTCAAAAAACTAGGGATGGAATCAGCATATGACTTCTTGGTATTTCCCCAAAAGGTCTAAAATCAGCATACTTAGAGAGATACAGCCACCTCAATGTTTATAGCAGCACAGTTCACTATATCTAAATTATGGGATCAACCCAAATACCATCAATAGATGAATGGATTAAGAAAAATTGTGGTATATGTATACAATGAAGTTCTATTTAGCCTTAAAAAAGAATAAAATTATGGCATTTGCCAGTAAGTGAATGGAAATGGAGAATATCATGTTAAGTGAAATAAGCCAAAATCAGAAACTCAAAGGTCAAATATTTTCTCTCTTAAGTGGAAGCTACAGTAAAATAAAGGAAAGGGGAGCTGAGTGTGGTGGCATATACCTGTAATCACAGTGGCTCAGGAGGCTGAGGCAGGAGGATTGTAAGTTCAAAGCCAGCCTGAGTAACTTAGTAAGGCTCTGAGCCATGTAGTGAGACCCTGTCTAAAAATAAAAAAATAAAAAAATAAAAATATAAAAGAGTCAGGGATGTGGCTAAATGGTTAAGCACCCCTGGGTTCAATCCCTGGCGCGCGCGCACACACACACACACCAAAAAAAAAAAAAAAAAAAAAAAAGGAAGAAAGAAAGATAGAATAGCATAAAGAACCAGGGCTGGAGTTGTGGCTCAGCAGTAGAGCGCTTGCCTAGCATGTGTGAGGCACTGGGTTCGATCCTCAGCACCACATAAAAATAAAGGTATTGTATACACCTGTAACTAAAATAAAAATATTTAAAAAAAAAGAACCAATCAAATATAAATCAATAGATGAGCGAAAGGAAGTCTAATAGAGCAGAAGAAGGAGAATAGTAGAGGGGAGGGAGGATGGGAAAAAAAAGGGAGAGGGAAAAGGGAGGGATCATGAACTGAAATAGATTTCCATGCATGTATGAGTTTTGGGAATGAACTCAACTATTATGTGTAACTGTAAAGCTCTAATAAAAAAAAAGAACTACATATGCTGTCATAATTGTACAATCTTCTTATTGTAAGAATGAAATCATATCTTTGCCTATAAGTGTTGACTTATCTAGTTAACTGAGAAAACATTCTTTCCCACATGCTAGGCAAATGCTCTACCACTCAGCTATATTTCAGCTCTGAGAAAGCAATCTAACTTGAATTCGCACTGGTCCTATTCAACTCTTTCCTCCACAGAACTGTTAGCATAAAGCAGACCTGATTCTGTCACTTCAAGTTTAAAATTTCTTCATGGCATCCCAGTGACTAAAAAGATAAAATCCAAAGTCCTTAGTGAGAAGAACATAGGGGGCTTTCTATGCCTTTCTTTGACTTTTGCCTACCTCCTAGATCTTCTGTGCATGTGTTTGTGTGTGTTTTTTGTGTTTTGATGTTCTTGTTTTTTGGAGCACTGAGGATTGAACCCAGGGCATGGCACATGCTAGACAGGCCCTTTACCATTGAGTTGCATCCTCAGACCCCTCTTGCTTCCTTTTAAATTTTTAAGACAGGGTCTTGCTAAGCTGCAAAGGCTTCCTGAAATTTGTGATCCTTCTGCCTCAGTTTCCCAAGCAGCTGGGATTACAAACATGTGCCTCCCACCACTCCTAGCTCCTGCTGCTTTTTGTACAAGTCAGAAACTCCTACCTGCTATATACCTTTGCTCATATCATATCCTTGGCCTGGAGTGTTGCACTTCTCTCACTCCTTTAATTTCTCTGTTTAACTCCAACTTCTCTTTCAAGGCTCCAATCAGATAGAGCTTTTATCAGTGAAAGGAAAAAAAAAAAGCAGTCCCTGGTTGCTGTCAGCTGGGCTGTGTTCTAACAGCTAGGCCATGATATTTTCCTTCTGAACCTAATCAATGCTGCTATACAAACGTGATAAAGTCAGACAAAAATAAGACTAGTCCATAATCATATGTGAGCATGAACAAAAACAAGAATGCTGGAAACTACAAAATAGCAAACATCCTCTCCCAGACGACGAGTGACTGCTGTGTCTTTACCAATTACACTTTAACTCTACCTTGTAGATAAAAATAAAGATAATGATAAAATTGTATTGTTTTTTGATTGCACCAAGTCCACAGCAAAACACTGGTAATTTAAACTTTCCCCTAAGTTATCTAATGTAAGTCTAAACTATAAAAAACTCGTTTCAACTCTGTCACTGAGATGTTGTATGGTTCCTCATGGTGGCCCTCTCCTTCACTGCAACCAACCAAGAAACCCAACTTGGTTCAATTACCAGTGTGTTCCTGATAGTTTTTGGCTAGAAAGCATCGACACCAGAAAGTTTTTCCTGTCTGTCCCAGGCTGGCTGAAGACTCTGCCTTCTCTGTTCCAAAGATGTTCTGTGTACCCTAAAGCAATGCATTAAGCAGGCTACATCATACTGAAATTTTGTGCATCTACACCCGTCTCTTTCTGGAGACCACAAATCCCACAGGAATGTCTTTTTTCCCCCCTCCTTACTCAATTTTAAGTCTTCAGTACCTGACAAGGAACCTAGGATATAGTAAGCCCTACAAAAAAAAAAAAAAAAAAAAGAGTGCTTGGCAGGGGCAGGGTAGTGCATGCCTGTACTTTCAGTGACTGGGGATGTAGCTCAATGGTAGAGTATCCCTGGGTTCAATCCCCAGTACCACATAGAGGGTGGAGAATGAACTATAATTCATTCTTGGATGAACTGGATCCAAGATTTAAAGGTAGACCTTCATGTAACACATCATGGTTATTATTGTTTTTGAGACAAGGTCTTGCTGTGTTGCCCAGGTTGGTCTCAAACTCCTGGACTGAAGTAATTCTGTCTCAGTCTCAGATTGCTAGGACTACAGGCACATCCTTTTCTCTTTGTTTTATCAAGTTTCCAACTGCTTCATCTGTTTTAAGAATGCAAACTAGGGCTCCATGAAACTTAATACTAACTCCTTTTGTTGCTGAATCTTCTGAGTATTCTATTTTCTGAAGAATATCAAAAACAATTTAGGTTTGGATATTATACAGATTAAGACATATATCAAGATAGAAAACTTTAAAAAAAATCTTAATAAACTAGAAATTTCATGAATTCATAAAAATAATTATAGCCAGGCACACAGCCCCACACCTGTAATCCCAGCTACTTGGAAGCCTGAGGCAAGAGGACAGTAAGTTTGAAGCCAGCTTGTACAATTCAGTGAAAGCCTATCTCAAAATAAAATATGAAAGGGCTGGTGATGTGGCTCAGTGGTACAGTGCCCCTGGGTTCAATTCCCAGTACTGTTAAAAAAAAAAAAGAATTAAAAAAAATCATAAAACTTAGGTAGAGGAAACAAGCAATAAACTATTAATTCTGAGAAAATGTGATAAATATATCAATTTTTACATTCAAGACCTGATAATAATGCATTAAATTCTTTTTATCTGTTCCATAAGGGGAAAAAGTTGGTGATTCATTCGATTAACATCTTGGAGGGTAATAAACTCCCAAGAAATTCTCCTTATTATGCTGCTGATTTCTTCTATGTATTTGCCAATATTTGACAAAGACCAATAATAGTTTTTAAATAAAAACTATTTTCTGTTGAGAATCAAACCCAGTGCTTCACACATGCTAGGCAAGTGTTCTACCATGGAACCACAACCCCAGCCCAAGACCAACAGTTTTTTAAGTTTTAAAGCTCAAAAAGAAATGTAAATGAATACATTTTTAATTACTACCTGGTTATATTATATAAAAAATTTAAAAATATCTATCATAATAATGGGCAAGAAAAGTTTTATATGAAATATTTAATATTCTTAAACTAATGAAGTAAATTTGAAGGCAGTAAGAATGCTAAAAAAAAGACTATATTCATAATCTTTCTTAATGTTCTTATGTTCCTTTTATTTGACCCAAAAGACAAATATTTTGTTCCTATGGCTTGAGAATTTACTATATTGAATTATGACAGACTTTTATTTCTGACATACTTTGGTGTTCTACTAAGTGACAGAAATCTAGTTTTATAAGATAATTTTTTTCTAAGGATAATTTACTCTAAAAGAACAAGTACACATCATAGTATATCATAATAAATATGTTGTTCTCCTTATTAAATCATAGCCATTTAAAATGCAGATATAGGAGTTATGAGTGTAGGTCGGTGGTAGAGTTCTTGCCTAGCATGCATGATGCCCCGGGTTGTCTTGATATTCAGCACCAAAAGAAGTTGGTTTTCTAACAATTAATGATTATAATGTATCTAGGAGGTTCTTTTAATAAATAACACATTTTATTTTGCTCTAAGTAAGAAGAAAAACAAACTTAAGACTCACTTGATAATCATTACTTTAAAAGGTTTAAAATGAATATTTTATTTTATTATTGGTATTGGAGATTAAACCCAGGGCCTCATGCATGCTAGGCAAGTGCTCCACAACTGAGCTACATTCTCAGGCCCTAAAATGTCTTTAAAAAGTAATTTTTTCATGGTTTTAATCTAGGAAGAACTGGATTTTTTTCAGACAATTTATTACTTTTGTGGTCCTGGGGATTGAATTCAGGGGCACTCTCCACCAAGCTACATCTCCCAGCCTATTTAGTTTTTTAAAAAATTTGTTCTAATTAGTTATACATGACAGTAGAATGCATTTTGACACTGACACGTTGTACACAAATGGAGCACAACTTCTCCTTCCTCTGGCTGAACATGTCCAGAGTTGCACCAATTGTGTAATCATACATGTATATAAGGTAATAGTGTCTATCTCATTCTACTGTCCTTCTCATCCCCATACCCCCTCCCCTCCCTTCACTCCCTTCTACACAATCCAAAGTCCCTTCATCCCTCCCCCCTTACAGATCAGCATCCACTTATCAGAGACAACATTCAGCCTTTGGTTTTTTGGGTTTGGTTTATTTTGCTTAGCATGATATTCTCCAGTTCCATCCAGTTACCTGCAAATGCCATAATTTCATTCTTCTTTAAGGCTGAGTAATATTCCATTGTGTATATGTACCACATTTTCTTTATCCATTCATCTGTTGAAGGGCATCTAGGTTGGTTACACAGTTTAGCTATTGTGCTATTTTCAGTTTTTGAGGTAGGGTCTCATTAAGTTGCTGAGGCTGGTCTTGAATCTTTAATCCTCCTATCTCAGCCTCCTGAGTCACTGGGATTACAGGCAGACACCACCATGCCCAGCTGAGACAATGTTTTGCATATATATTCCATTTGCCCAGTCTGCTTTGCTTAAGGCATGCCTAGTAGAAATATCTATTTTTTGAAATATCTATTTGAAACAGTTGGTTTCTTACTTTTGAAAGAAAAAAGGTTTAAAATTATTTTAAATTTGCCAAAGTCCATACCTGATTTTTTAAGGATGAAAGAATGTATTCCTTTTCATTATTGGAGATTGTCTTGTGAGTTTCTGGTGTATCACTAACTAGCCACATCCATAAAACAAACCAAAATATTCCAATTATACCTTAAAATAGAAAAATAATAGTTAAATAGAATTAGAATGGACCAACAGCAATTTCTACATGTCTTAAAATTATGTAACTATAAATTCAATGTAAAATTAGTTTCAATTCTTTAATGAAATAAATGTTATAATTATCATTTCCTACATTTTTTAAAAAATATTTTTTAGATGTTGATAGAAATTTATTTTTTATTCATTTATTTATATGCGGTGCTGAGAATTGAACCCAGTGCCTCGCACATGCTAGGTAAGCGCTCTACCACTGAGCCACAACGCCAGCCCCTCATTTCCTACACATTTTTTTAAAAATATTTTTTTAGTTATAGATGGACACAATGTCTTTAGTTTATTGCTTTGTATGTGGTTGCTGAGGATCGAACCCAGGGCCTCACGCATGCAAGGCAAGCGCTCTACCACTGAGCCACAATCCCAGCCCCCCTACACGTTTTGAAGAAAACTTTTAAATACATGACTGCCTATCAAGGTCTACCAGACCGTCTTTTGAAAAATAAATTTCCATAATCTATATATTTCTATAGGTGTTTGTTTTGTTTATTTGATTTTTCTGTTTTGATGTACATATACCTTCTACATGAAATATCTGTGTGCAAAATCTACTCACAAAATATTTGTGTTATCTAGACAATGAATCTGAGAAATGAAATATACCTTGGACTAAATAAAAATTTTAAAAAAGATTAAAATTACCAAGTGAGAGCATCTTACTTTGCTTAAGAAGAAATATTTTTAAAACATACATTTTTATAATAACCAAGAGAGAAACTTTCGAAAGTGTGACATTTAAGTCCAAAATTCAACAGCAGTTTCTATTGAGAAATATTCCAAAACTAACATCAAGTCATAACTCAGATCTTTTTAACCATATAAACATGAAAAACAGGTTACCAGTATTTTAGAACTTTGTGGCTTAGGAGATGATTACTTCAGTGAGTTAGAATATATATTTTTAATAATTAGACTACAATTATATTTTTAATTTTTTTCCAGTACTGGGGACTGAACATAGGGTCTCATGCATGCTAGGCAAGTGCTTTACCACTGAAATATTAACTTACCCCCTGCCTTTTTTATTTTTTATTTTGAGTCAAGGTATTGACAACTTGCTAAAGCTGGCCTTAAACTTATGATCCTCCTGCCTCAGCCTCCCAAGTAGGTGGGATTATAGGTATGCACCACAATACTTGGCAGGTTAAATTTTAAACTTACCAAAAAGGTAGAAAACATAAGTCCAATCCATATAGTAGCAGATTATTCCGCAAAGAGGAAGTGAAATTACTGTTCCAAGCTGTGCTCCTAGAAAACATGTAAGACTTCATAAACTTTGGAGAGAGGTGAACACAGCAGGGACAGAGCTACTTCTTAAAGAAGATGGGGAATAGATAATAAAGAAAAGAAGGAATGACTAAAATCCGAAGGAACTGAAGTAGTCACATGTAAATATAAATAATCTTTCTTAAAGGATCATTTTCTAGAAAACCTACAATATGTAAAACACATACATTAATATGTAGTTATATGAGTTGCGACTATGTAATTACTGATGAATTAGGAGCCATAAAACCAACAGGCGATTCATTATAATGACAAAGTAAATGCCACATGTTTTAGAAATTCAGGTGTCTGGGTGCCAGTTCAAAGGTGGCCTTTAAGTCTGAAAAATATAGCCTATTACAGCATACTTGTTGAAATAACACATTATAAACAATTATTTCAGATAAATAAATTATAAAATATATTTAACCATTAAATGTGAGACATCTTAGTAAATGCAATGAAAGCTAATATGATGAATCAGATATTATTTCTAGGCCCAAACAGCAGTCTTAGGTAGAAGATAAATATGTTACATGTTAGGAAGAGTTAAGTTAGAGCAATGTGGAGTTCAAACATGGCAGATATTATTCCCAAGCTCCAGAGGTGAGGAGTTGTATGTATGAGGCAACTAGACTTTGAAAAGGGGGTTAAGATTTGGTCCCACAGAAATATGGTAAGAAAGAAGATACATGCCAATGTTACAGGGTCAGAAAAGGAGTAGGAGTAGGGCGAGCAGAGAGTAGGTTTGGGAACGTTACTTCGAAAAATAAGTTGAATGCTTGCTGAGTACCTAACTCCATGCCAGGTACTATGCACCAGGGCCTAGGCTGGCTGTAATGAAGTGATAGAGATTGTAAAAAAATCTTCACCCCTTTGGTATTCAGACTTTATTCAATAGGTAAAGGGGAAACATAGTGCCTGTCATTGAACTTATCACCAGATTTCTCATGTCAATCTCCTTATAACTACAAGAATGATCTTAAAAAGTAAACTGGATCTTGTTTAAAATGTATATTAAGGAGGAATCTACATTCCTTCCTTCATCCTGTTAAGGTCTGATATGATCTGGCTCTTGTCTGTTTCTCTAACCTCATTTTCTGCCATTATCCTCTTTATTCATTATGTTCTAGCCACCCACAGTGGTTTTTTACTTCTTTGAACTCATTATTTTCTGCCTGAGAGCCCTTGTACATGCTGTTCTGATTGGCTGGAATGCTCTTCTCTCTGTTCTTTGCATGACTGGTTTCTTCTTATCCTTCAGATTTTTGCTTAAAAGTTATCACAGACAGGCCTTTCTATCACATATTTAAAATCAGTCAGGTGGAAAATTTTCCATTCAGTCAATGAATAGAAGCTAGAAGTTCTTATGTAATCTGGTAGAATAAAAATTCACATATATAAACCTCATGTTATCTCACCTGTAGCTCAAAATTGTGAAAGTACGTGCATAGGAAAAAGATGTGTGAAGAGAGGGGTTGAGAGTCATGATATGTTCATTACACAATCAAATCAGAAATCACAATTAAAGGACAAAAGTGCTCAATTTTCCAGCTCACAGCTTTCTTAAAATACATAGCATTTTCTATATCAACATTTCAAAAGAAAATACACTTTGAAATAAATGGTGGCAGAGGGGAAAATATTAGTCAATTAAGATACACTGCAATATGCTGCTGAGCCAAAGAGAAAAACTAATAATACAGTTGTACCCTCAAAAGTTTCTTTTCCCCCCAAAAAGTCATGTAGTGTTGCATGATTTTGGCATCAGGTACCTCCTCCCCCAAATTGGCATCTACCTAATAAATCATAGCAAACATTTTTTTCTTTTTTGTGGTGCTGGGGTTTAGAACCCAGGGCCTTGTGCATGCAAGGCAAACACTCTACCAACTGAGCTATATTCCCAGCCCCATGGCAAATTTTTATAAGAGTAGTTATCTTACCTGCATATGAAATACTAAGAAGCTTGCTTCTTTCTAGAGGGGGAGCCCAGGAAGACCACATGGCATGCATGGCTGGAAATGTAACACCCTGAGGAGGAGAAAGAGTATTTCTGATGAAATATAAGGCAGCTTTGTTAATGTTTTAAATTCAGCATTTTGTTACAAAATAATTTTCCAGATAATAATGAAACCAGAATCAGATTCTATTAAGTGAGCTGTTTTTATAGTATTAAGTGAACATATAATGAAGCACTTTCAAAATATAGACAATGATTTATGGATCTGGGGACTGCAAGCAAAGGGATATGATAAATCTGTACTACTGAGTGGTGACATAAAGTAATCATTCTCAAGGTTTATTTTACTCATTTACTTTATTAATGACCTGAATGACATAGGAATATTACTAATTTATTACTTTTTAAAAAAACACTGACATAATACTTTGTGATACTGAAATTGTTCTAAATGAATAGGAAAAATGGTCTTCTTAGAAAAAGGATAAATTCATTGACAGTGTTTATAGTCTTTTTTTCCCCTAGTGATAATGTATCAGTAAATGCTAATTATTGATAAAAAAGAGGTAATGGAAGATGGTGGCAGGGAGGCACCCAATTTCTCCTGTGAATAAGGAGACACCACAGGAGAGTATGAAATGATAGGTTTGGGCAGATTCAAATCAGCAGATATGAGGGCTTGGAGTATAGCTCAGTGGTAGAGCATGCCCAGGGTTTAGTCTCTAGGACTGAAAAGAAAAACAAAACAAAACAGAAAACCTAAAACAAACATATAAACAGACTCTGCCTCCCCAAAATCAAATCAAAATTGATTTGCAGTTCTTGGCCACTGATGAGCTGCGTAACCTCAGAAAGACTAATGAATCTTCCTGAACTTCCATTCTTCATCTTTAAAACAGTGGTAATATTCCCTATCTTGCATAATTGTAAAGATCAGTGGTAGGTCATATTATTAATATAGAGAAAAATAAATTTAATAATTTGTGCTTTCTGTTGATTCCTTCAAAAACAAAAAAGGAGGAACTACAAGAGAAGACTAAGATCATGTGGGCAAATCAACAGAAATTTATATTCATGGGATGAATCACTATAGAATAAAGCTTGAGATGTTTGGAAATGCCCACAGAGATAATGTTGTGGAAAACTTTACTATAAATTTTCTTAGGGATAATGTAGGTATATTTTTGGTAAATCAAATAGTATGAAATAGGATGAAAGATACTGATCTAAGTTTATGGATGAGGCATGGAGGAACAGAGAAAGACGAGAGAACCTAGGTATATGTAACTTAAATTCTATTTAGAAATAAAATGATCATCTAGATAGCAGTAATAATATAAGCACCATGATATGATGTTAAATTAGTGGCATAAACAGGAAGCTAAAATATGAGAAAACATTGAGCAAGGTGATTTAGTACTTGGATCAGAGAAAATATACAAATAAATACATTTTACCTTCATAAGCAGAAGAGAAACCTGGTAATAGAGGGGCAATTTTAATTTTATAATCAGGAAGGTCTTATTTAATATATCTCTATTTGTCAATAGAGACGAAATAAGAATATTCAAATGAATGATAAAATGTTCAATTTTTTGGAGGGGTACTGGGGATTGAACTCAGGGGCGCTCAAGCATTGAGCCACATTCCTGGCACTTTGTTTTTGTATTTTATATAGGGACCGGGTCTCACTTTTGCTGAGGCTAGCTTTGAACTTGCAATCCTTCTGCCTCAGCCTCCCAAACTGTTGGGATTATAGGCATGCACCATTGCACCTGGCTGATAAAACATTAAATTTAAATAGTGCTTGACAATTTCCAAAGTACTCTAGCAAACCTTACTATATATAAGCTTTATATTTATTCTGTGATTGACAATGGGCAGATATTTTAGTGTCAATTTGGTCTAGTCATTAGGACTCAATTCAAGGCTTTATTGTTAGAAATTGTTAGTAGAGTTTTTGAAATGATTTTTCTTTTTTCTTTTTTCAATTTTGGGGATTAAACCCAGGGATACTCTGCCACTGAGATACCATCCCAACACTTTTCATTTTTTATTTTAAGATAGAGTCTCAATAAGTTGCTGAAGCTGGCCTCAAACTTGAGATCCTCCTGTCTCAGACTCCCAAATTGCTGGGATTATAGGAGTACACCATGGCTGGCCAAACTCTGATTTTCTGATTTTAGTCAAGTGTTCTTTCCAACATAGCATGACAAAATGCTACTTGACATGCCCTTCATGCTATAAGTCATCTTGCCTGAATTGAAAACATGCAAGACAGAAAAATAAACCTGGGTTACAAAGGTAGACGTTCAAATTACAAAGAAGAGATAATTAAAGATGGTGGTATATAAAAGAGAAATAGAGGGGAGGATAGGAAGTAATTTTAAAAATGGGGTTGGGATATAGGTCAGTGGTAGGGTACATGCTCAGCATGCTCAAGGTCCTGGGTTTGATTTCTAGCACTGAAACAAAAACAAACAAAATTTATATAAATAATAAACTTACATAAATAATAGATAAAAAATTAATAACAATTCTATTTAAAAAATATTTTTATTAGTTGTTGATGGATCTTCATTTTATTTATTTATTTATATGTGGTGCTGAGAATCAAACCCAGTGCCTTACACATGCTAGGCAAGTGCTCTACCATTGAGCCACGCCCCCAGCCCATGATAACAATTCTTGCAGCATAAAAGTCCAGAAGAATCATAGAACTAAATTGGGATAGTGACATATAATCATAAATTATTTATCCCTAAGCTAGAAGACCAGAAAAAAAAAAGACAAAGAGGAAGTTTCATGAATAACAGCAAATTGAAAAATAAAGCAAAGCAATTCAACTGTCTATCCTATAAAATATGGCAAAAGTACAAGAGGAAATAGACGGGCGAAAGGAAGTCTAGTAGAGTAGAAGAAAAACAAGGGAGGATGGGAGGGAAAAGGGAGAGGGATAAGGAGGTCTTGAACTCAATACCATGCATGTATGAGTTTTTTGGGATGAACTCAACTACAATGTATAACTATAAAGCTCTAAAAAAAAAAAAGAATGTACCAGAGGTAAATACAACCTATCATAACCATTTTAATAGTAGTTAATTTTCTTATCAAAGTTTGAGCTATGAAGTCTCCCTTGGAAAGTGTTTTCTCCAATCTTTTAGTAAAGCTTCTAATTTTGGAGTGCTCCTACTCAATGACTTAATCTACTACTCAGGTTCTTTTCTAATTAATCTTTTTTTCTCTAATCTGTTATTGTCCAGTGTTACTTCTTGGTTCATATTCACACCAAAGAATGGTATCTTTAAAAGAAGGAGAAAGAGATTTAGGCTAAGAAGTAAAACAAGAGACAAAATAAGGAGCCGGGCATGGTGGTGCACACCTGTAATCCCAGCACTTTGGGAGGCTGAGACCAGAGAATCGGGAGTTCAAAGCCAGCCTCAGCAATAGCAAGGTGCTAAACAACTCAGTGAGACCCTGTCTCTACATAAAACACAAAATAGGGATGGGATGTGGGATGTGGCTCAGTGGTCAAGTACTCCTGAGTTCAATCTGGTACCAAAAAAAAGAGAGAAAGAGATAAAATAAGGAATAAAGAAAAATTAAAAAAAATAAAACAAAATCACCTCTCCTAGTCCTTCCAGTGCTCTGAGTACAATGAGAGCTACAACTCCTAAATCTGCAGCGATGGGAGTGAACAGGGTTAAGACAGCGGTGCCAAGGATCCCAAATCCTAGCAGCAGTTTCCCCCCTACTTTGCTGGCAACATATCCTCCAGGAATCTGTGTGATAATGTAACCATAAAAAAAAGAACCGAGAATCCATCCTTGAGTTTCTGCATTCCACTGGTACCTTTTACCCTGTGAAAAATAGGAAGAAAAAAAATCAATACTTTAAGACCACAATTAAACTACTCTTTTCTCTTATTGCATATAAGTACATACAAATAGAATTGCGAACCACTCTCCTGGACTGCAGAACATGGAAACGTTTTAGCAGGTGGGTGAGTGATCACAATACAAACATGTAGTTTCTAGAATACTGGAAAATAATTAAAGTGAGAGCAAAAGAACTAAAAGCCATAAACTTCAAGAAGGCTTGCTATTTCACAAAAGTAGACAAGTGGATAAGCTGTAGAGGTTTTCTAATACTCCTGACCAAAGAGGTCCCCCAAAGAGCCATACGCTTAATCTAGAAAACTATTAAACAGATTACTGTAGTAACTGAGTCAAGTTTTGGAGCCAGGCCTGGGCTAAAATCTAGCTCTATCACTTACTGGGTATGTGATCTAGGAATATTAAATTTAATATTAATTAAGTATTCACTTAATGTTGGTTATTAGGATGCACAAATATAGATAATAATATCTCCCTATTTCAGACCAAGCACTTGAACAAGCTCATGGAACACTACAAAAGAGCAAGAATTTAAACCAAGCCATAAACTTAATGTGAGTAGGATCTGTCTTAATTAGGAGCAGCACAGAGTAAGACACTAATGAAGATTTAATGATGATCTGAATAGCTGACATTTTTAATGCATGAAGCTATATAACCAAGTCACTGTGTCAAGAACCATTCCAGGATTTCTTTTTACTACCTATATAAGGTAGATAAAGATAAGTAGCTAGGTCAACAAATGCACTTACTATAGGGAAAGATACAAAGCAAATCTCTATCTAATTTGTAGCTTATTTGTGAAGTCCTAGATTTTATGAACTGCCCAACAGCTCATAAAGGTCATAGAGGTTGTAGTGGGGAAATAGGATGGTGTGTACCCAAATATGTTATTCAGTAGTATAATTAACATTAAATAAAGCAAAGTAAAATAATTAAAGTGTGTAAAATTCAATTCTAAACAAATTAAGATACATTTACCAATTTCACTATAGCACAAAGCAGGAAAAATGACTTAAGTAGCTTAGGTTAGGCATGTACAAATTTTCAAAAATTGACCAGTTTATATTTCTCAACCTGCAGCTGAAATTATCTATGGTCTCCTGCAACTGTAATCCTATAAGTAAAACAGCTATTAAATGAGTCCTGTAACAACTATTTAGTAATATTTAAAACAAGTTTCTCCAAATTCTCTTCAAGGAGGGCATGTTTATAGAGGAAATTGAAGAGCTACTTTTCATACAGATCAAGGTGTATCATAGCACAACAACAGCAGCTAGAATTCTAAGTTACTGTTCAACTAGTTCCTGGGAAAACACAAAAAGCTATTCAGAGTACATATAAAAACAATTGTTTTGGTTTCTTTTAGATAAAGAAATATTTTTCAATATTTTTACTTGGAAGTATTTTAGGATTATGCTTGCTTAAAAAACAGCACCTACCGTTTGATTTCGAAGAACTTTTATGGGAGCAGAATGATCTGCACACTCCTTGGAAGTTCTGTTTTCTGCTAAAGTTGTATTTGAATCTACCATATCCACTAACGCAACACTCAGATTCACACGTAATGCATAGAGAACGAAGAAACCAAAAAAGGCTAACATTGCTAAGTTATAACGAGCAGAGCAGCATGCTGGAGCTGAAATAAAGATCGGGAGAAAACTAATTAAAAGGATAAATTAGATGTTGTTGCCTAAATCATGAAAAAGGTTATTTTTTAGAAGTTCCCCAGATAGATTAAGAAACATGAATATTTTCTAAGAATAGCCTTAGTTCAAACATATCTAAGAAAATTTATCAGAGGGAATTTGTTCCCCTTATTTGATAGAAATTTAACATGTGAGAGGCTGAACTGTAAGACAGTTCATTAAAACATGGAAGTGATAACTTTATCAACTTTGCCCATAAAAATCTCTGTTCTACAGTTAAACTGAACCCCTAATCCCAGTCAGTTGGCAAAGGTTGGCATGAGAAAAATAAATAAGGATGTTTAATGGCATCACAATTCCTAAAACACTATCTCAAACATGGTCAATAAGTATTTGAATACTTACAATGGTATAACATGTAAGCTACTGACTATGGGTTAGTAGCCATCTCACTTTCACAAAGCCCCTCTTGATCAATTTCTTACCTGGAAGAATATCCCCAGAGGCTGAGTTTAAATCAGAAGCCATGATTAATACTTAAGGCTCTCCTAAACTAAAGGTACTTAAGAATCCAGAAACAAACTTGCAGAATCTATGACAGTTGCAGCATCTATGACAGTTGCTCAGTAGGTATCATGCTTAAAGGGCCCACAGTAGAAAGGGAAGTCAGTGAACGTACCAGACAGCAGAATAGGTTGAAGGAACCAATGAAAGAAGGATCATGTGAGAGGAGGAGTTTGACCTAATCTTTATTCTAATTATAGAGTTCCTTTTCCTTCATTTACTGAGTTGCAGAATTGGAAAGAAAATTCAGGAAACTAAGGGTGTTCTACTTCTTGGTGACAAGGAGAAACTGGCTAATTCATGGTATTATACCTTTAAGTTTGGCAAATGTTGAGTGTTTAGATAAATACCTGTTTAAAAACTGGGTTTGTTGGTGTGCACCTATAATCTCAGCTACCTTTTGATTGCAGGAGGACTACTTGAGCTCAGGAGTTTGGGGCAAGTCTGAATAACATAATGAGATCCTGTCACTTAAAAAATAAAAACCCTGGGCTGGGAATGTAGCTCAGTGGTACAGTATGCATAAGATTCTGGGTTTGATCTCTAGCAATTAGAGAAATGCAAATCAAAACTACTCTAAGATTTCATCTCGTGCCAGAGTGGCAGTTATCAAGAATACAAAGAACAATAAGTATTGGCGAGGATGTGGGGGAAAAGGCACACGCATACGTTGCTGGTGGAACTGCAAATTGGTACAACCAATCTGGAAAGCAGTATGGAGATTCCTTAGAAAACTTGGAATGGAACCACCATTTGACCCAGCTATCCACTCCTCGGTCTATACCCAAAGGGCTTAAAAACAGCATACTACAGTAACGCAGCCACCTCAATGTTTATAGTAGCTCAATTCACAATAGCTAAACTGTGGAACCAACCCAGATGCCCTTCAATAGATGAATGGATAAAGAAACTGTGGCATACATGTATACAATGGAATATTACTCAGCATTAAAAGAGAATAAAATTATGGCATTTGCAAGTAAATGGATGGAGCTGGAGAACATCATGCCAAGTGAAATAAGCCAATCCCAAAAAACCGAAGGCCGAATGTTCTCTCTGATAAGTGGATGCTGATTCATAATGGGGGAGGGGGCATGGGAAGAATGGACAAACTTTGGTCAAAGGGGAGGGAGGGAAAGGGAGGGTACTTGTAGGCAAGAAAGATGATGGAATGAGATGGACATCGATGACTCTATATTGTGTACAATCAGAGAAATGAAAAGTTGTGCTCCATTTGTGTACAATAAATCAAGATGCATTCTGCTGTCATATATACCTAATTAGAATAAATAAATTAAAAAAAGAGATTCTGGGTTTGATCTCCAGCAACAAAGATATGAACATTAATTTCATTAGGCAATACAAATTAAATTATATATGTACATATGAAAATGTGTGCTTTTATTTGGTAATGACACATTGATGTGTGTGTGTGTGTGTGTGTGTGTGTGTGTGTTTTCCCTCTACTCAGGAATTCTCTTGTCTTCATTGACCTGACCTCATACATAAATATATTGTTCAGAGTATAATGAGCTTGGTACTGATTCAGAATGTTTATTTCAGACTGAAACATGAATGAATATGGCACAACTATACAACTAAATTGATGCTGGGGATTGAATTTAGGGCCTCATGCTTGCTAGACAAGCACTCTACAACTGAGTTACATTCCCATCCCTACTTGGGATATTAATACACTATGATCCCACTCACTTTTCTATAAGCCTTCATATACTTAACTATGATCTTTTTTTCTTCCGTTCAAGTTAAAAGAAAACTTGTCATTTGATACTCTTAAATCCTTTTTTCAAGGGTATAGCTATTAGAATTATGGTGCTACTACCATAGTTAGATCCAGATCTGTGAGAACTGTTTCTAAGATTCAATTTATGCTGTCTCTGTTACCTGAATTTACATAAATTTGCTCCCTTGTCCAATCAAATGGCAGCTAAGAGTAACTTAAAGGAGGAAGACAGCCCAACGCAGTGGCGCACACCTGTAATCCCAGCACTTTGAGAGGCTGAGACAGGAGAATTGCAAGTTCAAAGCCAGCCTCAGCAATAGCAAGGCGCTGAGCAACTCAGTGAGACCCTGTCTCTACATACAACACAAAATAGGGCTGGGGATGTGGCTCAGTGTTCAAGTATACCTGAGTTCAATCCCCGGTACCAAAAAAAAAAAAAAAAAAGGAGGAAAAGTTTATTTTGGTTCACAGTTTCAGAGGTTCAATCCACAGTTGGCTGACTTCATAGCTCTAGGCCTGAAGTGAGGTAGAACATCATGGTGTAAAGAAGTGAAGGGAAAGCAGATCTTGACATGGCAACAATGAAGCAGAGAGAATGAGCTCTGCTCATCAGGGACAAAATATAAAGTCCAAAGGCATACCTTCTGTGACTTAATTTCTTCAGCTACACCCTGTCTACCGTTGCTACTGTCAATCCTTATCAGAGGGTTAATCCAATGATAACATCACATCTTTCATAATCTGATCATTTTACCTCTGAACCTTCTTGCATTGTCTCACCAATGAGCTTTTAGAGGACACCTCATATCTAAACCATAATAATGACTCAGAATCTGATCTAAAAGTTATGAGTCAGGCAACTTTACATTTTTGGGATAGTCAGAAAATAGAGAGCCCACAAAGATGCCATAAAATATATGAATATGAAGTTTTTAGAAATGTTAAAACTAAATGATTGCTTTATAAAAGTTGTTGTGATTATAAACCTATTTAGTCAGAAAAAAAGAAAGTATAGTGGTAGGGCAAAACATGCCAATGAATTTAGATAATCTCTGAAGTTGATCCAAGAAAAGAGAGCCTTCATGAAAGAGAACATCCACGAAGCAATCACCATACTAAGATCAAGTTCAAAGCAAAATAATGCTTGCATAACGAACAAAGCAACCATCAAAATAAACATCAGC
This sequence comes from Xerus rutilus, assembly GCA_028644305.1. Taxonomy (NCBI): domain Eukaryota; kingdom Metazoa; phylum Chordata; class Mammalia; order Rodentia; family Sciuridae; genus Xerus; species Xerus rutilus. The sequence goes on along the minus strand of CM053406.1, from coordinate 74,507,432 downwards.
TTCAAAAATGTGCTTTAAACTTAGAAATGTAGAGTGGGTGTAAGGGAAAGAACATAAGCTAATTTAGAATGAAGCAGACCTGGGAATGAATCTCAGTTCTGATTTTCACCGGCTGAGTGGCTTGGTAGAAGTTCCTTAATAGTGTTAATTCTCTGGTTTCTCACCTCTAAAATGAAGAGACCAACATTCACCTCTCTGAGGTACATGAGGATTACATGAAAAGCCACAGAACATTATAGTATATCCTCAGAAAAAGTGAATTTTTTCTTTATTGCCCCACAGAGTTATACAAATAAGATAAAGTGCTATGTCCATATGTGTAATAAGAGCAAAGTAGGCCCATTAATCTGACTGGAATTGGGGTTGGTCAGGGAAGGTCAGTCAAAGAAACAATATTTGACTTAGTCTTCCTCAGTGAACCAGAGGAGGAGAGCAACCCAAAGACAGCAGCATTTTCAGAAGTATGGAAATGAGAAAGGCAAGCACAGGGAGAACAGGAAATTCTAAATGATCTGAGGCTGCTGGACGAGGGACTGTAGCAACTAACTGAGGGACACAGTGTTGGATAGGAAGTCACTAAGGATAATGGCAGGAACTGGAGTGCAGAGGATGAACATGAGTCAGGTGGCAAAGCCTGTGGTGAATGAAGCAAAATGTAGCAGGAGGGTAGATGATAGCAATGATGTAATGGAGAGGTGACCTAGCCCAAAAGCACTGGGGGATAGGTAACTGTCTGGAAGCATCACTGTGGAACAAGGAGTCCTCAACTCTATCAATTAGCACAAACATGAAAAAAAAAATCACCTCTTGAGAGATCAGTGGGGAACAGAAGTATATCCCCAGAAAACCAGGCTGCTGCTTTTTGAGATGGCGTTATCACTAGGACTTTTTTTCCCCTTGTGGTGCCAGGGATTGAATCCAGGGCCTCTCACGTGCTAGGTGAGCACTCTACCACTGAGGCACAGCCTAGCCCTGAGATGGGGTTCTCAATATGTTGCCCAGGTTCATCTTGAACTCCTAAGTCCCAAGTGATCCTCCTGCCTCAGTCTCCAGAGTAGCTGGGACTACAAGTGTGTGCCAATGTGCTAGCTAAAGCCAGGGTTCTGATGAGCAAGGAAGTACTAGTGGTAAGAGAGGCTGGTAAAAAATTTAAGGATGTCTTAGTACTTTTTTTGTAGAAAGGTTTCACAATGGGGAGGGGGCCTGTGTCAGGAGCAAAAAAGCACAGGGTCTTTTGGCATCCATAGGGGATTGGCTCCAGAACCCCAAAAGGTACCAAACTCTGTAGATGCTCAAGTCATTTATAAAAGATGGTGATCTTGCAGATAACTACACAATCCTCCTGTAGACTTTAAATTATTTCTAGATTGCACAGAATGCAAATAGTTGTTATATGGTATTGTGTAGAGAATAATGACAGGGAATAAAGTCTGTACCTGTTCAGTATAGATGCAACCATCCTAGGCTTAAGTATATAGGACACCTCTATAAAGCCTTTATCACATATATTATTTTTAAATCACATATATGTGTGTGTAGGTATATATATATATATGTATGTGTGTGTGTGTGTATATATATATATATATGTATGTATATATATGTATGTGTGTGTGTGTGTATATCTCCAGTACTTGGAATTGAACCTAGGGGCACTTTACCCTGAACTGCATCTCCAGCATTTTAATTTTTAGTTTGAAACAAGATCTCACTAAATTGCCAAGGCTGGCCTCAAACTTTGAATCCTCTTCCTTCAGCCTCCCAAGTAGCTGGGATTACAGGTATTCCCAACCACTCCTAGCCCTTTATCATATTTTCAACAGCAAAAATAACGTGTTGCTACTTTTTTTTTACTTGTTCTTTTTAGATATATTCCACAGTAGAGTGTATTTTGACATATTATACATACATGGAGTATAACTTATTCTAATTAGGACCCATTCTTGTTATTGTACATGACATGGAGTTTCACTGGTGATGTATTCATATATGAATGTAAGAAAATTATTCATTCTGTCTTTCCTATTCCCATCTCTTTGTTCTTCTTTGTCTAATTCACTGAACTTCTATTCTTCCCTGCCCCACCCCTTTTGTGTATTAGCATCTGCCTATCAGAAGCTTCAGTCTTTGGATTTTGGGGATTGGCTTATTCCACTTAGCATGATAGTCTCCAGATCTATCCATTTGCCAGCAAAAGTCATAAAGTGATTCTTTTTTTGGCTAAGTAATATTCTGTTTTGTGTTGTTACCACTTCTACTTCATTTGTTTTCCAAAGGGTACGTAACTAGTAGAAATAAGAAGGGAAATGGTATAACGAAGGTAGTCACCTGAAGTCAGGAAGAACAGAGCTAATATCTTAAGATCTATCTATTCAACCCATGAGTTAAGTAAGCAAGGGATGTTTTGAAAAGTGATAATACAAGCTAATCTTTTTTCAATTCGTTTTACCAAAGTCTAATTTTCACGACTAATATATACATCTGTCCAACCCAATTAAGATCAAGATGCAGAACTTTCCATTACCTCAAAAAGTACCTTCTTCAAAGTCAATTTTCTCCTGCCTAAGTCTCCAGCCAATCACTGATCTGCTTTCTATTATATAGTACCTTTGCCTATCCTAGAATTTCATATTGATGGGATCATACATTACTATGGTGGTTTATTTTGCTCAGCATGTTTTTGAGATTTACCCATGTTGTTATGTACACCAATATTTTGTTCCTTTTCATATAAAATTTGTATATTCACCCACTAAATTGATCTATTTTCAGTTTTTGACTATTTTATGAATAAACAGTTATATACATTATGTGGTCATGTGGTAATATATAAATTTAAGATTTCCTAACAATTTTCCAAAGTAGTTGTACTATTTTACAAAGTTATAAGGAATGTGCAAGAGTTTTAGTTATTCCATATCTCTGCCAACATTTGGTATTCCTATCTATTTATCTATCTAGGGATTGAATTTAGGGGTGCTCTACCACTGAGCTACATTCCCAGTTCTTTTATTTTTTGAGACAGGTTCTCACTAATAACCCAGGCTGGCCTCAGACCTGTTAACATCTTGTCTCAGCGTCCTGACTACTGGGATTACAGGCTTGTGTCACTGTGCCTGGCTCCCAGCCTTTAAATTTTAGCTATTTTAGTGAGCATTGTGGTTTGAATCTGCATTTTCCTGAAAATTAAAGATGGTTGACATTTGAGCTAAATTTTGATATATATATGTGTATGTATATATACACACATATATTCCAATTACAACAGAATACAGCAGTGTATTTTCATTGTTTCTGCATTTCTATGATAGATTATTTTACCGAGGAAGACTGTATAATTATAATGCTATAAGCCACGGGAAAAGGTCAGTTTATAATGGTAAGTACAACTTTCAGGTAAAATACCACTTTGATACAGTTATTTACACTTAGCATTGACTAAAATAAGCTCCAAGATGCAGGCCGGAGCTACAATGTTGCCACCTCTACTGCCACCATCTGGTAATGTTAAAAACAAATAAAAAGATTAGACTATTCTTGGTCAACAAAAGTCAAATTTCCAATTCTACTCTAATCTTTGAATCTTTGAAACTACAGAATGCATGCAAACAGATTTCTTTTTTAGTTTTCATTACTTCTGAAGAAGCTACATTATAAAAGTGGCAAATGGCAAAATATTGTTATTTGCCTAAATTCAGGGATCATACTTTTTGAAATATCTCCTTTTTGATTTGTTGCAAGATCTCTGGCAAATTACCTTACAGCTCTGTAGATAGCTTATCTTGAGGGCAACCAAACTGTTTCCTAACTTAAATTGTAAACTGCTAGACGGAAAAAAAAATTGAAATGTCTGCAATATTTTTAGTCTCTTACAGCACAATATCAAGGAATTTTGCTGGATTATGCAACACTTGCTCTCTGCATACTCAGAAATATTATATTCTCTATCCTTTTGTCCCTTCTCCTTGCCTGAGGAACTACCGGCTCACATGCAGGCTGATACGCAGCTGTGGAAACCTGGAGGTCACTCACTTCTCCCTCAGTTCGCTCTTTCTTCTTTTTCTTTCTTTTAAAATTTTTTAATTTTAATTTTTATTTTTTTGTGCCGGGGATGAAACCCCAGAGCCCTCAGTTCGCCCTCCTCCTGGCCTTTGCCCATTGATTTGAAAGCTCTCTGCCAGTTGCGTTTTTCACCGGGTTCCCGGCTCTGCGCTACTGAAAATAGTCAGCAGCTCAAGCACCTGCAGCACAGAGCCGCTACCCGCTCCCGCCCCGCTGGGAGGCACTTGCCGAGGCCCAGCGCGAGCCCGGTGTAGCCGTCTCCGCCCGCCAGACCCCCGGACGCCGGAGGGGCTTCCGGGCACCGGGCCAGGCGGGGCTGAGTGGGGCTTGAATGGGCTTTCCCACTTCAAGTCCCCTCGAGCCTGACAACTCTGGACCAGAGAGCGAGGGTGCTGATACCCTTGGTCACTTCTGCCCCAGTACCACCACCCGCCCAGGGAATGTTGCGGGCCTAAAGCCCCTAGATGACCCGGCTTCTCACCGGCTTCGGCCTGCCGGGCGCCCTGAAGGAGCGGGGTGCTGTCGGTGCTGTCCTCGCCATCGTTCACCACCGGACCTCGAACCGAGGACCTCATGATGCCTACAGGGAGCAGGCTGCTTTGCGGAGAGGAGCTCTCCAGCCGGACAGCCGAAGCCCCCGGCCGCGGTGGCTGGGCGGGGCGGGGCGGTGGCACGGACTCTGGTACCGCCCCCATCCTGGCACCGCCCCCTGGCCACGTTGTGTCACCACTTCCCCGCCCCGAGGCGGCCGCGCCGGTTCCTCCCTGTCGCCATCTTAGGTTCGGGCAACTCTGGCGTGGTTTTGGTGGGGAAGGCTGAGTCCCAGGACTTCCGCCCGGCGAATGGAGGTCGGAGTAGAGATGCCCCGCCCCGACGGCTTTGCGCGCGCAGATAGCCGGTGCTCTTGGGAACGTGTCCCTACCGCAACCTACCGTAAAGCTCTCGTGCTGCTCCTCCTGAGCGTGGATAAGTGGAAGCCAGGGGTCCACTGTGGGGACTTCAAGCGCACCTAATTAAAGGGAGAACTTAAGTCGAGATAGAGAAGCGGGTGGTGTGTTCAGTTGCCATGACTGTTGGCAACCTTTGTACTGTCTACCCTGTGACAGCATACGGTCCCTAAGTTGCTTTTGAGGTGGAAAAACAGCAAATGGAAATATATTAAGCTCAATAAGATTGCCAATTTTTTATACGGGGGGGTGGGTGGGCGGCGTACCAGCGGTTGAGCCCAGGGGCGCTTAACCAATGAGCCACATCCTCAGCCCCTTTTTAATGTTTTGTTTTGAGACATGGTCTCGTTAAATCTCTGAGGCTGGCTTTGAACTTAAGATCCTTTTGCTTCAGCCTCCTGAGCCGGTTGATATTACAGGCGTGTGCCAAGAGATTGCCGATTTTATAGGCAAAAATAACCCAATATAAACAGTTTCATATGGTTCAAACTATTAAATCCTCTGATACATCCGTGTTTTGTTTTTTTTTCCTCCGCACCTCTAATTCAGATTTTTCTAGTTACTGACTCTAAGAAAGAGGGAACTAAGAAAACGCCTGCCTAGGCCTGACAGACCTACAGCCGCTGCCCTAGCCACAGGCTTCAGTTCAGCAGCTGTCGTGGGTAATAAAGGCTATCTCTGTGGAGATAGTCGGAAAAATAAGATGTGTAGATGCCCTCGGAGTGTTCTAGGCAAACCCGGAAGACTCACAAACCAATAATTCAGGAAACTAGGTAAAAGGATTGGTGAGGTCCACATGGGAACAAAGGTGAAGTTCCTTTGTCCAGAGAAGAGGGTAAGAAGGCATCCCTAATTTCTGGATCAGTAAATTCTAGGCCAGTTTTCAAGTTAGGATAACAAATTAGACCTTATTTCTGCATGATAGATATTATTATGTAGATTTCAAACTGGGTTGTAGAGATATGCCACTCTTATTTGAATATGCATATAATCACGTGGTGATCCTTTATAGTATATCTTTAGATTCAGCAGTTCTGTTGTGGTAGTTTATTTTATGTGTCAAATTGGGGAGTGTTTTTGGAAGAAGTTAATGCTTAAATTGGTGAAACTGGTTGTCCTCCATAATTTGGGTGGGCCTCATTCTATCAGTTGAAGGCCCAACTAGAACAGCACTCCCTCCCTCTACCTCATGCAAAGGGGAATCCTCCAGAAGACTATTTCATATTTCTATTTTTTCTCTTTTTTTCATTCTTTTTTTATGGTATTGGGGATTGAACCCAATCCCCAATTAGAGGTGGTCTCTAGCTATATCCCCAGTCCTTATTTTTTGAGTCAGGGTCTCACTAGGTTACTAAGGCTGGCCTTCAAGATGTGATCCTCCTGCCTCAAGTTCTGGACTAGCTGGGGCTGTAGGCCTGCTCCATAAGGCTCTCTCTTCAGATTTTATCTGCACCATCAGCTTCCTTGGGCCTCCAGGCTTCTGTACCATTTCAGAATGGGTATGGATCCTTCAGGCCTATTCTGAGTGAGCCTATACTTTATACATATCCTCTCTTTTTCTGTCTCTACTGGTTCTGTTTCTCTGAGAACCCCAGTACATCTGGGATGGGCCTGAAATTTCATATTGCTAACAAGCTTCCAGGTGAATAGCAAAGTTGTAAAGATCTTGGGCCAGGGAATAGATTCTAATAGTCTTGAAAGGTTTTAAACTAGAGGAGTTCCTTGCTTTTTTTTTTTTTTCCCTCTTTTTCAAGTACACCTTTTATTTTTAAAAATTTAGGTTTACTGAAAAGTTGCAAAGATACCACAGCGAGTTCTCCATATCTTTTGCCTAATTTGACCTGTTGTCAAGATCTTACGTTAGTATGTTACTATGATATATTTATAACAACTAATGAGCCAATATTAATATGTATAATAACTGAAGTTCATGCTTTTTTTTTTTTTTCGTTTTCTTTAGATTTTACCTTTTATTTTTGGTCTCAGGATCCAAGTAGGACACTATTACATATAGTCATTGTGTCTCCTTAGGCTCCTTTTGGCTGTGATTGTTTCTCAGATTTTCCTTGTTTTGCTGATCTTGACAGTTTTAGAGAGTACTGGTAAGCTTTATAGAAAGTCTTTCAATTTTAGTTTCTTATAATTATTTAGAGAAAAACCAGAGAGGCAAAGTGCCATTCTCATCATGTAATTTCAAGGGAATGTGCTGGCAGCACAATTTATCATTGATAATTATCGCTGACGATGTTAAGCTTCATTACATGCTTGACTTAGTGTTTGTCAGGTTTTTCCACCACAAAATTACTGTTTTAACCCCCCTTTGCATAACTTTTCTCTTTGGAAGGAAATCAGTATGTACAGCCTACATTTGAAGTGTGTGTGTTGGGGAGGCAGTTATGCTGCACCACTTTCAGGGGAAAAATTATTTTGTATGTGAGATTTGGCTATTCTCCCCTATTTATTTATTTATTCAGTCATTTATTTTTACTAGTACAGACTTCTCATTACTTTATACTCTGGATTATAGTTTACCACTATGTTCTTTTTATTTTGTGGATCAACTTGTTTCAGTTTTGATGACTGGGAGCTTTTTCTATAGGCCCCTCCCTTTTAGTGTTTCTTTTAAATGCTCCCCTTGTAATATTTTCTGAGTAATATGTCACTTTCTGGCGCAATGAAGTATTCCAGGTTCATCTTGTATGTTCTTTGCTCTTGCCATTTCTCCAAGGAGAATGATATTAGAAATCAATATCTAGGATTTTCTTCTTTCTACTGAAGTGTCATTGATTCTAGATCCAGAGAAGGTACTTTTGTTATTGTAGTTTTAAAAAAACGACTGTTCCAAGAGGATTTTTTTTTCTTTTGTGGTGCTGGGAATTGAACCCAAGGCCTTGTACATGCAAGGCAAGCACTCTACCAACTGAGCTGTATCCCCAGCTCCCAAGAGGATTTTTTTTTTTTTTTTTTTTTTTTTGGTACTGGGGATTGAACTCAGGGGCACTCAACCACTGAGCCACATCCCCAGCCCTATTTTGTGTTTTATGTAGAGACAGGGTCTCACTGAGTTGCTTAATGCCTCGCCGTTGCTGAGGCTGGCTTTGAACTCGCGATTCTCCTGTCTCAGCCTCCCTAAGTGCTGGGATTACAAGCGTGAGCCACCGCGCCCGGCTCCAAGAGGATTTTTTAAAAAATATTTTTTCAGTCATCAATAGACTTTATTTGTTTATGTGCGGTGCTGAGACTCGAACCCAGTGACTCACACATGCTAGGCAAGCGCTCTACCACTGAGCCACAACCCCAGCCCCCCAAGAGGATTTTTGTTTTAAAAAAGTGTAAGATGACATCTTTTTCTTCCTTAAATCTGGCACTTACTGCCTGATTGCATATTACCATAGAAGACTATTGTTATGTTAATAGTATTTATTTTTTGATTAGTACTTTCTTCCTTTGCCAATGTTCTACCACTATTCAGTAGAAGTATAATGTAAACCACATATGTAATTTAAAAATTTCTAGTAGTCACATTAAAAAGTATAAAAGCAAAAAAGTGAAATTAATTTTATAACATACATTATTTACTGCAGTGTATCCAAAAATTATCAATTCAGCATCTAACCAATATAAACTTATTGAGATACGCTATTTTTTTGGTATTAAGTCTTTGAAACCCTGTGTGTATTTTATACTTACAGAACATCTCCATTAGGACCAGCTACATTCCATGTACTCAGTAGCCCCACTGTGGCTCAGGATGCTATACTGGACAACACAGATGGAGAATATGAGAGTTTATTCTCCCTGCCTCTTCTCCACCCTCCAAATCCTGTTCTTGGTTGGGAAAGGAACATCTTTTGGGCAGGGTACCTAATTCAAAAGTCTCTATCTGCTTTCCTCAGTTTCCTTTTTAAAATAATATAATAGAAACAATCTCATAGGGTTATTTTAAGGATTAAATAATTAAATAAGATAATGCATGTAAATTACAGTACCTGGTGGGTAGTAAGTCTCAATAAGTTAGCAATTTGCATTTTATTTTGGCCAAATTTGCTTTAAAAAGTGAGGTTACACATCTTAGGAACAACTATTTGGTTTTCATTGTATTTCTTTTAAGACACATACTACATTACATGTGGAACTACATAGTTGGTGGTTGGTTATATAACTGTTTTAGTTCCCTTTTATGACTGTAGGTTGTCTAGAAGCTGGGACCAAACCTTATTCATTTTTGTACCTGAGCAATTCCTAACACTGGTCCTTCTTTCACTTTTACTCGTTATGTTTTATAGTATCTCATAATGTTGGCCTTGTTGAGCCTAATATAAGAATTTCAAGTAGACAGGACCATATGGAGAGTAAAAAGTTGAATGGGGGACAAATACTCTAACCATTAATTTAGAAGTGATAAAGTTGGTAAAAGAATGTTTTGATGAACAATATTGTCTTATAAAATCATTCCTTTATTCCTTTTATATAGCTCAGTTGGTAGAGTGCTTGCCTTGCATGTACAAAGCCCTGGGTTCAATCCCCAGCACCACAAAAAAAAAAAAAAAAAAAAAAAATTCTTTTTTTAATCCCAGTTTTTCCTTTAAAATGAATTTTATAATTGTTGAGATATTAGTCATTACTTTTACTTATTTATTTTTTATCAAACATTATAGCTAATCATCAGAGAGTTGATTCTTTCAGATTAATTTTTAAATTTTTTATCATGTTACGGTTTTGAATCTCTGGTATTTAGAACCTGTTTTATTCAAATTGTGTCCTTAGGCATAAATATTTCATCTTTTGCAGACCCTTCCCTCTTAGAGTTCTATGTTCCTCTGGCCATTTTTTCTCAAAATATTGTTATAATTTTTTTTCCTCCATAGAGCCCAGGGGTGCTCTACCACTGAGCTACATCCCTTTTTTTAAAAAAAATTTATTTGTTCTTTGTAGTTATACATGACAGTAGAATGTATTATAACATAGTATACATACTTGGCATACAACTTCCCATTCTTGTGGTTGTACATGATGTGGAGGTACACTGGTTGTGTATTCATATATGAATATAGGAAAATAATGTCTGATTACTTCATTCTACTGTCTTTCCTATTCCTATCCCCCTCCCTTCCCTTCATTCCCTTTGTCTAATCCAAAGTGCTTCCCTACTTCCCCTTTCCTTCTTTTCTTTCCTTCTCTCTCTCTCTCTCTCTTTTCTTCCCACCCTCTTTCTTTTTCACTCCAACCACAAACTTATTTTTCTCACTCAGCTAGGGCATCTCTGCTTCACACAGCAGTTTGGCTGGGCCTGGCTCCACTTTGCAGGATGGTGTCAGGCTTACTGTCCATATTTCCTCATCTGGGGTCCAGGAGCTGTGTGGTACATGTTCTTCTCATGGTGGATCATAGGAGCCTCTGCCCGCTTTATTGTGTGTTACCATCAGTATATGAGAGAGAATATTCGGCTTTTGGTTTTTTGGGATTGGCTTATTTCACTTAGCATGATATTCTCCAGTTCCATCCACTTACTGGTGAATGCCATAATTTCATTTCCCTGTCCCTTTTTACTTCTAAATTTTTAGACAGGGCCTTGCTAAGTTGCTGAGACTAGCCTTGTACTTGGAATCATCTTGCCTTAGGTTCCCTAGTCTCTGGGATTGAGGCAGGTGCCACTGCACCAGCTATTGCAACTTTTACAGAAGTATTAATAAAAAACCAAAACCCTCAGAATATTGCTCAGAAAATAGATTTATGCAAAAGAGATACACTAAAACTCTATGTACCACACATCAGTTTAACTAGAACAATGATATAATGTAATTATTTAAGGTGGAATATTAAAAATATTTTTAAAAGATACCTTGAGAAGGAACTTCCCAGTAGGTCTAAGATTTTCCTCTACTCTAGTGTATTCATTTTGCAATACTTTTTCCTGTGAAAATGCTTTCTTAGTAATGTGGGTTGAGTACTATTACCTCTTTGTAAAATTCCTTCCATAGTAGCTTATTGTTTAGGTATTCATATTTTATGATTATGTATCCCATCAGTAAAAGTTTTTATTTCATTTTATATTAGAGCTTAATGGTTATATATAGTAGTTGAGTTCGTCTCGACAAACTCATACATGCATGGAAATTTGATTTCAGTTCCATCAATACAAATTTTGAAGATGCACCCAACATGTGTTTATTTCTTTATAAATCAGACCCCCCCAACTCAAAATTAAAATATTAAGATAAATATAAGTTCTGATTTTTCCCAGGATCATTTTGCAAATGCTCTTGGATGAGGGCACCCTACTTTGGAGACCCTTTTCTTTTTAAAATTTTTTTTAGTTATAGATGGACACAAATATCTTTATTTTATTTATTTATTTTTATGTGGTGCTGAGGATTGAACCCAGTGCCTCCCGCATGTAAGGCAAGTGTTTTACCACTGAGCTGCAATCCTAGCCCTGGAGACCTTTTTTTTCTTTCTTTTTTTTTTTAGAGAAATAGAATCCAAATTCTTTGGTATAGAATATGAGGCTTTTACCATCTGGCCCCAGTTTATCTTTTCAGTCCCATCTTCAACCATTTCTGCCACCTTCTTTGTGCTTTATGAATTGTTCTACTTGTTGAACCTTATACATATCATGTTCTCCTTGTCTTGTTCCCTCCACCTGTTTGGAGCCTTAGTGTATGGTGAATTTCAATTTGTCCTTCGAGTCTAATGTCATCTTCAACTTAATGATTCCTTGATAATCTCTCCCTTACTCTGTGCTCTTATGTATGTTGCAATACCTTTATCATAGCACATTGTGTTAGTTATCTAAGACAGTTTAATAAGGAGTCATTGAGAGTAGGAACTTTAACTTATTTATCTTCCATTCCCAGCTGTAAGCTGAGAACAAATCTTTATGGAGCTCCACATTTTGTGTTAATCAGTGTCCTGGTTGCCATGGGGGCATCCAAGATGTATAAACATGGTTTCTGCCTTCAGGGACCTTAAAAGTGAAATTTACTTTGAAGGAGATATTTCTTAATACTGTCCAAGGGAAATATATTTTCCTAACAGTTATGAAAGTTAGAAGACATATTTTAATTTCCATTTTCTAGAGAGTAGGTATTGTGTAATTAATGTATTCCAGAGGAGAAGTATACGTATTTTTAGGAAGGAATCTCAAAAATGGATAGTCTGGATGTGTTTTCCCATATCCTGTTTTAGCTAGGCAACTGTATGGTTAGTTATTCTCAGTGATCAAAACAAGACAGGAAACTGTGAACAGTTTTCTGTCACAGTTATATGATATCACATGTTCATCATTTTCATGGCAGAGTTTAAATTTCCTCAGTGCTTTACAGCCTCAAAATTGGGTAATTCTTGCGACATACAAACATGTGAGTATTATAACCCTTTTAAAGAGGAGACCTAATAGATGGCAATCAAATTAAGTGATTTGTCCAAGGTCAGTGTGAGCCACTATTACAATTAAGATTTAAGATTTATTGTCTCTTATATTAAATCATAGAATGGTGCTTCTTCATAATTCTCTTAATTTTCTGTACTCTGTATGTTACCTTTGCATCTTGAAACTTTTTTTTTCTTTTTTTCTTTTTTCTTTCTTTTCTTTTCTTTTTTGTGATATTGAGGATCTAATGTAGGACCTTGTGCATGCTGGGCAAATGCTCTGCCACTGAGGTTCAACCCTAGCCCTGCATATTAAAACTTTTGAGCAAAATTTCACTTAGACTTAGTGAAATTTTTTTAGTCATCTTAATGGTAAGTATATAATAAGTGAGGCTGTCAATTGTTGCTTATGAATTATATGGAATTTTCTTTGTCAATTTACTTTTATTTACTTGATGTAGGGGAGCTAAAAAGTGGCCATATTAAAAGAAAAAAAAAAAGGATAAACAACATTGCCTCATCTGTGAAGAGCCTGGCAGAGACTGATATCTGAAACTTAAACATTTAAGAAGACGCACCATAGTTTTATTTCTTCAATTTAAGGGAGTTTTAAATAAATTAAAATTTGCAAATGTTGTAAAATACCAGTGAACAGATAGTAAATCAGCTGGGAGAATCATACAAGAAGCACGAGAAACAAAACGACCTTCAGAAATGAGCTGTAAGTGCATGCAAAGCAACTTAAAATTGAATGACTCAGGTAGATTAGAAGATTAAGGTTCAAATCTATTCTGGTAAGCAGTATGTGAAGCCACAGTGTTGTTGAGTCAGCCCTTCCTGACAATCCCTTTTGGTCAGAATTCTTTCTACATATATATTCATATTTTCTGAGTGATGAAAAGTATAGTGGCTCAGAAATTAATTGTCATTTTACAACAAAATAAAATCTGAAATCAATGTAATTAAAAAAACTATTGAGGCACAATTGATATACACAAACTGTATATATTTAATGTATGCAATTTGATGAAATTGAACAGATCCTTGCACCCACGAAACCATCACCACAGTCAGAGGTGATAGACACAGTCTACCACCTCCAAAATTTCCTTGTGCCTCTGTTTGTTTTGTGAAAACACTTAACATGAGGTTTACCCTCTTTTTAAGTGTATAGTACAATATTCTTAACTATAGACATTGTGTTATATAGTAGATCTTTGGATTTATGCATCTTGCACGACCAAAATTTTATACTTCTTGAACAAAAACTCTCCTTTTTACCCCGCCCCCAATCCCTGGAAAATTCTATTCTGTTTTCTGCTTCTATAAATTTGATTTTTTTTTTTTACATATTTCATGTTATAGTTTGGATCCTAATAGCTGTCCCCCCAAAATACATGGTTTGAAGGCTTGGTACCCAACCCATGATTCTATTGGGAGGTTATGGAACATTTTGGAGGTGAGATCCAATAGAAGGAGTGTGCCCTTGGTGGATATATGAGGAACCTGGTCTTTCTTCTTCTCTCTTTTCTTCCCAGCTACCATGAGGTAGACAGGCATTCTCTGTCAGGCACTCCTTCCACGATGTACTGTGCTGCCGTGTGCCCAAAGCAACAGGGCCAACTGACCATGGCTGAAACCTCTGAAACCATAAGCCAAAATCTTTTCTCCTTAAAAGTTTATTATCTCAGGTATTTTGTCACAGTGACAGAAAGCTAACTAAAAAATCTCATAAGCAGAATTTTATAGCATTTGTTCTTCTGTGCCTGACTTATCTCACCAGTGTCCTCTAGGTTCATCTGTGTTGTCATAAATGGCAAGATTTCTTCCTTTTTTTCTGAGACTGAGTTATATTTCATAGTATGAATATGCCATGTTTTCTTTACTCATTCATCTTTCAGTGGACATTTGGGTTTTCATATCTTGGCTACCATAAATAATGCTGCAGTGAACATGGGAGTAGATAGCTTTTCAAGATCCTAGTTTCAATTATTTTGATCCTAGTTTCAATTATCACTCTAGAAGTGAGATTGCTGGGTCATATGCTAGTTCAATTTTTAATTGAGGAAGTGCCAGACTGTCTTCCATGGTGACTGTATCACTTTATCTTCTCACCAACAATGTATAAGGGTTCCTTTTCTCCACATCCTTACCAGCACTTGGTAACTTTTGTCTTTTGATGACAGCCACTTTAACAAGTGTGAGATGATATCTCCTTGTAGTTTAAATTTGCATTTCTCTGATGATTGATGTTGAACACTTACTCATATACTTGTTGGCCATTCATACATTCATATGTCTTCTTTTGAAAAATGTCTATTCAGGTCCTTTGTCCATTTTTAAATTAGGCTATTTATTTTCTTGCTGTTGAGTTGTTTGAGTTCCTTATATTTTGAATTTTAACCTCTTATCAGATATATAGTATGCAGTTATTTTCTCCTATTTCATAAGTCTCTTCATTCTGTTGACTATTTGCTGTGCAGAAACTTTTTAGTTTGATGTATTTATTTTTGCCTTTATTACATGTGCTTTTGGTTTCATGCATAAAGAAATCATCACTAAGATCACTGTCAAGAAGCTTTTTCTTTATATTTTCTTGCAGCAGTTTTACGGAACCAATGTCCTGGCCTTTCGGGGCACTATCTTAGGAAAGAGGGCTAAATGGTTTATAGAGCCTCATGACTCTGAGGTGGAAGAAGATACCCTGAAACTTCTCCCCTTGATTTGAGGACTAGCTTCAGTAAAGAAAGACCTTTACCAGTTGGCCTCAGTAGAAATTCTAGGAGACTTTCAAATCTTTTTTATGAATTTGCATGTTTATTCCTTCCTTCTTTTTTTTTAAAAAATACAAATTTTAACAGATTAGATCCCACATTTTATAAGTTAAAACTGAAGTTTTAAAATAGGTGTGTGAAGAAGAGAGATTCAGGTACTAGCTCTTAAAACAGTTTCAAAAGAAAAAAAGTCCATTTTTTTTTTTTTTTTTTGGTACTGGGGATTGAACTCAGGGATACTTGACCACTGAGCCACATCTCCAGCCCTATTTTGTGTTTTATTTACAGACAGTGTCTCACTGGGTTGCTTAGTGCCTTGCTGTTGCTGAGGCTGGCTTTGAACTAGCGATTCTTCTGTCTTAGCCTCCAATGCTGGGATTACAGGTGTGCTCCACTGCCCAGCTTCCAAAAGTATTTTGAAGGATAGAGCAATCAGAGAAAGGGTATCTAATCTGTTAAAATTTGTGTTTTCTTTTTTAAAAAATATTTTTTGAGTTGTCAATGGATTTCATTTATTTATAGATGGTGCCGAGAATCAAACCCAGTGCCTCACACATGCTAGGCAAGCGCTCTACCACTGAGCCACAACCCCAGCCTGTGTATTCTGTTTGACCTTAATTTGTGTTTACTGGGCAAAAATCCCAACAGTTCTATTGCTTTATTTTTGCACTATTTTTTCTCATGTAATTAAACTGGCAGCTTCATTATTGTGATGTCAACAGAGGCAGACCCTATACAATATTTTTCAAGGAGAAGAACATCAGTGAGATAAGGAAAAATTTTATAGAGGGAGATCAAAGAAGGCAGATTAGAGAAAGGGTGCACTTTCCAATTGCTCCATGGCTCAAGATGTAAGCAGTGGGAATACTGCTCCTTAGCAAGGATGGTGACAGAGGGAACTCACTGATATTCAATACTGGAGAGTGAAAGAATCATAGAGACCCAGAAATTCAGGTGCTTTGAACAGAGGACAAGAAAGAACACATTGGAGCCAATCTGGTAGGGCAGCCATGCTAATTTGCTGCAGAGAGGAGGAGTAACACAAAGAGAAAGAAACACATTGAACAGATTTGACACAGGAAAACCTGTAGAACAGAAAGGTAGTCTTAACTTGGCTGAATCAGAGGCTGCACAGTGAGCTGGTGTTTGAAAGGTGCTCCATGTTCCTGACTGGCATGTGTAGAGTTGGGGCCAGAGCCATCTTGAGAAGGCCATGCTGCAGCTTGCTGTTGTAGGAATTTAGGAGATCATAGTGATCATTGCTATACTCTCCTGGCAAGTGTCTACCATGTGGCCTAGTAGGTGCCTAGCAGAGTACAACTGAAATGGGCACAGAGAGGTTTGTGTTTAAGGTGATTCAGAGTCAGCATATGGAAGGGAATGCAACTTGCTTTCCTTTCGAGACTGGTGGCTCACATGACCAGCCAAAGAGGGTCCAGGAACTGGACAGGTGGGCACAATTGCACTAGGGAACTGAGTCTGGGAAGGTCACATTTGTAAGTGTGTGAAACCTGCGGAGGATTGGTTAACCTATAGAACAAATAGTACTTGTGAGGCCCCTAGATCCAGATGCCCAGCAGAAACCAGCATCTGCATGGTCCTGGGAGTATTCCTGACAAAGTTCCAAAGATCTGATGAGAGCTAGACTCTAGTTGCTGGAACTTCTCATTTAGTACTCTGTATCGGCCCCACCCAAGGAGTCATTGATTCAGTCTGCCTGGACAAAACCCCAATTGACAGTGCTTTCCATTCTGCCCTGCTTTCTAGTGGTAAGACAGGAAGCTGAGAGCTATTTTAACCAGCTTGGGTTGCAGGCCACTCCAGCTGGCAGCTTGGTGAGCAACACAAAAAGAGGAAGGATTTAACAACCCCCAATCTTTACTCTCTAAGGGGTACATAGCTCAAGAACAAATGGAAAGAAGGCCAATCTGACATAGGTAGTGAATACCCATCCTTGTTGACAGTTTTGATCACCTTAGTGGAGAACAATCATTTTTCATCAAGGATTTTTTTCTCCCTTTTTTTCTTTTCCTTTCCCTTCCCCTCCCCTTCCTTCCCCTCCCCTCTCCTCCCCTCCCCTCCCTTCCCTTCCTTTCCATGTGTGTGTTCCTGCTGTGCTGATTGGATCATGGAAACACACACAAACACACCCATATTCGTTTCTTTTCTTTCTTCTTTCATTTTTATCATTTTCCCATGTGTTTGTTATTTCATTGTGTTTGGATTATTAGGATTTTTGTTTCTTTGTTTTTGTTTCTCTTGTTACTCTTTTTTTCATTTGTTTGTTTGCTACTCAGGACTGGCCCCATGGTGTTTTTCCACTGAGTTACATTCCTGATCCTTTAAAATTTTTATTTTGATACAGGGTATTGCTGAGTTGCTGAGGCTGGCCTATGAACTTGAAATCCTCCTGCCTCAGACTCCTGAGTTTCTGGGATTACTGGTGTGTGCCACTGTGCCTGGCTCTTGTTTGTCTTTCCCTCCTTCTTTACCTCTAATAACCAAATTATCTTGTTCTTTCTCTCTGTTTCTTTTTTTCCCTCCTTTTTCTTTATGGCCCATCACTTACTTTTCTCTTAATTAAGTCTAATTTTACCATCTTTTTAAAACTATTTAGTTTATATAATTCCTGCCCCTAGCATTCATGTTATTGTAGTTATTAGTACTGTGGATAATGTAATTGACACATGCCATTTACTTTAATGCTAGATCTAGTTAATGGCTACTTATTGTTGTTAAGTGCTGACCCTGGCAATACCTCTTTTTGTGGTAATTAGCATTGTAAATGTCACAGTAGGTACTGGGTATTTATTTTGTGCTATATATTGTTTATTACTATTGTTTGTTTTCCTCTTTTCTGAGAAGTACTGGGAATCTAATGGAATACTATGAGTTCACAGGGTAGAAACTCTGCTGCTGAGTTACACCCACAACCCAGCCAAGAGACAGCACAAAAATCTCAAACTGATGACAAAGCCCCAAGTAGGAATAGCTAGGAGAGCCCTCAGGTCCCACTCATGGGCATCTCCTACAGCAAAAAAAGTGAAGTTCCCATTTGGTAGCTCAAAGGAATTTATAGTGTTACAGTGGAGAGTTAAATCAGCAGTTCTGTAGTGGCATACTGAGAGGCTTTGGGGTGATTACACTGAGCCTGTGTGTTGATGCTGATATACCACTTACTACAAAAGAGATAACTACCTACCAAAGGACCCCCTTATAAAAGAGGAAAAGAAGTCCATCTCAGCAAGTATATAAGCATAAGACCTCTGAAGACATGAGTAAACAGGCAGAGAACCTCCCCCGCCCCCCGCTGCAATCCCCCAACAAAGGAACCCACAGATATTGAAGGGAATAAAATTCAAGAGAAAGACTACAAAAATTTGATTATTGAGCTCAAGACCCTATAAAAGCAGAAACAAACTAATTCCACTACTTTTATTATTCAGCAATGCTTTGGCTATTCTGGGTCTAATTTTAAAGGTAGGGGAGCTCTATCTTGAGAATCTCTCATAATGGGTCCCTGTGTAAGAGGTGGACATCAGGGACAGACTTGGGGTAGAAGCATTTGTAAAGAGGGAGAGACTGCTTGGCTCACACTCTGGGGATTGGGATGTAGCTCAGTGGTAGAGCACCCCTGGGTTCAATCCCAAGAACCACAAAACAACCAACCAACCACAGACAAGAGGTCCTATTGGGTTAAAAGAACTTAAAATTCTATGGTATTTTACATCGTAACATTTAAGTTTAATGTTTAAAAATGTTTTACTTACATAAGGCTAGAAAGGCATCATGTTATTTTGGACTACTTCATACATTTTAGATGAGTTTTCTTTTTGTATGATTTTTCTGGTTTTCTGTCAACCAATAGTATTAAGAAAGCTCTGGTCAATACTGAGTTAAAGAATCTCAAGGTCTACGGTCTACTCAATGAGACTCATTTCTAGGACTTTAGGTGCACATTAAGAAGCATTTTGAAAATATAATTTTCTAAAAGTGCCATAGACTAATTATATGTTTTAGAAAAGTGATTTTCTATCTCTCTTCTGGAATAATGAGAACTCTGTAAAGTGTTTGATTTAAAATGGATTCAAGGAGCTTCTATTAGAGTTTTAATTTCTAGTTTCTGGTTTGCAGTTCATGTCTTGGTCATGATGTTCCTGTCTCATGAGGCAAGGATTTCTCTTGACAAATATATATTTTTTTGTTTTAAAGTAATAGATCTTCTGCT
>CM053406.1:74460732-74487550 GCA_028644305.1 Xerus rutilus | reverse complement strand
CTGAGATTAATACCTTGCTTCAGTTTAACACTTCAGTTTAATCATTTACTGTGTAGATTTCTCTGTGCCAGACCTTTATCTCATTTAATCCTTGTGGCTCCCTCTTTTGGACAAAGACCTTGAGGCTTGGAGATGTTAGGCAATTTGCTTATGGACACAGATGGTAAGTAGTAGGGGAAGGATCTTAACCTATGTGCAGTTTTATCTTCTCAAATTCCTAAGTTTTCAAGTTTAAGTGATGCACAAGTGAATACAATGCCTAGAGCACTGTACAGTTCCATAAGTATGTATTTGCTTTCTTTCTCTCCTAGACCATGGAGAAGAAATTCCCTTCTCCTTGTGTATTTTCTTTCTACTCTTTTGCCCTTAAATATGTAAGATTGGTTTGTTACTGTACATTATCCTACACTGGATCTGTATTAATATATGATTTCTAGTCAACAAGGGATTAAAACCTTTTCTAGCCTAAAACCAACCAACCAAACAAATAATCAAAAAGCCCAATACATTAGAACACTGATTAATTCCAAATCAGAAATTAGCATTATTATAGAGTTCTGGGTGCGTGATGCCTTTATAGTACATGTAAGCTAGAGGTGAAGCTCTGAATGATCCATGAATGATCCTTACAAAGTATGGCTTTGCATGCATAGGGCTCCAAGCTTAGGGCTTGGTCTTGACATTGCTACTCAGTACCTCTCCAGCTTGTGTAGTGGCTTGCTGTCCTCCACAGCTGCTGCTTTTGGAGATACCTGAGATTGCGAGATCATTCAAATTTACCCTGAGAATCTTTGGGGTTGCCCCACAGTAACTCCTTTTCACAGCAAAGGCACTAGAAAAACTCATTATCCAGAAAGTATGTATGAAAGATATTTCTAGGATGGTGGCTTTGTTCTAAAGTTGAGTTTGGGACTGATTTGAGGCCATCTTCATGTTTTATTGAAGGGAGTTAATGTTCTTTTGTCCACAGTGATGTCTATAGTGATGAATATAAGGCCACCTATGATTACGATGGTAATCCTGAAGTCCTTAGGATTCCTGTTTTTTTTTTTTTTTTGATCCTTCCTAGATCATTGTAAGGCTGAGATGACCATTGAACTGTGGTGTAAATTGAGATTATTCATGGTCTGTTTCACTGATGTTTAATAAATGACATTATATAATTATCTCATGTAGACTCCTAATTACATAAAAAATAAATAATAATTACATTTCTTTATCACTAGGAGCATCTTCTTAAATGAACTTTTTCAACAACTGTATTACTGCTGTCATATTGTGCTCTTACGTTTCTCCCCACCCCCATTCATGCTGAAATCTAATCACCAATGTGATGATGTTCTGAGGTAGGGCTTTTGAGTGGGATGATTGCCCTTATAAAGAGTCCTCAGAGAGCTGCCTTTCCCCTTCCACCATGTAAGATCTTGGAGAAAATATCATCTGAGAACCAGGAAAGAGTTCTTCACTAGACACTGAAGGTGCCAAAACCTTGACCTTGGACTTCCCAGTCTCCAGAACTGTGAGAAATAAATTTGGTTATAAGCCTGCCAGGCTGTCATAGAAGCTCAAATGGGCTAAGATACAGTTTAACAGGAAGGTCTACTCTCCTCTCCCCCTTGATTTTAGAGAATAACCGTTGACTCTGAGGCCTAGAAAAGGATGAGGTTATATACAGTTTGTATTGTGACCCTGGTAACATGGTGCATCAACTTCTGTGACCACTAGGTGGCAGGCTGGCTGCTGCGGGGAAATCACAGCGTTCCATGTCTGGCAGGTCTTTTGTGGGCACTGGCACGGTGGTGACCATTTTCAGCATGCTTTTCGTGGATTCAGAATTTAAGGTCGGGATGAATTCAAGCTTCTGTCACTTTATGGTCCTACAAATTCAATTATTGTTCCTTCTCATTTCTGCTTTGGACCTTCAAACACAAAAAGACTGAGGATCCTACTTAAGATAATAGAAACATTACCTTAAATGTTATTCCAGTGGGCCCTAGGTAGGTATATAGGACTCACAGAACTCACAATCTACCATTTTGAATCCTTTCTGGAAGCTCGTATAACCATATAACAAATATTAAAAAAAAAAAGATCCAAAGAACCCAGAAGAGGTGATAGAAATTGTAAAGAAGAATTTATTAACTACAGTTTCTGGATAGCTGCTGCAGTCCGGCAAAACTAAGTCCTTTTCACCATTTATGAGAAGTCAAAGGGTTTCAATGTAAATTGATTTCCAACGGTCCATCCCTTGTTGTGATCCAGTTTTTTTCTCTTTCACCTTACTCTTTTCTGTTTTTTTCTCCACTAGAGGGGTTCAGTGTTTTAGCCAAAATAAAGCAACTTAAAAATTTTTTTTCTCCATTGTATTGGGGGTAGAACTCAGGGGTGCTGTACCACTGAGCTACATCCCTGATGATTTTATTTATTTATTTTTAATTTTGAGATAGAGTCTCACTAAGTTGCCAAGGCTGACCTTGAACGAAAGTTTCCATCCTCTTGCCTCAGCCTTCCGAGTTGCTGGGATTACAGGTGTGTACCACTATGCTTGGCTATAAAGCAACTTTCAGGTTGCAGAAAGTCTATGAACTGACCTAAATGACCCTTATGGGAGTGATGTTGTTGCATGGTTCAGTTATTGTCTTTGATGCCTGAATCTTCCTGGATTCTTTCCTCCTCTCCCTCCTACCACCCAGATCTTTTCTTTCATGACCTTAGCTGTGGTTCCAGTCCAGTGCATTCATCTGTGCTGTGCTAGCTTGTATTCTTGTTCCCAATTCCAACTCTGCCTTGTCAGTCTTGTTGCCATGTTACTGACCAGGCTCCACTGCTAGCTCCTAAACTTCTTACCTATACTACTCCTGTTTCTAGATTCTTGTTGCTGTTCATCATCTGCATTTTCATTTTTTATGGTTGCTTTATGTAAGTTAAGTAACAGAAAATTCAAGAGACACTATGGCCAACTCTTAGAACCAATAAGAGTTCAGCAAGTTGCTGAATATAATATTGATATGCAAAAATTAATGATATTATTGATAACTCATTAGGAAATAGAAGAGAAAAATTACCATTTACAATAGCATCAAGGTCTATAAATTTGACGTAAGATATGCAGAACTTTATGGAAAAAAGTATAAAATGTTATTGTGGTACATAAAAACATAAATATAGAATTGTACCATGCCTAAGTATAGGAACATTCAATGCATAAAGGTGTTGATTCTCCGTAAATTAATCTATAAATTAAACAGAAGCATCTTTATTGCTGGAATGCTATTCTCCTTGGCAATAGAATCTAAAGTTTATAAGAAGGGGGAGTAGTCTAGGAATAGCTCCCCCCAAAAAAATTCTGAAAAAGAACCGGGGAGAGAGAGTGTATTTGCCTATAAGACATCAAAACTTCATAAAAATTATATTAATTAAAATGTGGTATCTGGCCCAGTGATAGATAAATATGTCAATAGAACAGAAATGAGACCTTAGAAACAAACTGAAACATAAATGCAAATTGACATAAATGTGGTATATTAGTTATAAATTTTTTCTGTGAAGGGTAGAAAACTTAAAATATTTCCTGAAAGGTGGGCACACTACTTTCTCTAGCAAATCCTTTGCCAGAACATGATCACACCCAGCTGCAGGTAAGAATGGGAAATATAGTCAATTCTGAGCACCCTTTACCATGGAGAAAACAGAAGAAGGGATAGTGAAGAACAACTAGATGATCCTGTTACACATGCCAATATAAACCAATGGAAGACAGATTTATTCAATACATGTATTGGAACAGTATTGGAACAGTGAATTCATATGAAAAATAAAATTATATACCTTCCTCACATCGTATGTAAAAAATCTTAGATGAGTTAAAAACCTAAATGAGAAAAACAAAACTTTATGACTACTTCAAGTAAATATAGCTGTGTGTGGTGATATACTTCTGTAATCCCAGTGACTCAGCAGGCTGAGGCAGGAAGATGACAAATTCCAGGCAGGCCTCAGCAACTTAGTGAGACTCTGTCTCAAAATAAAAAATAAAAAGGGCTGTGGATGTAGCTCAGTGGTAAAATGGTCCTGGGTTCAAATCCAGTACAAAAAAAAATACATATATACATATGTATGTATCTCTTTACAATATGAAGAGATTTATTTAAAGCAGAAGATATGAAGCACAACTTGTTAAATACAAATTTGATGAATTTATCTGTCCTAATTAAAAGCTTCTGTACCACAAAGGACAGAATAAACAAAAAACAAGAAACTGAGGAAGACATTTGGAACATGTACTAAGATAACATTTTAGAATACAGAATATATAAATTTCCTACAAATCCATAAGGAAAAGACAATACAAACTGGACAAAAATCTTTTTTTTTTGGTACCAGGGATTGAACTCAGGGGTACTCTACCACTGAACCACATCTCCAGCCCTATTTTGTGTTTTATGTAGAGACAGGATCTCACTGAGTTGCTTATCACCTCGCTAAATTGCTGAGGCTGGTTTTGAACTTGTGATTCTCCTGTCTCAGCCTCCCAAAATGCTGGGATTACAGCCGTGCACCACTGCACCTGGCTAAACCTGACAAAAATCTTATTGAGGGTTGGTGCTGTAGCTCAGTGGTAGAGCGCTTGTCTAGCATGTGTGAGGCCCTGGGTTTGATCCTCAGCACCACATAAAGATAAATGAATAAAATAAAGGTATTGTGTCCATCTACAACAAAAAATTCTTTAAAAAATCTTATTGAGGCAATTTATGGAAGATAACAACAAAATGGCAATTAATACATGGAAATATAATCAACCTTACTAGTAACGGCATTGACTGGAATAATGCCTACCAAATTCCAGTGATGGTTGCTTCTGACTGACAATACCAAGTATTTAGTGAGGGGGAAGAAAAGCAATGGAAGAGGCAATAAAGATGAGTTTAACTTGTTAGATAACTGCTGGTCTTTAAGTTAAAAAAAGAAAGAAAGAAAGGACCAAACCCAAACTATAAAACCTTATTGGTTTTCCTCAGCTTTATTTGTATACTCTTGGATGGGGCTCACTGAAGTCTGCACATGGACTCCTCCTGTCTGCATGCCTGAAGTGTTATGGTGTTTTCTCTCCCTGATGATGTGTTTGTCCTGATCTTTACCAAGGCCTGGCTGAGGAAGGTGGCCCATCATTTATCCACACACCCTCTGGCTCTAGTTCTCTTGGCTTTCAAATCTCTATGAAGGGAAACACAGGGATCCTATCTGGGCTTTTGAACAGGACACCTGCTCATTTCCTCATCTTGCAACAAGCTTCTGCAGTTCTCTGATTCTGGGAGTCATACAAGCTACCTGAATCAATTTGTTCTTTCTTACTTGGTAGGATATCATCCTGGGATAGAAATTCTTAACAAAGTCCCTTATGGTCCCTGACCATGGGTTGGACCTAGATAATTAAAAGATAAAAACAAAAAGACAGTGTGCAACAAATTCTTTTGATAATTGAAAGAAGTATGTGAAATGAAGTCCTCATTAATATTTGATTTCTTAACATATCTAAAGGCCAGGGATGTGGCTCAGTGGTAGAGTCCTTTTCTAGCATACATGAGACTCTGGGTTCAATCTCAAGTACCACAAAAAGAAAAAAAAAAGTTGACCTATCTAAAATGGAAATGTCATCTTTCTGTCAGAGACCATACACAAGACTAATTTGGTGGTGGTGGTGGTGATGGCTGTTGGGTTCTCTAGGAGTCTGAAGTATATCTATATTACCCATGAAAACAAGGGATTGAGAACAGCCATTGTACAGCTTTGGAACAGAGATGAGCCCCAGAAGCAGAAGCCAAAGGAGTTAAAGGTGCATGAAGGAACTCAGACTGGGTGAGCCTATAAAGCAGGGACTGCATGGCAAAGCAAATCAAGCCTAGATGGGTAAGATAATATTAGAGAGAATTAAGACTAACAAAGCATATCTTGCTGGTAGAAGGTCATCTGGAATTTAAACAAATCACCATTAAAAGATAATTTTAGGGAAGAATGGATTTAGCTATTCTAAGTTTCTCAAACTCATA
The DNA here is from genome assembly GCA_028644305.1 of Xerus rutilus. Lineage (NCBI taxonomy): Eukaryota > Metazoa > Chordata > Mammalia > Rodentia > Sciuridae > Xerus > Xerus rutilus. Next base: position 74,481,503 of record CM053406.1, on the reverse strand, counting down.
CCTAAAAGTTTCTGCGGTAAAGGACCTCATGAAAACAGTGGGGGATCAGTGGAGTAGAGGAAGGGAATCAGGGAGAAGAAGGAGAGAAGGGAAAGGGGAGGCACTGGGGATAAAATTGATCAAATTATGTTATGTGCAAATACAAATGTGTCACAATGAATTCTATTATGTATAATCGTAATGCACCAATAAAGAAAATTGATTAATAAAAATAAAAGTTTCTGTAGTTTATGGTTAAAATACTCTAAATTCTTTACCCTTGGGTAATTAAAAAAAAAAAACAAACAACAACTTAGTATTTTATCAAACAGAGACAGGCAGCATTTTATATTTCAATACTAATAACAGCAAGGAAAACATGAGAAAATCTTTGTAAATGTTTTTTAGTTATCTTCTTCTTTTTCATTACTAGGGATTGAATTCAGGGCTTCATGCCTGCTAGGCAAGCACTTTATCACTGAGCTACATCCTTTGACCCCCCCATCCTTTTTTTTTTTTTATTTTAAGATAGGATTTTACTAAGTTTCCTAGGATGACCTTGAATTTGCAATACTCCTGACTCTGCCTTCCAAGTACCTGGGACTATAGTTGTGTGGCACTATGCCTGGCTTAGTTTTATTCTTGGGAACCATGTTGTACTTGAAAAGTTTAAGATAGTGCTTTCTCAGAATAAAATAAACCTACATATGACTGAAAAAGAATTGAATCCAAGATCTACAGGCAGGTAACCAAAAAGAATGAAACCGTGACCACAAACCCAGTGATTTGAGTGGATTCACAATTTCTCTTCTGTTTCCAGTTGAAGCCATTTTATTTTTGTACACTATTTTCTAAATATATTAGGTACAAATTTATGTAATTACTTTTATATTATTTTTTATTCTTTTTCTTAATACAATTCCTTTTTGAAAATAAATCTATGATTTGCTAGAAGTGTAACAGGAAAATGCATTTCAGTAGAAGAAAGTAAATAGAATCTTATAACAGTCACTGCAGCATAATTGGGTGATATTCATGACTTAAACATGACTGTGGAAGGATATGCCCTACTCAAAAGAAAAAATATTTATGAATGGGTGGACCACTGGGTGCGGTGGCACATACTTGTAATTACAGCTATTCGGGAAACCGAAGCAGAAGGATTTCAAGTTCAAGAGCAGCTTCAGCAATTTAGCAAACCTCTGTTTCAAAATAAAAACTAAAATGGACTGAGGATGTAGCTCAGTGGTAGAGTGCCCCTGGGTTCAATCCCCAGTAAACACACACACACACACACACACACACACACACACAATGGTGGAGACTTTGTGCCAAGAAAGCTTAAACCTGGTTGAAATCATTGACCTCAAGGGTGCATTGTATTTTGTGTGAGCTGACAAGATGTGAGGAATTACTTTCCTATTTGGGATGTGTCCTGAAAGGGAAGTAAATACCCGCAGAGAGCTTGAGGTAGTAGTAGGCTCACTGCTTGGCTGGCCATGCTTGCCCATCGGGAAGGTCCTGGGGGTGAGGTTCAGTCTGAAAGTCTGTCACTGACTTAGGAATTCCCCCCCAAAGCAAGTGGGCTGATGGGCTGACATTAAATGGTTATAGCCGCTTAATTGTGCATTCAGCAGTCCAGTGTTTTTCTTTCCATTATTTCTGGCTTTTGTCTTGTGAGTTACAAAGAATAATGCTGTGCTCTGGGTAGGATGAGTGGAAGAGTCAAAGATCAAGGCTCCCTTGAGGTTTTATCTCTCTTCAGGAGGGAAGTCTTTCCCCTGTAGTCTTCTTTTTACATCTCATTGTCCAGTATTATGTCTCGTGGCCTTGCATGGCTGAATTGAGCCTAGAGAGTTTTCTATTGTAGCTTTCAGCCACTCTGGCAAAGAAATATACAGTAAAGGGAGGGAATGCATAGCTTTTCAGTAGCCATTCTATAGTGCTCATTTTGAGGTAAGTTGGCGATTACATAGAAGGCATTCAAAATCCAAGAACGAACAATGAAATGAAAAATAGATGTTGAGTGATATTGGCCAAATTAAATTATTATATTGTGTGCATGTATGACAGCAAATCCTATCATTATGTACAACTATAATGCACTGATAAAATATTTGGGCAGGGTGAGAGTGGGGAGAAAAGTAGGAGATGATTGGATACAGAATTCTAATTTTAAATTCTGAACGATCATATAGGATGTTAAGGACATGTACCGCTATTATTATCACTCGTTAATTTCAATATCATTCCTTGTCTTCCAGTGGACAGTGACTTCCTTCTGCTCCTAGATAAAAAAATGATTTTCAAGGTATATTCTGATGTTCTGTGCAGAAATCTATCTAAATAGTTCTCAATTAGATCTCAAATACATGATGAACATAAGTAGACATTAATTCCATATATAATATTTTTGAAATTTATAAAATTTGAACTGCAAAAATAAAAAAAAGATTCTAGAATGTGACATGTGCTCAAATTCAACAATGAATATTTTTCCCTCAATGTTTCTCCCCAAACCAACTTGCCTGGTTTGAGAAGAAAGGGATGGAAGTAAGTGTTTCCTCTATTCCCTGTTGTGATCCACTGGTGAAACTTTTGCTTCCTATTCCTGTGACATGGGGCTCTTAGAGATCTCAGTTCCAAGACAGGACACCATGATGGCTCTGTCAAATTCAAAAGTGAAGACTGCCACCCAGCCACTTAGGGTTCTTCTTGCCAGTGAGTTAACAGCCAGAGATGGGGTTACTCTACTGGCTGGAGTGATTAAATGATCCTTATCATCAAGGGATTGTCACTTGTCACGGAGATAGAATCTATGGAATATAGAGGATAGCCCTGGGGACATTTCTTGGTACTCAGAGGTCCTGTGATTAAAGAATAGAAACAAGAATACAATAGAGGGAAAGGGGATATTTGCATCACATTAGGTGAAAGTATGATTTCTTCTATTTTTCTGAAGTTAAATAATTAAGGGGGTATATGTGGATGCCAAGTGGATGAGGCATGGGCTTTTGTGGCTTTGTATTGTGCCATCTTTTCTAAGACAGAGCTGAACTTTTCAGATTTCCCTTCGCATGGTGCTTGTAGGTTGTGTTGGCCATAGGACATTTTGCATGAATTTGGAGGCCCAAAGTGAAGCATAGTTATGTATCTTTTTACCTTCTAGAGGTCAGGATGGAGAGCAAGGCAGGTAGGAACACTTGCCGGTAGCAAGTGCTAGCTCACTTTTTGGTTGGGGTGGGGGTAATCAGGCCTGCAGCAGCTGCTCAAGTTCTCCGAGTATCTCCTCCTTCAGTTTTTCTGAATTGTGGTCCAAGCACATGTGCAGCTCTGAGTGAACCAGCTTCTCCTGCAGGTTACCCATGACATTGAAGTTAGAGGTGGTAAAGAGGGGCATGAGTTTCAGTTCTCTGTTTTTCCTTGTTGTTGTCTACATTTAGCTTTTCTCCCTTGGCTGACCTATGGTGACTTTAGGCTTTTGCTAACTTATGGGTGAAAGGTAAAAAACAGCCCTTTTTGTACTCAGTTTTTAGCACCCCTTCCCTAAAAGCCTAAAGCAGCTCCTGCCCCAGGAGGTTCCTCTCCCGAATCTTCCACCGGAAAAAACAAAGCCTAACCGCTCAGGTTAGCACATTAAAAGAACACCGCCACTTATCTGCCACGCTGATTTTAAAGTGACCAATCCATAGCTTGCCATGTTTTTGTAGCCGGCCCTATAAGTTCCCTGTCCCACGTTCCCTTTGTCCTTTTCTCCTTCCTCCTCCTGGGCACCCACCACCCTGATTAAAGGATCTCCTGGCTGCATGAGGTGTTGTGTATGGCTGGCTGATACCCTAACAATGGGGACTTTAGACAATGACCTGTATGGCCTGTATTACCAGCTTCCATGATTTTTTAGTGTCTGTGTGTCTCACTCCAGAGAGTCTGCTGTTGTCACTGAACCACAAACTAAAGACAGCTGTGGAGGGACATGGGAACAGTGTGGGGTTTTATCCTGAAGACTATTCAGTTTTCGTGGGAGAACATACATAATATTTTTGATTTAAAAATTAATGTATTTGTCAGGCATAGTGGTGCATGCCTATAATCCCAGTGACTTGGGAGGCTGAGGCAGGAGTGATGGAAGTTCAAGATCAGTCTCAGTAACTTAGTGAGGCCCTAAGCAACTCAGCAGGACCCTGTCTCAAAATCAAATAATAAAAAGGGCTGGGGATATGGCTGAGTGGTTAAGCATCCCTGGGTTTACAAAAAGAAAAAAAAAGGAATTTTACTAAAGAGTTTGTAGGATACATCCTCAAAGACTATTTACTAAAGCAGTATCATTTTTATGTTTCTCTTTAGAGGAAAAATAATACATATTTATCATAGGAAATATGACAGATACAGGTAATCACAAAGATTCTGATAACATTTTGATAAACACCTTTCAAACCTTTCTTTAATATGTATATGAGAATGTACACTTTATTGTTAAGAAAATGAAATCCCATTTAAATTGTTTTATTAAACAGACTTTTTCCACTCAACAACATATCATGAATATTTGTAATTCAACATCATAATTTTTAATTACTTCACAGGATTGTATTACATGGCTATACAGTCATTTATTTAACCCAATCTCTTATTGTTAGATGTTAAGACATTTTAAGTTTTTCTTAATTAAGAAAATCAAAATTCTGAGATGAGCATTTTTCATTAACTCTTTTATTATTGTGTAGCTATTCTGTACCAAGCTTAAAATAGCCTCACCTTTATGCAAATCCAAATGTCTAAATTTTTGTAAATTTAAAGCTTTCAACAAATGTGTATTGTGAGGGGGTTGGGGTTGTAGCTCAGTGGTAGAGTGCTTGCCTGGCATGTGTGAGGCACTGGGTTCAATCCTCAGCACCACATAAAAATAAATAAATAAAATGAAGGTATTTTGTCCACCTACAACCAAAGAAAATTTTTTTAAAAATGTGCATTGTGAGAGGGGAAGGTGCATCAGTTCAAAACCTACACAGATTTAATTTTGTAAAGTAACTAGGTGGTTCTGAACCTTTCTGTAGATCATCTTGGAATCATCATCAACTAGTCTTTTGGAGTCCCTCTTATATTTACATGCCTGAATTTACTGTCTACTGCTATGAATGGAAAGTTTGAGAATTATCTTCATGATCTCAACCTCATTTGCTCATCAGAATGCCCCCAAATTGTCCTTATCTGTAGATCCTCCATGACTCACTGTCTGCTGATGTGAAGCAGGAATCTCACTCTACATCCTGGACTGCTGAATCACATCTGTATTTTAATGTGATTTTCATACACATCAGAGAGTGAGAGGCACCTATTTAGACCATGGCACTTTGCCTATACTTGAACCTGATCCTCCTTAGAATAACATAGGTGAGACCAGCTTAGCAGTAACAGCTGTGTCAGGAACAGTCAGTTTCTGACTGTTCTGACCATACTCCCTGAAACACTTCTGGCCATACCCAAGTTCTGCATGCACAGGAGGTCAGTCACTAAAGATAGGCTGCCCTGGGAGAGGAATGCGGGATGCTTGCAGGCTATTCAGCGGAGTGAGAAAGGGTGGAACAGGAAAGGGAGGAAAGCAAGTTCCTGGACTCCAACAACCACAGTTGGTCTAGGTGCTACTTTCTCCTTTATTTAGCACATAACTGTGCCATGAGACATTCTTTTGCTGACCTCTTTTCCGTTTGCATTTTGCCCGGTATTAAAATGTCACCATCTAAAACTTTTCCATGAATTAGAAAGTTTAAGTTGTCAGGGACTGAATGTGCTATTTTCCAACAGTTTCTGGCAGTTCTCTGCTTTTATGGTGTAGTCATGGTGAAACCTGAGTCATCTGAAGATGGTGGCAGTGCCAAAGAGGGTGGCTGGGGAGAAACTGCAGACAAGCCAGGAGGAGAAGAGCTGGGGATCAGTAACTGTTGATCACCAATCACCACTAGCCACGACTTTCATTCTAACAGGCCCTAATTGTGTAGACAAATTAATTACTCAAGGCTTTGCAGTTCTAATGAATACTTTCTGAAGTAAATGTATTTAGAGAAGGCTGTTAAATATAAAGGCTTCTTCCCAGATAATTGTTTCTCAGAGTTGCACAGGCCAGGGACCCACCCCGCCCCTCAATGGCACCCAAACGCATGCTAGGCAAGTGCTCTACCACTGAGCAACACTCCTCCCACCCCCCCAGTCCCCACCCCCTGCCAGAAAAAAAAGCGAAGAAACCGTAACACGTTCTCGGAGAGGAAAGCAATATACAGTTTTTGTTTTAAGGAGAAAAGATGTTTCTCTGTTCCCATTCCTATACATCAAACAGCTACCCAGCGAATATCTCCGTTTGGCGTGCATGCGCGTGCGTGCGCGAGTGTGCGTTTGCATTTCTCTAAAATTCTGACTCATAGTCTGGAGGACAATGATTGATTTTTTTCCACTTTGCATAGTTGCTATGAATTTCTCCTCACAAGGATGGGCTTGTTTATTCACTCTGGGCACCGTTGGTAGAGCGCTAGTGTAAACAGCCCGAGGAACCCAGTGGGCCGGGGAAGTGGGCGCGCTCTGGTCTCTGAGGGGAGCAGGGATGGTGTGGCCAAGTTGGGCTGACCGCATTTAGAGACCGCTTTCGAACCTCCTGGATTGGCGATGTTTGCCAAAGCTGCGAGAAGCGCCATTGTGATGCGGGTGGGAAGGGTGGAGCCACCTAGTCTTGTCTCAATTTAGATCTCTCACTGCTTTTAGGCGCGCCCATTTCAGACTAGTAAACTCGAGTCGGGGGGATAAAATTCGAGAGGAGGTGGTAAGCCACACCCCGCAGTGCTTGCGAATTTCTCCGGCAGCCGACCTTCGCCAGAGCAGACGCTGCCAAGATGCCAGGCCCGCCGCTCCTGACCGCTGCCCACCTTCTCTGCGTGTGCACGGCCGCGCTGGCCGCCGGCCCCGGGTAGGAGCGCGGGCGCGCGGGGAGGGCGCGCTGCGCGGATGGGCCTGGGCCGGGGTTTCTTAAAGTTTCAGCAGCTGCGCGGCGGCGGGTGGGAAGCGGCGGCGAGGCGGCAGTCCCCAGCCCGACATTGGTCTGTATGTTTGACCATAAGTTCCTGCAGGATGGCTCTCCATGGGACAAATGCTTTCACCACCCGTAATGTTTAAGCGTCTTTTTGGCCATAACAACTTTCTAAAGAAAGTAATTTTACTTTTAGTCCACGTTGCCTCTGCCTTTTGCTTCTCAATCTTTTGCTTCCAACTAATGTGCTGCCTCCTTTCAAAGACTTGATCATTTTTTTTTCCTAAACAGGATGTCTCAACTTTGGCATTGTCAAAGTGAAGCTCAAGTACCTGAAATATGAGTTCTTAAGAAAGATAAGAACTTGTAGATAATAGTGTCCCATTCCTACAGATTGTCATAGTCGATGCCTAAACTGTAGATTTAGCAAAGACAGTGCTACCTTAGTGAGTTTTTTTTTGTTTTTGTTTTTTTTTTTAAATGCTCAGTTTCACCTGGAAATTTCACCACTGGTAGATTATTTTCAGATGGTATATTTCAAGCAATGATTTTTTTTTTCTTAGCTGGATTGCCCAAGTATAAAAGTTTGAATAAGAAACAGGCAAAATCCTAGTCATTTTTTTTTAAGCCAAGAAAAGCAATCACACTGAGATGAAGTTATCTGTAAAGTAGAAACTTGGAGGCTTCTACTTTGCTTAGGAGTTCTGCATGCCCCAGTGGAAGCCTTTCACATCATAGCTCCTCTTGTGTTCTTTTTGGTTTATAAAATGGAAATAATAACAAGCTTTAATAACTTCCTTTAATAGTGATGCATGAATTACTGCATTATAATAGTGTTTTGGAAATTACTGTTGTTTATGTAGCATTTAACCGCATTGTTAAATGGAGCAGTGGGGCAACCTTAATTGTAAAACTGCAATAAGCACGTTATGAAGAGTCTGTGGCACTATCTATGAAATCAGAAGGTCACAAAAGAATGGAGGTGTGAGGATAAAAAACTTGACTTTTCCCTTGTTGGGAACTTTTTAGGCCCCGTTTTCTGGTGACAGCCCCAGAGATCATCAGGCCTGGAGGAAATGTGACTATGGGGGTGGAACTCCTGGAACACAGCCCCTCACAGGTCACTGTCAAGGCGGAGGTGTTCAAGACAGTGTCAAACCTAACTGTCTCTGTCCTGGAAGCAGAAGGAATCTTTGAAAAAGGTGCGTGGACTCTTATCTTTCTGTAGTAAACACTGGAATATGTTAATAAGCCATGGATTAGGTAGTGTGACAGAGGAACTCAAATTCACAGTGAATTTCATAATACACATTTAATTCTTATTTATGTAAAGTCCAAAATGGCATTCCTGGGTGCTCTTCCTAGTGGGGATTCAGACACCCAGGTTCCTTCCATATTTAGCTCCATCATCATGGAAATGTGGCTCCCTAATCTGCAGGGGAAGAACATGGAGTCTCTCATATGGGAAGATTTTCTGGGCTAGGCCTAGAAATGGGTCATACTACCACTGTCCATATTCAGTCAGCAAGTAGCTAAAAGCTAGTCTCTGACACAGACCATGGTTATTGGATGTAGAAGGGTTTTATTAAGTGAACCTGTGGGAAGGAAAAGAAGAGCTAAACAACAGTTAAAATCCAGTTTTATGGAATTAAAAAAAAACTTTTTAAAGTAACAACAACAACAACAACAAAGAATGAAAGAGAAAGAGAAATGGGACCATTGTAAAGGAACCAACACCTCTTGTTTCAAGTTTGGGTTCTAATCTGGCCCATGATTACATTGGCCCAGTGAATGTTTTTTTTTGCAGTAAAGGGGAAAAACTAATTTTAGGGGATCAATACTTAAATACTTAAAATGGACATTTACTGTACTGCATTTTTTTCCTGGTTGCAAGAGCAATATATTCTCAGTGCTTACAACTTGATTAATACTGGAAGTAAAAGACATAAACCTAAATCATCCATGATTCTGCCACCCAAATATAAGCACAATTCACTGGAAGCATGTTTAGGTATTTGTTAGAGGCCAGAAACTGAAGCACAAATTTCTATAATATCGAGAACTGTCTTTGAAAAGTCATTTAAGGGAACATAGTGAAAGATGGATGGGATTGTATAATAGTTGTTTTTTTTTTTTTTTAAATATCAGAGATTGAATTCAGGGGTGCTTAGCCACTGGGCCAGATCCCCAGGCCTTTTTATGTTTTATTTTGACACAAGGTCTTGCCAAGTTGCTTTAAGGCCTTGCTTAGTTGCTGAGGATGGCACCAAACTTGCAATCCTCCTGCCTTAACTTCCTAAGTTACTGGGATTTCAGGGGTGCACCACTGCACCCAGCTATAATAGTTCTTTATATAAATGTTTATCCTCTACCAGCATAGATAAATTAGCACTATCATTGAATGAGATAAAATAAGTTTATCTACATCTGTGGATCTCTCTCCAGTAAAAGGTGACCCACTGGGTGGGTAAATTTGGGCTAAGAATCAAGGAGAGGAATGTGTGTAGGGGGCCAGGTCACTTTGTTACTTAGAGGAGCAATTCAGGGAGGTGAGAGGCCTTGTTTTCCTGGAGAGAAAGTGTAGGTTAGTTCTTAACATCTGAGTTTGAATTCTAGAACTGTTCTGATACTAGTTATGTGTGATCCTGGGCAGTTTATTTAACTGCTCTGAGCATCTGTTTACTTATCTGTAAAACAACTTCCCCAGGCAGTTGTGAAGTTGAAATTAGTACGTAATATACCTATTATGCACTCAATACAGAACAACTGCAAATATTGTTAGTAATAATACTGAAGAAGATGCAGAAAGCATCATTTCCTTCTTCATGTGGAGGTAGATCTCAATTTTTTTATAGATACATTTAACCTTTATTTTTATTTATTTGTATGTGGTGTTGAGAATTGAACCCAGTACCTCACACATGCTAGGCAAGTGCTTTCCCACTGAGCCACAACCCCAGCCCTAGACCTCAATTTTGATTACTGAACTGTTGTTTCTGAAAATGAATGAAAAATGATCTTACACTAGGGTTAAAGAAAATATTGAAATATTAAATTACTGGAAGTAGTTCCACATTTGCTATCTATTCATTAAAAAATTGTAATTTTGGCTTTACGAGTATGGCAGTTTTACTGTGCATAGATACAGAATAACAGTGCAGTTATAATGTATATAATAATTATAATAATTGTTATAATAGTAATGTCATAATAATGCAGTTATGATATATGATAACAATTATAATAACAGTGCAGTGCAGAGGTACAGAATAACAGATGATTTTGAGAAATGTTTGGTCTTGGGACATTTGCATATTCTTATTCTAGAATTTCTCTTGCTCTTTTCTACAGTCTCTTTTATCAGTCTCTCGCTTTTAAAAGAATATTTTTAGTTGTAGATGGCCACAATGCCTTTATTTAATTTATATATTTATAGGTGGTGCTGAGGATTGAACCCAATGCCTCACATGTGCTAGGCAAGTGCTCTACCACTGAGCTACACCCTAGCCTTATCAGTCTTTCTTTTGCAACAAAAAGTACCTGCACTGGGAGTACATGATACTGGGGCTTGGGTTTTAACTTTATTCTTAGATTTTTTCTTTTGGGAGAAGTGTTCCTCATGTACTCCTGGGAAGGATCAAGTGCTCAAGACTCGGTTGGAAAACCCTGTCCAGGGAACAGAGTGGATCTCTGAAAAGGAAAGAAGGAAAATGCAGCTTCTTTCTTGGACAGTTTTTGACTGCCAACATAGAGTTTCATTGAAACTGCCATTGCTAGGAGCATTCTCTCTCTTTCAAAAGAGAGTGTTATTCTTTTCTCAGAACTGTGAGTATTGTTCTCAGAGCAGATGCTTCCTGTAATGTTAGCTTTTAAGGATCAAGACATTTCTCCCTCCTTTTCCTTAACATCCTTTACTTGATCTAACTTCTTACATCCTTTGTTTATGTAACAACTTGTAGATAAATGAAGATTTGTAAATCTGCTGGGTCTGGATCTTTATAAAATTCATTTTTTTTTTTTGGTACTAGAGATTGAACTCAGGGGCACTCCACTGAGTCACATCCCCAGCCCTATTTTGTGTTTTTTATGTAGAGACAGGGTCTCACTGAGTTGCTTAGCACTTCGCGGTTGCTGAGGCTGGCTTTGAACTTGGGATTCTCCTGTCTCAGCCTCCCTAAGTGCTGGGATTACAGGCTTGTGCCACTGTGCCCGGCTAAAATTCATGTTTTGTAACCCCCCCCTCCCATTACTGTAAACACAAACAAATACATTTCAGATCTGATTGCTTCCTCAGCTTCCTCTGCAGGCTCCCAAGAAAAGACTGGTTTTAACAGATTTATCTTCCAGCAGAGTTAAGGAGAAGGACTGATTTTGAGTGGCTCCATTCCAATGGTCCTGGGCTTTTTAAGAAATCCCTGGGGTGGGGATGGTTTTTTTAACCATATCTAAAATGCATTTTTGGCTTAATTTGTATTAGAAATAGTAATAACTAATGGATTCAGATTGCAGAATGTACTTTAATAAAGGGAGAGAAATATGGCTTTTCTTCAGGGGGGAGTTCATTTATTTGATTGACATATAGGGGAAATTTTATTTACATTTCCATACTTGAGGACAACAGCATCGATTGCATTACAGTTATTCATTTTTAAAATTAGATTTGGGGGCTGGGGTTATGGCTCAGTGGTTGTGTTTGCCTCGCATATGTGAGGCACCGAGTTCGATCCTCAGCACCACATAAAATAAATAAAGATGTTGTGTTCACCTACAACTAAAAAAAATTAAAAAATATTAAAAAAATAAAAATAGATTTGTCCTGTATTTATTGGGGATTGGTTATTGGCCTTTTTTTTTTTTTTTGAATAACAGCCCTTCAGAAAAAATGTTTCTACTAAACTTTGTGGAGTTCTGTAAAGGTATATTAATGTCCTTTTTTTTAGTACTAGGAATTGAACCCAGGGGTGCTTAACCACTGAGCCACATCCCCAGCCCTTTTTTATATTTTATTTAGAGACAAGGTCTTGCTGAGTTGCTTAAGGCCTCACTAAATTGCTGAGGCTGGCTTAGAACTTGTGTTCCTCTTGCCTCAGTCTCTGGAGCTGCTGGGATTATAGGTGTGCGCCAGTGTGCCCGGCTTTTTTTTTTTTTTAAATAAGCCACCCGCCTGCCTGCCTGCCTGCCTTCCTTCCTTCCTTCCTTCCTTCCTTCCTTCCTTCCGCTGAGGATTGCACTCAGTGCCTCACATGTGATCAGCAAGTGCTCTACCACTGAGGCACAACCCCAGCCCTTAATATCTCTTTAAAAATTTAGATTCTCAAGAGTACTTGCCATCACCCCTGTGTCATTGCCACCGCTATCATCATCAGTGGCATTATTACCATCATCTCTCAGTGGAAACAACTATAGAGCTAGTTTAGTAATAAACATAATTGATAATACATAGGAAAAGTTCAGCAATTAATAAATACCAGAGGAGAGAAGATGGAGCAGCTCTTGGTTTGGAATCTGTCTATAATATTGGGTGGAGAGTGAGTCTACCTCGTTTTGTATTCCCTTGTCTGTTTTTTTTTGGTACTGGAGATTGAACCCAGGGGCACATGACCACCAAGCCCCATCCCCAGCCCTATTTTTGTGTTTTATGTAGAGACAGGGTCTCACTGAGTTGCTTAGCGCCTCGCCATTGCTGAGGCTGGCTTTGAACTCGCGATTCTCCTGTCTCAGCCTCCCTAAGTGCTGGGATTACAAGCTTGAGCCACCGCGCCTGGCTCCTGGTCTGTTTTTTTTTATCTCTTTCCTCCTGCAGAGTTGCCCTGGAGTTCCATGCCAAATCAGGAAAAAAGTTAAGAACATTCAGATTCACCAGTTGTAAATGAGAACTCTTAAGGCATATGAAAGTATTAAATTATTTTGATGTCATTGAAATCATAATCTCCATTTTATTTCTTTTCTCTTTCTATAATTTGAAAGTTTTTCTATACACTTTCACTAGTTTTCTGGAACAAGATTTACTTCAAATAAGAAAGAGCATAGCCTTTCTCCTCATTAATGAATTAATTTTCACTGGTTTTGTAAATTTGATTTAAGGAGAATCAAATTACAATCAATTTTGTAAACTTGATTTAGCTCAGAAAATCCGAACTAAAATGCTAGCTGAAAACTGGGGGACTCTGAATGGGCATCTCCTGGTGATTGCCTGCTAGCTGGAAGCATCGTAAGATTTTAATGTTGCCAGGCCCCCTCCTATCTGCCTTTAGTTTTTGCCTTAAATTTTGGAGAGTTAATGGAGCATGTTCACTTTGTATTTTTTCAGAATTGAAAATCTGCTGTGTCCTTTATTATCTTTCTTAACTTTGACTGTGAAGTATTTTATTTTCTATCATGTTCTGGTAAGGGTGAGACAATTTTAAAATTTGAGATATTAGGTGAAGAATTAAAAACAAACAAACCCATCCAGTTCATTTAGAATGGCTTCCTGATGAAAACAAAGCTACTGAACATACATTTCATGCTGCACAGATCAAAATCAGTCCCATGGTTTTTATGAAAGTAGATTAATTAGTGTAGTGTGTGAGTAGATCTCCCAGGGCAGGTTTTCACAGGCAGCTTTGCCTGTGGAACTCTGTCTGAACCTGCAGTTATGTGAGAATTATTTTCAAAGGGTTTAGGCTCTTCATTCACATATGTTTGGTATTGTGTGGGATATATATTAACAGGTAGGTGGAGCCTGATGATAAAGAACCATAGTGTAGTAGATGTGCTTGGGCTTTGGAGTCAGGTTACCTTGATGCAGGTGCTGGCCTTTCCACTTAATGGTTGTGTTGTCATGGTTTCATTTTCATGGTTTCAGTTTTATCATCTGAAAAATAGTGGTTTCTGCCTCATACAATGTTATGCTTATTGTGAGGATTAAATGAAGTAATACTGAAGGTACTTAATACATAGCAATTATTTAAGAAATAATTGGTAGCTACTGTTACTATAAGAGAATAGCAACAATTCATGTCAAAGGCAATTTTAATTAATCACCTATTGGGATGATCTTGAATTGGGAACTCTATAAAGAACACATCACTGGAAAAGAATGGGAAGGTATTTAGCACATTAAGTATTGTGTGTCCAGGGACTTTATGAAAAAATATGTAATTTCTGTAACCCTTTGAAGTAGGCATTATTATCTTCATTTTGGAGATGAGGAAACTAAGGCTGAGAGAGAACAATTAATTTTCCTGAGTTAACCCAGTTAGTAAATAGTGAAGCCTGAACTTGAAGTTAGTTCTGTTTGAGGTCTAGAGACCATAAGGTTTTCTACTGCCTGGAAAAGAGTGAAAGATTTTTGGTTTACTTCATTTTGGGATATTGATGGAATGTTATATGGTCATTTTTCTCCAAAATAATTTTCACATTTGCTTACAGTTTAGACTTGGGACTAATGAAATCTAATTTGGATCTAAAAAATTTCAAGATGAAATCCTAGCTCTCCTTTTAGCTTATTATGAGCTTCATAGAGTTTTGTAGCTGGAAGGGATCTCAAAGATAAGCCAACTCAATCACTTAATTAACGGCAGAGGAGTCTGAGGAGTGGCATGGTGTTTGAGAACTTAGTCAAGGTCAAATCACTTATTGCTGACGAAGCTGGAAATTTTGTAGGTCTCCAAATTTTCAATGCATTGCTATTTCCATTATCCTTCAAGAAACTTTCCTAACATATGGAGAACTCTGGATAAGGCCTATAATATATTTGCAGGCGTTAATTCTTCTGATGTGGAAGAAAATAAGGCTTGGGAGTTTGAAAATGATTACTTGCATATTTGTGCAAGTGTCTTGTTTCGTCTCAAGGTGGAGTTGCTTTTATGGACTACTGCTTCTGCATAAATGGGTGGGGACTGGGCTGGGAGCATCATAGATTTTAAAACATGAAGTTCCATGGCCATGTCTCTCAAAGTATGAATTGTACTTTCTAAATATGCAGATTAATGGCCAACCTCTAGAAATGGGTAAGGTACAGGAATCTAAATTTTAGGTTCAACCATCACAATAGGTGATTCTTAGCCACAATAAAGTGAGAACAACTACCTTTAGTGTCTCACAAATTGTACTTGACCAAATACTGGAAAGCCTGAGAGTGAGCGGCATGCCCTTGCAAGCCTGCGATGACTCATGGCAGCTGAGAGGGCCCCTCCTGGACTTCTGTGTTTGCTGTTGGAGCAGCCCCCAACCCTAAGCATTGGTGTCAGTTTTCAGCAGCAGAGAAATGTGTCTTGAGGCTTGAATGTGAATCAATGATTGGGTGAAGTTGAAAGTAAACACATTAATTCTTTAAACTTTAAGTTAAACATGTGCTGCTCTTTTTCTAACACTGAATGAGTCACTGTCTTTGTGACTCACTGAAGGGTTGTGGTGGAAATAGAAATCGGATCCTGTAAAACTTTGGGCTGAGTTACTGTTGATCCCTTATGTTCTGTTAAGTGCTTCTCCAAAGACATTTCCTTTTGTTAATTTATCATTCATGGATTATTTCTTGTGTGTGAAGCATGAATGAATAGGGATTATGGGACAAAAGGAAGAATTTCACTGGAGGTTCTGGAAGAATAATATACAATATTTAAACAGTATAGTGGAACTGATCAATGGGTACTAAGTTATGGTTAGATGTAAGACGTTCTGGTGTGCTATTACACTGTAGGGTGACTACAGATAATGATAATATACTGAGTATCAAAAAGCTAGAAGAAAGGATTTTGAAAGGTTTTGCCATAAGGAAAGGATAAATGTTTGAGGAGATAGATATGTTTAACCTGATTGGAAAATTACATTATGTATACATCACATGGTTCCTCATGAATATGCACACTTTTAATGTTTTTGTATATAGGTTAAAATAAAAAAAGATTTCTGACTTGAGAGACTGGATAAATGCTAATAACACATATACACAAAGTGCAGAAGACTAGAGAAGTTTTCATTTTTTGTTTGTATAAAAAATTCAGTGTGGTTTGCGAATAGTGCTTCTTGTGTCTGACTCTGCCTGTGCATGGTAGTTACCTTTTACGTCCGGAGGGATACAGATGTCCATTCATAAAGGTCCCACTGTTATTCACAGACTAGAGAGGGGAAAGGTGTGCCAGAAGAAAGAGCTGAAGGCTGGGAGTGGCTTTCATGAAGGCAATAGGGGTTTCTATGTGTTTTCTGAAGAGACATTTCATTCTGCTCTGGATGTGAGGTTGATGATGCATCCCGGTAGAGATGCTCAGCTGATACTTTCAAATTGTAGTTGGGGAGAGAATTTAAGGCATTGTTTTGGTAGAGACAGACAGTATTTGAAACACATGAATGGAAGAGAAAGACTGAGGGCAGAAGCTTTGGTGGAAGAAAATAAGTCAACAAAAGGAATAGCCAACGAGCTGTCAGAGATGGGCAGATTGAAGGTGGTGAGGTGTCTTAGAAACTAAGGGAAGAGAAAGTTCTGAGAAGGAAGCTTTAATAGTGCCAAGGAGTCCAGAAAACCAGAGAAGGAAAGGTAAGGACAGAGGAAAGGACATTTGTCACCCTTAAGTGAATGGCTTTAAGTTGCATGTTGGGAGCAAAGACAAGTTTTTAGGAATGAACAGAAGTTAAGGAAATAAATCAGAAAGTGATTCCACTCTTTGCAGGAGTTTGGAGGTTGCAAGGAGAGAGGCAGATGGTTTCTTAAAAGGTACACTAGAGAGCTAAAAGTGCCCAGAGGTGAGGGTGGATAATTCATAGGTCAGAAGAAGTAGAATCAGGATCAGGATCAGGGGCACAGAGGATGGATTATCCATAAAGTTGTAGTTTTTCATTTGATAAAAGAAAGAAATAGAGAATGTGTAAGGAAAGAAACATTTGACATATAGTTGAGATGAAAAAATAAAATTGAAATGCAGTTTTAGGAAAACTTTGCTACAGTTATCTACCTGTCTCTAAATTATACAGATCAGGCCTGTAAAGAGATTCCTCTCTGTAGAAAGTGGGGATAAATGTAGTGGCACATCAGAAAAAAACAGAATTGGAAATATTCTTTGGTGTACCCTAAACTGGCTCATGCTGGACTTTGAGAAATTGGAATGCAGGGATTGGGATTTGTATTAGTATCTAGGGAGGCAGCATGGGGAGAATAAAAAGGAAAGTGCTATTTGTGCTGGTGGTGTTCCTCACTGAAGCGTGAGAGGATAGGTAGAGCTACTTTATTACTATCATGGCTGTTAGCGTAAGGGGTGGCATTATAACTCACTATTTCTTGGTCTGGGCTAAGATGACCATCATACCAAAGGTATAGTAACAAAACTTGAGGAGGAGGATTATAGTGGATCCTGGCCTTGATGTATCTCTTCTACTCTTTACTTCCCTCAGGAATTCTGGGTTGACTTTTCCTCCCTTGCCAGGCTCATGGTGAAGTTGATCAAAGAAGATTTAGTGGGGGGAGTAGCAGTAAGTAGCTAGTGGGTAGGTCTGTGGGTCTTCACTTATGAAGAAATGACTCATGAATTAAAATATAAAAACCAGAGTGGTAAAGAGGTTGTAAATAAATAGGGAGGGAAGTTTTTTTAAAAAGACCACCTGGAAACTTCCATTTGGTGGGGCAATGCTAGGAATTTACATTTATGAAGATGTAGCTGACAAATGATTTTGTATTAAAAACTTAAATTTTGTTGAAATGTGTCTTCTCAGGCATATAAAGATATGCTGTTTATTACTTTGAGCATTTTAAACATTTATTATGCACCAAATTGTACATGGCACAATGTTAGTTGACATAATTTGTGACCACACACAGTTCTTGTCCGTGTGCTCTTCCCAGGGAAGCAGAGTAGGCTTCGTTTCATGTGCCAATGGGAGTTAATGGTAAAGGCCAATTGGAGTGCTGTGTGGACATTTTCAAAGTCAAGTTGGGTTTACTGGATTAGAGAGCTAGATGAATTAGCTGTGTGTGTTAGTGGGAGGGGAGAGTATGGAGTGAATGCTACAGATGATTCTGCAGGGTTGGAGAGGCAGGGTTATTATCTATGTGGCTGAGTTTGAGTTAATAACATGGGCGAGAAAAAGATGAAAAATTGGGTGTATACAAATACTTCCATGAGAGTGTAGTAAGCCATGGAGGAGGCACAGGAAGGGAAAATGGAGATATGTTTGGACTATTTTGGAAGGAATAGCTGGGTCTGTCCTGTATGTTTGGGAGGCATTGTGGGTCAGAATGGAAGTTCTAGAGCTACCCTGAAAATGAATCCTTATATAACCTGATAATCATAGTGTCTGCCTCACAGCATTGTTGTGAAGGTTAAATAAGATAATGCCGTAGAGCTGTACCATCCAATATGGTAGACACTACTTAGGTGGTTTTTAAGTACTTGAAATGTGGCTTATATGAGTGAGCTATGAATATAAAACACACACTAGATTTTGAATACTTGGTAACAAAATTTTAACAATACTCACAATTTTTTGTATTGATTATATGTTTGATTTCAGACATATTGGGTTAAATACAATACATAATTAAAATTAATTTCATCCATTTCTTTTTTCTTTTCTTTTCTTTTTTTTTTTTTTAGTGCATTGCTTGGAATGTTTACCACAGTGCCTGGCGTGTAGTAAACAGGGAATGTTAGTTGGCATTTCCCAGTATTGGCTATTAATACTAATGTTTTCCTTTGGAAGGAGCACAAGCCTGTGGCATGAGTCCAAGGCTATCTGTTCATGACTAATTTTGGCTTGAGTAGGCCTTCAATCTTATTCCTTGAGAAAAGAGGTAGTATCTCTAAAGAATGCACCATACCATAGTGGGCAGCAACCTTTTTCTGTAAAGGGTAAATACTGTAAGTTTTGCTGGCCTCTTGGTCTTTATTGTAGCTACTCAGTGCTGCCTTTGTAGCTTGAAAGCAGCTGTAGATGCTACATGAACAAGTGAACATGGTTGTGTACCAGCAGAACTTTACTTATGGATGCTGAAATTGGGAGTTTGTATAATTTTCACTTATCACAAAATATTTCTTTTTTTGATTTTTCCTACCAGTTTAGAAATGGAAAACCATGCCTAGTTCATGGACTGTACAAAAAAAATAGGTGTAGGCCAGATTTTCTCTGTAGTATATAGCTTGCCAACCTTGCCATTTAGCAGCCAAAACGCTTGCCTCTTGGTTTTTCATTTGTATCTAACCTAACATTTAGTTGATAGTGTGCATTTTGTTTATTTTATGGTTAGTGGGTTTTTGTTTGATCTGATTTCACTGAGCTGTCTAAATGGAATAAAACATTATGAAACTCATATTTTATTAAGGAATTGTAAGCAAGGGGAGGTAGGAGAGAAAGACAAAGAAACAAACACCGAAAAGAGAATATAAGAGACCACGGGAGATTTTGTTCTGTTTTGCTGACTTGTACTTTCTATATAAATTCAATTCACCAGATGATTGTTTAACCTCTAAATGACATTAAAATGTAAAGCAGAAACATTTTATTTCAAGGTTTGTCTTCCACAGATTTGTGGTGGATGCCCTGCCTTCTCATTTTGTCCATCTGTCGATCCAAGAATGTGCTGCCTAATGGGAGGAGATTTAATACGTTGATGAAGGGATCAAAAATTTCACCTAAGAATAGAGTGATAATAAAATTTATTACTGCTTATGTCTGAAAAGCAAAGGGCTCCCAGAGAGAATTAATGAAGCAAACACTAAGTCAGACCATATATATAGTGGAAAATCCATTTTTTTTTTTTGTAGAGAGTATTTCTGGACCTAGTTGGATTTCCAATTACACACTTTGCCTTCTACGATCGCCAGGACAGATGTCAGAAGAGGCAGCATATGGTATTACAGAGTGTATTTAAAAAGTTAAGGGAAGGTTAGTTTTTTGTGTATGCTTATTACACAACTTAAAAATAGCTTTGACTCTATTTGTAAATCAAATGGCCAGTTCTCAGACTGTGCCAAGTGTGAAGTCTCAAAACAAGGTTTCTTTTAAGTTGCTTAGGCGACGTGGGGAAGGAGGAACCATCTGAGAGGGTTTTCAGATTGAATATCTCTGGTTGTACACGAAAATGGTCAGTTTTACAGTTATCCAGAATAACACTAAGAAGAACTGTAAGTTACAGTGTATCTTTAGTTAGTGATTTCAAAGAATGCCCTGCCCCTTTTCAAGAGATGGTGACTAGTTCCCATGTCTCAGTGGAACCTCGCTAAAAGGGGACAAAATGATCACAACATTTTGCAAATACTATCCATTTAATTCTCAACCTAGCAACAGCAGAGAGAGATATTATTATTCCTCTTCTACATTGTCCCACCCCTAGTACTCCTAGTTTTATGTTTTAGTGGTATAAATTATTGCTAACATGTTAGGACTTTCAGGTATTAATTCAGTCTTAATAAACACCTAGAAAATTCTAAGCTGTGTTTGTAAATTTAAAGGGAAGACAGTAAGCAAAAAAAAAAAAAAATTAAAGTTGACCTTTAAATAAGAATACAGAAGACCAGTGAGTATGCTGTCAGTTAGATTTCTCTTTGCATTGTCTGAGCCGCTCCCCGGATCCAGCAAGCAAGAGAGGTGGGTGAGACATCTTTGTCCCTGCCCTCCAGCTTTTGGGTGGAGCTTCTCTTTCTGGCCATGTATCTTTCCTGGTTCTGTGAACAGATGTGGTCATGTGTGTGCAGGGAGCCTGGGCATGCAGTCCGTCAGCTCTCCCAACTTCTCTCTAATGAGAAAACCCTTCCGTGGTTTGACTAAACTAAAAACCACATTAAAAAAAAAAGTTATATGAAATGGGATT
>CM053406.1:74399498-74460232 GCA_028644305.1 Xerus rutilus | reverse complement strand
GGGTACCAGGGATTGAACTCAGGGGCACTCAACCACTGAGTCACATCCTCAGCCTTATTTTGTATTTTATTTAGAGACAGGGTTTCAATGAATTGCTTAGCACCTTGCCATTGCTGAGGCTGGCTTTGAATTCGTGATCCTTCTCCCTCAGTGTCCTGAGCCACTGGGATTATAGGCGTGTGCCACCATGCCCAGCCTTAAATTTATCAATTTTACTTAAACATTGATCTTCCATTTCTTTAGGAACTGGCATTATCCATGGTATAAATGAAGATAAACACTATTGTGGCATTTCAAGTTTCCTTAGCATAATGATTCTCTTACAGGAGGTGAAAGAGTTGAGATTAGAATGAGTTATGCTTATTTACTGTCCACCAAGGATCTTTTGAGCTTGCTTTTCTCATGTACCCTGGGCAGAAAGCTATCATTGACTCAGATTGCATTTACGGGCGCTCAGAATAGGCTTATCGTAATTGAGAATCAACCTACTCAACTCAGAGGCTGATATTTTGTCAACAAAAGCCTCTTGATACTGTCAACTCCTATACTTTGTCTGGCTGCCATATAGTCTCCAACTGTGGCACCTCTATTTCCTCTAGCTCTGTCTCTTCAGGTCAAGGAACAGGAATCCAGAATATCCATGGGAAAATACTGATTCCCACATAAGAGATATGGAAGTCTTTTATCAGGGGGCTGCACTATTACCTATTCTGGAAATCTTTTTTTCCATAAATGGCTCCAAGAAGGCAGAAGGCAATTGACCAGCAGAAATGCAGGGGCTTCTGAGCCCCCGGGTGGCCACTCTGTTATGGGAAGCAGGTTACAGCCCACCCCACGTCTGGACAGAGAGAGTCTATTGATGCGCCACGGCCTATGTTGTCATTCTGACTTCCTAGCACTGGGACTAGTCTTTGAGGATGCCAAATTACATGGTCAAGTGGGGTATCTAACGGGGGGAAACTGAAAAAGCGAACTAGTTAAGATAGCCAAAAGGAGCAGAAGGATGGGCAGTAACATTTCCCTTGGGGTCAGTGTCAGCTCCCTGAAGGAGGAGGGAGAAGAGAGCAGAGGAAAATGTTTTGGGGCACATCTGTGTTAATTCTAATTCTCTGACTCTTTGGCTTCCTTGTGGTTAAGAAGCCTCTGCACTTCTGCATCATTAGTTTAACATTAGTATTCAATCTACCATCTGTTCTGGGGCCTCTGTGCCACTAAAACAACTAAACTATAGCCAAATTATAAAGAGCAATGCCATCAAATACCTTTTTTTTTTTTTTTAAACTGGGGTTGCTTTACTAGTGAGTTACATCCCCAGTCTTTTATTTTTTATTTTGAGAAAGAGTCTCTCTAAGTTGCTTAGGGTCTTGCTAAATTGCTAGGCTGACCTTGAACTTGTGATCCTCCTGCCTCAGGTTCTTTTTAGAGTAGCATAGCTCATGTTGGGTTTGTGTCTGGGCTAGTGACCTGGAGTAACTTCCCTAGCTCCTCTAAGCCCTACTTTCCCTGTTGGTGGAATAGTTTTAGTATAAGCCTCTACTAAAGGATTGAAGTAAAATGCTACAGTGCATGTAAACTGTTTAATATGGTTTCTTGTCTGTTAATGCTAGAAGGTAGGGTTTCTGTTATTAATAATCATAATGCAAATAGCAGCACCATTATCCTTACTGAGACTGACACATGATGAACAAGATGAGGAGGAATAAGTTCATAGATGTCTCAAATAGGGCAAGCACAGAAAAGGATGTTGGGGGATGTTGAGGGACTCTGACCCCCAGTAACTGATAGGGAGTATAATTTGCAATTGGAATTAGAAGCAGTAAGGTGACTGCTGCTGAGAGAGAGCTACGGGGTGTGTGTCCTCTCTTCTGGAAACCCTGTGATATAATTGGAGAGCAAACTACCTGCTGTTAAAAGAGGAAAACAAATTAGTGTCCAGAAGAGGCAAAAATTTCAACATTACAATTACTTCTGATAATACTATGTATTCACATTTACTATCCTAGCTTATAATTAAGACATTTTTGAGGTAAAAAATGAGACCTTGATATATCTGATCTCTTCTCCCCTACAGTTACCTCTGAACAGTGCCAATGAGATTTATGAGCTACATGTAACTGGACGTGCCCAGGATGAAATTTTATTCTCTGATGGTACACGTTTATCGTTTGAAACCAAGAGAATGTCTGTCTTTATTCAGACAGACAAGATGCTCTACAAGCCAAAGCAAGAAGTGAAGTTTCGTGTTGTTACGCTCTTCTCAGATTTCAAGCCTTATAAAACCTCTTTAAACATTCTAATTAAGGTAAGTGGAAAACAGAAGTAAAGCAAAGAGTTCAAACCATCTTACTGAAGCTCTCTTGGAAGTTCTGTTCATGTTCAGCAATGATTTTAGATTTGGTACATGACTTTTTTGTGGTGCTGAGGATGGAACCCAGGGCCTTGAGCATGCTAGGCAAATGCTCTACCACTGAGCTACATCCCCAGCCAGTTCTGCTCATGCGACTGACACTGTAATATCTTAGAATTTCACCTAAGATAAACTATGTTCTCAGTATGTTCCTTTGTCTAGGAAGGGAGGTGGTAGAGGCCTGGGTTCAGAGCTCAGGCTTCAAAGTGAGGCTGTTCAGGTTCGAGTCCTGGCATCTTCATTGATTTCTTCATTTACTGGACCTCTGTATTCCAGGCACTAACACAGGGCAGTGAAGAGAACAGATCAAGTCCCTCATATCAAAATTATTATTGATATCATATCAAGTTTATGGGCAGTGAAGAAACAGTAAAGAGCAAATACATATGCTATTTATATATATGTATTATATACATACATACACATATGTAAGTATGTATGCTATTTATATATAATATATACATATATGTGTGTGTATATGTACACACACACATATATGAACAGGTATGTAGGTATTCCTGTGTGTGTGTTTGGGACAGAGGAAATGAAAGGAAAACAATGAGCCCATACAAAGGAAATAAAAGAATGAGCACATACAAAATGAGGAAACAACATGTGCAAAGGCCCTAAAGTGGAGCTTATTTGGCACATTGAAAGAACTACTAGCTGGTAATACACTGGAGCCCAGGGAGTGAGAGGACAAGTATTAGGAGATGAGATCAGACACAATTACTGGGTTGGGAGTTGGGCCCACATGAGATGTTTTTGGCTACCATTATGAACTTTGGATTTTACACTGAGTGAAATGAGAATTCACTGCAAAATTCAAGGAGAGGCATGACATGATCTGGCTTAATGTCTTAAAAGGATCGCCATCAACTCTAAAAGAATAGATGTTAGCTGTGTGACCTTGAGAAAATTAACTTCTCTGAGCCTCAGCTTCCCTGTCTGTAAAATGTGTAGTAATAATAATAACTCACAATGTTTTGGGAAGGATTAAATGAGATAATTTGAGTGAACCATTTAGAACTGTGCCTTAGGCATAGTACATGCTCACCAGTGATTAGCTATTATTATTATAAGAACCCTTTTTGAGAGGAATTCATTTGGCATCTGCTGCTTGAATGCTCTGATATCTGGAGGCAGCTGGCTAGCAGATTGGGTGTTTCCCTGTGAGAGTCAAGCTGAGGTCCAACTGGGCCTGGTTTTCTGTAGTTAAGTGGAGGAGCACATTAGACATTTGGTCGTCATATGAACAGGTCATTTAGTTGGCCTGGGACACTCCTGATTTTAAAACGGCAAGTCAGTGGTTTTGGGAATCCCTCAGTCCCTCAGTGACATTGATCATTTTAAATGTTGTAATAAGTAATAGTGTGGAAGGTAAACTTAGGCTTTTTAGTTTGGTATTTTCCTATTCTTCTTAGTTTCTTCTTTTTTTAAAAAATTTTGTTTTAGTTGTCAATGGACCTGTATTTTATTCATTTATTTATATGTGGTGCTGAGAATCAAATCCAGTGCCTCACGCATGCTAGGCAAGCACTCTACCACTGAGCTACATTCCTAGCTCAAGTTTCTTCTTTTTTATAAATTAAAACAACAACAACAAACAACCCAAAGAGCAAGTACATTGAATTCAAGCCGAGATGTCTATAGCAAATATGTTGGTTGTCATGGTGCTCAACGCATATTTCTTGAACTGAACTAGTATTATTTTTGAGTTTGCAGCCCTGTGAATTTCTGCCTTTGCTAGGTCTGGTAATGTCCATAAAGCAGGTTGATACTGTGAATAGAATTTCTAAGTTCATGGGGCTCTGACCAGGTTTGAACTGACTCCATTCATACCATCTGTCATTATTCACATACCCTGAGAATTACTATTGATGTAAAATAGATGGCTTAGAGGTAAATGTTACCTCTCTCTGGCTGTTTTCAGCCAGTCCTTCCATCTACCTCAGGCAGAAAACAGACAGCACTAGAGGAACAGCTTGTTCTAGGCCTTTAATCAGAACTAACACTGCTAATTCTGGACAGCTGGCCTCTTTTTCATTTTCTCCTTCCTTCTTTTCCTTTTTATTTTATTATTTTTTTAAAAAAATTTTTTTTTTAGTTGTTGATGGACTTTTATTCATTTATTTATATGTGGTGCTGAGGTTCGAACCCAGTGCCCCACACATGCAAGGCAAGTGCTCTACCACTGAGCCACAATCCCCTCCTTTTTATTTTTATTTTTTGTGGTACTGGGGAATGGACTTGGGGCCTCACACGTGCTCGGCAATTGCTCTGCCTTTGAACTACATCCCCAGTCCTGGCCTCTGCATTTTTTATAGTTCTGCCTCTCCACTCTAGTATCTGTCTTTGAAACCTTAGATTTGTTGATTTTTTGGATTCTTCTGTTCAGTTTTGGACTTGGCCTCTCACATTTGGCTTTCCCAGAAGGGCTTAGAGAGACCTCCCTCTGTTAGCTTTGTTAGCTCTATGATCTATCCCCCTAAAAGCTTGTGTGTTAGGTAATGGGGCAGTGTTCAAAGGTGAAATGGTTAAATTATGTCTTCATCCATAAATTTTGATGGATTAGTAATTTAAATGGACTACTTGGTGGTAACAATAAGCATGGAGGAAGTAGGTCACTGGGGGAGTGCCCTTGGGGTTACATCTTGTCCCTGGCACCTCACTCTCTCCCTTTGTGCTTCCTGGCTGTTATGAGCTGAGCGCTTTCCTCTGGCTTGCTCTTCTGCCATGATGTTCTGCTTCATGTCAGTCACAGAGCTATGGAGTTGGCTGACCATGGACTGAACCTCTGAAACTGTGAGCCCAAATAAATTTTTTATCCTCTAAGTTGTTCTTGTCAGGTGTTTTGGTCACAGTGACAAAAAGCTGACTAACATACTCTAGTTCTAAGGGATCCTACTGGCCTGGCCAATGTGTGGCCCTTTTGCCCAGGGGACAGGAATTTAGGCTGAAATGCAGTGTTTGGGGTTAGTTCGTGAGGGGTGGCCACACTCCCCTCTGTACCTGGGGAGCAAGATTTGGTAAGGACTCAGGTCTAGCTGTCTCTGTCTTGTAACTTGCAGAGGCCAGGTTGGTCACTGATGCAAATGCCCACACTGTTGTATTCCTTCAGCTGAAAACAGTCATTTGGGACAGTACTTTGTGATGTTTTCTGTATTTTTTTAGTGTGGAATAATTGGTTTCTGGGCAAAAATTCCAAGAAAAGAGTTGGAATTAGTGAAACTAAGCCCCTAACTAGGTTGGTTATTATACTCCTAGCAATACCACCTGCAGGCTGATGTGCAGAAACAGCTTTGCAAATCAGCAGGCTGACTTTTTGGCAATTATTTTACTCAGCCAAGAATGGCTATAAGACATAACTTAGATATTGACCATCACTGTATAACTGTATATTCAGAGACCTTCAGTGTTTTTTTTTTCGTGGAGATTGCTGATGCTATTCATTCATTTTGCCTGCCCCAATCATTGGATTCAGGAAGGAAAGGGCCTTCAGAGGCCTTTTGGCAATGGATAACATGCCTTAACTTGACCCTCCTCTGTCAGTTTGGCCTAATGTTATGGACATAAGGGCCTCTGATACTGTGAACAGCTGGCATGGCTGGTTTCTACCCTGACCCTCTCTTTAAGAAGTTGTTGTTCCTGGTGTAGGAGAATGACCTTGTGTGGGAACAGGTATATTGGCTGGGAATGGGGGTATGCCCTCTGACTGTGCCCTCACACTCTGCAGCAGCTATGGCAACCTCAGAAGTGTAGCTCTGGTCAAGTGAGGGGGCCCATCAAATCCTGAGTGATGTGACTTCTCTGATTTTACATGCCAAACAGACACATACCTTGCATATAGCCCAGCATTTCAGAAGCAGTCTTTGCATACACCTTCCCCGGTCAAGGAATTTACTGCTTGAGACAGTCTGGTATAGGCAGCAAGTGATGTGCTGTGCTGAGGCATTTGATGGAGATCCAAAGCCATCCAGAGGTGACTCGAAGGGCATGAGGGCCACCATTCCAGTGTCTCTGGCACACAGCTGTTGTGGCTATGATGGGGGCACTGTTCAACTGTAAGTGGCCTCCTGTGTGAGTACAGCAGGAGCTGACCATGCATAAATGCAGGCTCTGCTGTGATGGTGCCATGCATGGCCTGTTCAAATTCCAGTGTTTGGTAAAGATTTCTGGTGGTTCTGTATTGCCTGTGTCTTCCTTATTGGTGACATTTAGATCTATGTCCAAGATGGGCTTGGGAAACTAGAGGGATTATCTCATGCACCTCTCAGCGAGGTCTTCCAGGTGCAAAGTCACCAAAGATGTCAGTTCACAATGTCCTCTGTTTAGAGGGACATGACACCTTCACCATAATAAGACATTGGCAGAATATGGGTGTTCCCTTTTCCTACACTTTAGGTAATGTTGAGAATTATTGTTGATTTTTAAAGTCTGTCAGTCTGTGAGAAGAAAAACAGTACTTTATTGTTTTCATTTTCACTCCCTTAATTACTAGACAGAACATATTTATTAGCTATTTATATGTCTTCCTGAGCCATTAAACTGCACAGCTTTCCCATGCTTCATGCTGCAGCAGGCCTAGTAGAGCCAGCTGCTAGTTACAATACCTGTCTCAGGAGTTGGCCAAGGGTACAGTGACCTGCTTCTTCTTGATCAGCCTTTGGTCACTGGTTTTAACAGTTAGTTTCTAGCTTATTGCTTGATTCTCAATTAATTAAACTACTACCTACTCAGTTCTCAGCACTGTTCTTACTCTAACTTTCATCTCCTTCCTCTGGCAGAGTGGTTTCTTCTGGTTTCTAATAACAGAGCCAACTCACTAATTTTAGTCAAAGAAAAGAGAATAAGAATCAAAGAAAATATTTGCTCCCTGCTCTCAGGAGTTCAAATCTAGTTGGGAACAAAAATATTCTTTTGGAAAACAAAATATATGCAATAAACATTTTTTACTGCCTTTAGCAATAAGATACACTCAAGAGGAGTAAACTCCAGATGTCCTGGGGGATCAGCGTGCCCAAGCAGTCATTTTTGCTTGTTGGAGGCATGTATGAAGGGTAAGAAGCTGGAGCTCATTTTACTAGTGATCAAAGAAGGAAGAGCATTCTGGACTGGGGTTGTAGCTCAGTGGTAAAGTGCTTGCCTACCATGGGTGAGGCCCTAGGTTCGATTCTCAGCACCACATAAAAACAAATCAATAAAATAAAGGTTAAATTAAAAACAAAATAAAACAGAACAAAACAAAACAAAAATGGAAGAGCATTCCATGTAGCAATTGCAGACGTCTAGATGTGTGGATTTCCCAGGTGAACTGCAAACAGATCTGTATGTTTGGAAGAAGACGAGTGTAGAAATGTAGATGGGGACAGATTATGAAGAGCCTGGTAAACTATGCAAAAGAGCATAGAGTCCATTCTGTAGGCTAAATCCATCAGTATCCACTGTTCTATTATTATGATCATTCCAGTGTTTTCTCATTGTTTGCTACATGCCAAGAACCATGCTCAGCATTTCAACCATGTGCTTCATTCTCAGATCTTTGTTTCAGATGGATCACACTGTGCAGTGGGGAAGATGTATCAGAGTGGGCAAGACTGGAGGGAGGAGATTAGTTGCAGTAGTTAGAAAGTAGAATATGGTGGCAGACTCTGAGGATGAGGATGAAAAGTAGACAAATGAGGGAGAGAGACAGAGAGAGAGGGAGGGAGGGAGGGAGAGGAAGTGAGGGAAAGGGAATGAGACAGAGTTGATGGGGTTGGGAATGTGAGAGGAACCTGGGGTGGCTGCTGGAGTGCCTGGATGAATATTGCATGAAGAGACTACTGTTTGAGAGATTATAGGAAGACTCAAGTGATTTTCATCTGTGTCCTTGGTTAAACATCTCTCTGATATGCTTCGGTTGAGTTGAAAGAGACCTGGGTTGGAATTCTCAATTCCATCATGTATTGGTGTTAGAATATTGGGCCATGCCAACCACTTGCAGTTGAGTGCTTATCGAACCTTTCCAGGCATCAGTTTTCTCAACTATAAGGTGAATAATTAGAGACAAGGAAGAGTGCCTGACATGGTGGGACTCTAATAATTGGGGCCTGTTATTTCTACAGTAGAATTTTATTCAGACACCACCTTAAGTTGATGATGTACATGTTGTAGAAGGAAAAATGGTGCCAGGAATTAAAAGTTGGACCAGAATCATTATGTTCTTGGGGGAAAACATAAGAAAATAAATTTTGATTTGTTTTCATTAGTGGTATGGACCTGACATATCCAAAACCTATCTTAGTGTCTTATTTTGAGGATGTTCTATATGTGTCTGGGGGTGTTGAAAACATCATTCTTAACCTAATACAATATACATGTATAGGGTTAGTCTTTATATAGTTAACGTGTGGTTTTTGTTCTAGGACCCCAAATCCAATTTGATCCAACAGTGGTTGTCACAACAAAGTGAGCTTGGAGTCATTTCTAAAACTTTTCAATTATCTTCACATCCAATACTTGGTGACTGGTCCATTCAAGTTCAAGTGAATGTAAGTATAAATGTGTTTTGGGGGGATATTAAAATGATTTAAATCATTTAGGTGGGAAAGTATCTCCAAAGTTGCTTATTTAACAAATAGAAAAAAATCAATATAAACATCTAGACAATTTAAGTGATTTATTTTTAATTTACTATATTTATCAGTGGGTTAGCCATCATTACAACATTTTAATCATTGTTATTTTTTTCTGTAATAAAATGTTTGAAAGCTAAAACCTTTTAGCATTTGGGTATAAAACTGATTGTTTGCATACTTATTACATGCACTGAATATTTTAAAACTACTACATAGCTATTTACTTGGCAAATTTTATGTCTCCAAACAATTCCTGGTGAGTGATTGGACTAACCTTTGTCTTTGTTTTAAGGAATAATGACTTTAAGCAATCACATTGACCCCTGTTTCTTAATCCTTCTCTCTCCCCAGTGCCTTCACCTATTTCCTTTATTTGCCACCAACTTGTGTAGCTCTGAGATCTAATAGGGCAGGGGCATTAAAATGTCTCCATCTCTCTGTGTTGGGTTTCCTCCTGTGTATCACTGAATGATACTTGAAGATCCATTCAGTGTTTCCTCATTTTTCTTTGGAATTAAAAAAAATATGTTTATGAATAAGAGCTGTAAACAATAGTTCCGTTAGTATAGGGCTTCTCACTATTGATGTTTGGACAAAAATTCTTGTGGGCACCGTCCTGTGAACTGCAGGACTTTTAGTTGCATCTGTGGCCTTTACCTACTAGATGCCAGTAGCAGCTTCCCTTCCCTCTAAGATGTGAAACAAAAATATCTCTAGTCATTGCCAAACTTCTCTATGGGGGAAATACCCTCCTCCTATACCACTGAGAGCTACTGTATTAGAAAGAGTAATCATTCACTAGCCTAAGATCTGAGATAAGATAAGAATACCCAGTATTTAGAAGGTGCCCCACTTTTAGGTATCATTATTATTTGGTGTTAGGCATGGAACCCAGGGTCTCATACATGCTAGGCAAGTGCATTACAACTGAGTTACAGCCCCAGGAGTGTCCCACTTTTAATTTGCATTATCACAATAGTTAATAATTCTGAAAACAGATTTTATTAAACTCAATTTCTAGATGAGGAAAATGAAGTTTGGAGAAGGTTAGCAATTTGCCAGGAAGCTTGGAGCCAAAATCCTGTGCTCCAAAGTGACCCATAATTTCGTAACTGCAACACCATGGTAAAAATAACCTTGAATCTGGGCCCTTGTTAGAATATGTAAGATGTAGTACACCTTTATTCACCTTCAAAGCAGTATCTTTTAGATGAGTTTAAAAGAAAAATTATAAATTATTAGTTTGTACATGAAATTGTCCTTTTTTAGGTCAAAAGTACCTAATATCAGCAGTTTTATATGGTTCAACCTAACAGATAACCTTCCTCCAGGCAAACTTGTTATTGATAAAAGGAACCTCAGCAAACAAATGGAAATACATGATTTTTATCATGTCTTAGAATTGTGATTCTATTTTTAGGAATTTCCATTCCCAAAAGGAGCAACTCAGGGAAAGAACTTAGCTTAGTTTTTGAAATATTAAAATATTTAGTATTCTTAATTCTTTCTTCAAAATTATGTCCTAACTTTTGCTCTATTTAAAAATAATGGGCTCTTGCTGGGCATGGTGGTGCACGCCTGTAATCCCAGCACTTCGGGAGGCAGAGAAGGACAATTGCAAGTTCAAAGGCAGCCTCAGCAATGGCGAGGTGCTAAGCAACTCAGTGAGACCCTGTCTCTACATAAAACACAAAATAGGGCTGGGAATGTGGCTCGGTGTTCGAGTACCCCTGAGTTCAATCCCCGGTACCAAAAAAAAAAAAAGAGCTCTTAACCCTTAAAAAGGAAGGCCATTCTGACACACAATGAACCTTGAAGACATTATTCTGAGTGAAATAAACCAGTCACAAAAGGACAAATGCTGTGTGACATTTAAAGTAGTCAAAATCATGGAAGCAGAAAGTAGAATAGTGGATTCCAGGGGAGGGGTGAAGTGGCAAATGGGGGATTGTTTCATGGTAGAGTTTCAGTTCCTTAAGATGCCAAGGTTTTGGGGATTTGCTGCACAATGTGAATATACTTAACAGTACTGAACAGTACACTTAAAAATGACTAAGATGGGAAATTTTATGCTATGTATAATTTACCATAATTAAAAATAAAAAATTAAAAATAATGGGATGTAAGATGGTCATTAAGTGTATAGTTGATAAACATTTATTTTTCTATATACTATGTATATTTTATAACATTATATATGTTTTTTTATGCCAAATAAAGAAAATATATTATCAGTTTTTCTTTATGTGAAAACCAGGTGATATGTAAAATGAGATGCATGAGGTTACAGCTTGCTTGATGCACTGTGGTTTGGAGTCTTGTGTAGGACTCAGTTGTGGGAACTGACCTATATGAAAGAGGACGGTGTTAGGGTCATAATAGGACTGCTTTTTTCCTTTCCCTCTCACCATGAACATTTAAAAACTTTATTTCTTTTTTCCTTATTTTTATTGGTACATTAATATTATACATAATAGTGAGATTGTTACATATTCATTTGTGCACACAGTATAATAACATAATTTGGCCAGTATCATTCCCCAGTATCTCCTCTTTCCCTCTTCTCCTCCCTCCCGCTTGTTCACTTCCTCTACTCTATTGATCTCCCTTCTATTTTCATGCTATGCCCTCCCCCCTTTCTTTTCCTTTTTGTTCTCTCATTTCCACATAAGAGAAAACATATAACCCTTGACTTTCAGAGTTTGGCTTATTTTGCTCAACATAACGTTCTCAAGACAATCTATTTTCCTGCAAATGACATAATTCCATTCTTTCTAGCTGGATAAAACTCTTTTGTGTATATATTCCATATTTTCTTTATTCCATAATGGGGCTTTTGATATTTCCTTGATAGCCAGCCTTAATCATTGTGGATGTTTCCATGATGTGTTTACCGATTTTATCCTTTTTAATTTAGCAGAAGTTCTACTGAGTGCATGATATGGTTTTAAAGAATATTGGAGGCAATGTTAGAAAAAGTTTCAAACTTGTATAGAAAAATGTGATGGGTAGCAATTCAAAGCATGATTGTAGGATTAGCATCTGAGGTTTTAGCTTATTTTACTTATTTATAACATAGTTTAGTAATAACCAAAACAAAATTTTAGACAAATACAAAATTAGAGAATACATGGGGGCACCATTTCATAGCGAAATAAGGGCTGTTCTTCAAGGGTTGCTTACAATGTAAACACTGGGCTTTCACTCTTTGGTTTTATCAGCTAGTTATCTCTATAATGTCATTATAATGAATTTTGAGAAGGTTGGCCAGGCACAGCATGAGGTATTTTAGATATGTTCTTATATTTATTCTGCATACTGTGTAATCCCATGAAGTGGGCATGACTATGCCCATTTTATGATGAGAATACCCTGGCCCAGCCACATAGAGGAACTTCTCAGGTACATTCAGCTAGTAAGCAGGAGTTGTTTGACTTCTCATTTGATCTTTAGTTCAGTTTAGAGTAAATGGCTGCTTTATATTCATTTTATTGCTTGAAGATTCTCAAGTTCTCTATATTAGAGCAATAAACTTCATAATGTCAATAAATCTACAGATATATAAGTGTATTCTGTAGACTCAGTTCTTTTCTTAAACTGAGGAATGAAATTCTTTAATTTTTTCCCCCACATGCTAAAAGCAGAAGACCAAGTATTCTCTTCTTTTTTAGCTGCCTAAAGCTGAGGAGCACACTTGGCCTGTGGAGAGGTTGTGGTGTGACGTGAGCATGGGGGGCAGATGCAAGGTGGGAAGCATGGAGACAGGACACTTGAGCTTGTAGAGAATGAGGAAAGCATAGGCATTTGTGAGACTAAGAGGAGAGGGAAGGATTCGTGTAGCAGCAGGGAAAATGGAAGAGTACCTGTGTGTCTGGGAATTTGGGAGAAATTTGGTGTTACTGAAGCATGTGGAGAATGATGGAAATTGGAGATGAAGAAGCATACTGTAAATTTTAAGGAGTTAGGATTTTATTTTCAGTTCTCCAGCAATCAGTTGTTTGTCCATCCATCCATCCATCCATCCATCCATCCATCCATCCATCCATCCGTCCAGTGTGTGTTGAGGGCTTACAATGCTATGATGGATACAAGAAAGGTAAACATGTGATATCTACTTTCAAGTATCATAGCTGTGGTGATATGAATGATATCATTAAATGTCATAAAGGAGAACACAAGGTACAATAATAGCAGAAGATTCTGTAAGATGTTTGGGCTACCTTGGTGTTAAAGAGTGTTTATTATGAAGATGAGTGCCAGTGCTTTTGGGGCTAGCTGTATCCCTGTCTTATGATCTACTTCCTTCTGCTTTCACTTTTCTGCCAGTCTTTGAGATGTTCTCAACTAGATATGAATGGGGCTGGTTACACTGGCCCAGTGCCCCACAAGCAAAGCCTTTTCTTGAATGGTTGGCTGCCTCCCAATGGGCTGCTCTTGGGTCAGTGCGTCCTTTGCTGGTCCATTCAGAAACCACCTCTGCACAGTGATCAGCAAGGGCAGTTTTGGCTGAGTGAAAGGTCTTAACTTATTGAACAAATTAATTTGTTCAATTTCCTCTGGACAGAATAAGGACCAGAGGAAAGAAGGGTAAGAGAGTGGAAGAAATTTGTGGGAGAGATCTTTCTGTTGAAAAGTCAACAGAATTTCTTATATAGCAGTTATGGACTTGACCTGTCATATGGCTTTGGTAGGGAGAAAAATGCTTTAAAGGAAATTTAGTTGCTTAAAAAATTTAAAAAATATTCACAAGATCTGGCCCTTGCCCACCTCTTCGGTCTTAACTGCCACTTTACCTTTGAGCTCTGTTCTTTAGAACATTATATCCTTTACATCTCTTAAACTCACCAGTCTGTCTCATCCTATAGCTTTTCCTCATGCCATTCCCTCTGCCTGGGATGCTGTTTTTTTCTCTTGGCATTCTAGCTACTTGCTTTTACGGGCATTCTCTAATGTGGCCAAACCCCTCCAAATATTCCCCTAGCATTCTGTGCCTCTCTCACTGCATTCATGTCCTTTTAATTGGCCATCCCTAATAGACTGTGCTCTTCATAAGGGTAGCAGCTGTTGTTCACCCTTCCATCCCTGGGAACTGGCACAGTTGATTGCATATAAATAGTAGTCAACAGTTATTAAATGTCATGAACTAAATATAGTTCCCCCCTTTCCACATTTTATTAAATATCTTTGTCCTTTTGAAAACAAGCATATTGATCAGGTACTTCTTATTGTTGATGAAATGTTAACTTGTGTCCCACAACTATGAAAAAAAACAAGCCATCCTTTAAAAAACTTTTTAATGGCCACCAGGGGTCAGTACAGTCAAATAAATGTTTGGAAATGCCACCCAGTCCTGCCTCCTCTGGTTTTTGTCTTTCGACTTCTGAGCATCACTAAAGGACTATATATTGCTTATTATCAGCTTTTCTTTTTACCAGTGAACAATGACTGTGGAGGAAATATATTTATTATTCAATATTTATTATTCAATTATGATTCAACCATCATAAATTATGTTTTTATTTTCCTGAGGCAGTGACCATTCTCATTATAAAACTCAGGGAGGGGAAACTTATTTTCAGTACAGTATCTTGAAATCCCATTTGTCTGTAGAAAAGGTATGGAATGATGTTATCATCCCCACTGAAGGCCAACACATTAAAAATACAGGACTAATCAGAGAGGTGATTCATAGTGATTGTGTGGATAATTAGAAAGTGGCTTTCTTTAAATATACTTTCTTCTAGGTCAGGAAGATGTCCTTTAGTGAAACACATTTGATAGACTCCATGGCTTTAATCCAATTGTAACAAGTTAATTTGTGGAAGATTAAGATAATGTGTCATTTACTTTACTTTTAATCTTTCTGGAATAACTTAAATTGCATTTGACCTTCATGTATTGCTTTCACCTTCAGGATTTTTAATGATGAATAATGAAATGATGAATACTTTTTTGATCTAGGTTTTTATTCTCATTTTCTATGTCCTTCAGTGTGTTGTATACTGTGGTAGGACACAGAAAGTTTATATATTCATGAACCTATGATTTTTTTCCAATGCTATTTTAATGGGAGAGCAACTCTCTTTTTTTTTAATATTTGTTTTAGTTGTAGATGAACACAGTACCTTTATTTATTTATTTTATGTGGTGCGGAGGATCGAACCCAGTGCCTCACACATGTGAGGCAAGCGCTCTGCCACTGAGTTACAACCCCAGCCCCCTGGAGAGCAGCTCTTGATCATTATTTTGAAGCCCTTTTAAAATGAGTAAAATTTAGTAAGAACACTGACTCATTTTGGTGTTACTCATGCATATGCTTAATTTGCATACTTGCATCTAATGTACAGTTTTTCTAAACTTTGGGGACTAGACTTCTCTTTAGAAGAATTGCCATCTCTTCTGCCTCTCCCACACTTTGATTGCTCAGCTCTCTTCCGTCATTTCTTCCTCAGCTTCCTTAAACATCAAGCCTCCCCTCAGAGGGAAGAGGTTTATTTTTAGCTGTGATATCTCTGCATAGAAGCATGTTTTAAAGGGCTGTCATACTTTAGCTACATTCTGGGTTAAGTGGGGAAATGTGTTTTGATTTGAATTAACATGCAGATACACCATGGGAAGATAACTTATTTTGAAAGTTAGACTTTGTTTGTACTTTTATATTTTGCAGTGCTTCTGCAAAATATAAAAGTGCATTTTATCTTTTTAGTGGTATTGATGCCTCTCCCAAAGAGTTGCAGTTTTCCTGTTTTTTTTTTTTTTTTAAGCTGCGATAAAATGCGTATAACATAAAATTCATCATCTTAACCATTTTCAAGTGTGTAGCTCAGTGGAATTAAGCACATTCATATTATTGTGCAGCCATTACCACCATCCATCTCCAGAGCTCTTTTCTCATGCAAATATGAAACTCTTTACCTATTAGACAGTCGCTCCAAATGTCCCTCTTCATTCTGCCGCTGGCCAACCACCTTTCTGCTTTCTGTCTCTGATTTTGACAAACTCTAAGTTCCTTGTATTAAGGAAATTCTATTTGTTTTTTTGGACTACATTTTGAGAAGTACTGAAAATGCCCATAGTGAGGCATCTTTAGTATTTATTCCATTGAGAGACATTGTTGTGTAATGGATACTGGATGGAACTGGGAACAGGTTATCTGATTTATTCTTTGAATTCCCCAGTGGTGACATTCTCAGCTATTTACTTTACCTCTCTAGGTGACTAGCTCAGTAGATCTCCCTGGCACCTTAGACATACTAAATCAAAATTTTTGGGACAATCTGTATTTTTACAGTAACTTCTCTGCTGCTTCTGATGCACAGCCAGCTTGGAAACTATTGAGCCCCATAATCTTATAGTCTCTTCTAGCTGTCACTGAAGTTTCTCAGCCTTTGTCCTAATCTTTAGTGTTGGGAATGGGAGACAAGAAATAAAATGCAGAAAACTCAAACAGATTCAAAGCTTGAAATCTCTCTTTTGGGGGACTGTATAATAAATCGTGGGTGCCAAATTATTTGTAATTCAGAAACAATTTGCATTGAATTTTTCCTTTGCTCATAACAGTTGCATCTACCTTCTCTAGAGTTAGTTGTAGAAATGTTGGGTGACATCAAGTTATGATTCAGTGTAGTTAAAAAAAGTATGCTGCCAACATCTCACTACTTTTTATAGCTTTTCAGAATACTCCTTATCTTTCCCAGTCTTGCTGCCCTGCTGTTGCCTACTAGGTCAGCTTGTATCCGTTGTCAGGCTTCTCTGGAGCTATTTTTCCTTTGCAAATGAGCACATCTTTGTTTAGACAGATCTTGTCCCTGAAGCACTCTACAAGTAGCATCTGGTAACCCTTCTGGCATGTGATGACAACTTAATAGGAAGCACGAAGCACACGGTGATGGGTAGAAAACAGTAGCATCTTCTCTGGAATGTTGACAAGGCTTCCAAAATACTGTTGCTGGCCTCTTCTTATAAGAAGAATGCTTTTTTTGGGAGGCGAGGAGATCTCAAGTTATTACTTGCAAGTGCAGTGAGAAAGGGAGAGAGGAGTTGGTTTTAGAATGCTGATTTCTTGGCAAACGTGTAGTACTTTATTCTCCATTGCTCAGGGTCTTCAGAGATACCTCTATGACAGCACTTATTGACCAGTGTCTTTTTTTTCCTTTTGACAATTATTGTGATAAGATACACATAACATAGGATTTGCCATTTAATCAGTTTAGTGGCATCAAATACCTCACATTGTGGTGCCACCATGACCACCGTCCATCTCCAGAACTTGTTTTATCTTCCCAAGTTATGATTCAGTGTAGTTAAAAAAAGTATGCCTTACTCATTAGACTGAGATCCTTGAAGACAGGAGTCTTTTTTTGTTAGTTTTCATATATATTCTATCTGATATGGCATTTGACCTGTTGCAGGAACTCATTTATGTTTGTGGGATGAAAGAATGTGAGAATAGAGTGAAGGAACAGTTTGTCCTGAGCTCTTGCTATTAATTATTATTATTTGGGTTGTTCTTTGGCTTACAGTCTCTCTGGGCTGTATGGTACTGCAACTTAGTAAGAATATGTTCATGTTTTTTCATTTTGAGAACTTTAGCCAATGGGAAAAAGAACTTTTGGATTAATTCCCTGGACTTTCTGATTTATGAAATTAAAAAATATTTCAGTCAATAATGATGGTTCTAATTCCTCATAAAATTTAAACTGTGCTCACAGTTTTTATGCCAGATTATTCCTGTGACTTTATTGAGCCATTTGATCTATTACTGCCAGTTCTTTGATGGTGTGCATTTTAATTTCTGAAATCCCTGTGATTTTTTTTTTTTTTTTTTTTTGGATACTGGAGGTTGAACCCATAGGCACTTTACCACTGATCTATACTCTAGTCTCTTTAAATATATATATATATTTAATTTTGTGATGAGGTCTTGCTAAGTTTCTGAGACTGGCCTTGGACTTGTAATCCTCCTGCCTCAAAGACTTCTGAGTTATTGAGATTATAGGCCTGCACCCATCTCAT
This sequence comes from Xerus rutilus, assembly GCA_028644305.1. Lineage (NCBI taxonomy): Eukaryota > Metazoa > Chordata > Mammalia > Rodentia > Sciuridae > Xerus > Xerus rutilus. The sequence goes on along the minus strand of CM053406.1, from coordinate 74,442,190 downwards.
GTGAATTTTTGTGAGGAATTCTTTGTGTTGTTCTTTCCCTCCAGAAATCATACTTAGGAGTGCCTTCCTTTCAAATGTCTTGTCTCCATTCCTCATCTTTTTAGCATCAGTTAGAAAACTTTAGGATCACACCTAAGTATGTCATGATCATCAGTGAAATACAGGATCTGAGGAAACTCCAGCACATACTGTGGGGTGTCAGAGCTGGAGAGGCTCTTAGACATAGCTTAGATCCATCTCTTCATTTTATGGAAGAAAAATCTGAATGAAGAGTTGTGATATGGTAAGATTCACATAATGTATTATAGTAGGGTTTGAGTGAGAAGCTAGATTTCCTGATGCTTTCAGCCCTATAAAATTAAAATGTACAGCTATTGCTGTTTTAAAATCGTTACCCTTTTGATTTAAATTTACATGTCGTCAGAACTTGCTACATCCATTGATGGAGAAGATGCCAGCTCTGTTGTGTGGTTTGAGGGCGTCACATGGGTCACCTGGCCACACACTAGATTGTTCTTATGGTGTCTCAGATTCTGGCCACAGCAGCTGTGCCTTCTGAGTCAGGATTTGAATCTAGGAGACTTAGGTTTTAGCACAAAAGTTATCTGGTAACCATTATCCATTTCTGTATTATTAGAGATTAGCTATTGTCGTCCACGTCCTGCATGGGTGGTGGGAATGAGGTTCCCTGACCGGTAAAGGGCTGGCTAAAAGAAATAAAATGGCTAATAACCACAGAACACAGAAAATAGTTTTAAAACATGGGGGCAAGATGGGCCTGCAACCAGAGGATTCTGGCTTCTGACTTCTGGCATCTGGCAAAATGGACCCCACGTGTGCTTTATTTATATTGGGGAACTTCAAAGGCCTTCCATCATACATTCTTTACCAAGGTAGGAAGAAGGCAGAGACAGGTAAGCTAACTCAGTGCCTAAGGGGGTATGCCCATTCCTGGTAATGCAATAAGAACTTCCTTAGCAGAGCGGAAGAGGCAGGCACTTGCATTAGGCAGACCTAACTGTAGAATGCCACAGGAGGTTCAAAATGCCAGCCCATCTCTTCCCTGACTACAGTGCCGAAGAGAAGTCCTTCATGCATTCCATGGATGGCTTCCTGCAAGCTATCATCTAGTCAGCTATATAATCTTGGTCATATAAGGCATAAGAAAATTAATTTTCGAAATAACTTTATTTTGAAGTAGATTCATAGAAAGTTGCAAAGACAGTACAGAGAGGTCTTGTGTACCTTTTATTCAGTGTACCTAATGGTGATATCTTACATAACTATAGTACAGCATCAAAACCAAGAATTTGACATTTATAAGATACATGTTTATAGTTCCATATGATGCTTAATTTTCAATGGCATAGAGGGCATTTTGCAATATTATAACTTGTTGGTATTGACTGGACTTGACAGCTGTGGGTACCAGAGTGGGGTCCTGAAAAGGATTACTAGTCTCACCCTGGCTGCATTGAGGAGGAAAGAGTAAGAAACAGAAATCTGTTACTTTAGGGGCAACTTTCCCATTAAACATGAAGCTGTGGCTATGTTGCTGCTTTTTCCAAGCCTTGCTTGAGAGTTTCCAAAAAAGGTAGTCATGTTATGTGTTTTTAAAAACCTTAATTCTTTGGAGCATAGAGGGCTATGTGAATGATTTTTGTTTATATGGTTCTGGTTAGTACTGTTCCATCAGGGAAGCCAGTATTTTTTCTTGTATAGCCAATATACTTGAACAGCAAATGGGAAAACTTTTTAGGAATGAATGTACCTGTGCCACTGGATGCTTGACCACTGACCTTCTCACTGGAGCCTTGTACAGTCTATGTCTGGCTTATGGGTTAACTCCATTTTTCCCAAGTCCTGTCACTGTGATTGATTATCAGGTGTAGAATGACTTCAGCTCTTCAGGTGGTTAGTTCTAGTCTTCATGAGCACCAGAATATTTACAATATTTTCTGAGGAGGGACTCAGGAAAGTCTGTCTGATAGGCAGTTCTCGTTCCTCCCTCCTCATGCTAGTAGATTCTTTCCCACTCTACTTCACAGAGGAACAGAGCTTATCAGAAGGGTATTTCTTCAACTACCTCTACCTGCCTCTGTGTCTGTCTCATGTATACTCTCCTACAGAGAAAATGACATTCTTCATATCTAAGACCAATACTTATACTCTGCCTTGGCTTCTCCCTTCTAATCTTCTCTCACAAAGTTTACAGTACTGATAATCTCTTATTTCTTCCAGATCATCAACCTGGATCCCTTTCTGTCCCCCATCATTCCACAAAATCTAATATGTTTAAGTCTTTTTCAAAAAAACAAACAAGCAAAAAAGAGAAATAGAGCACTTTGACCTTATATACATCTCCAATGATTTCATACTCCCTTTCTAAAAAGAATTCTAAAAAGAATCTCTCTGTCTCCATTTCTCCAACTCACTCCAGTTTTGCTTCTTCAGTTTCCAGCTTATTGACTAATTTCCTATCCATCCAACTGTGCAAGCAGGTGGCCTTGGAGTTCTCCTTGACAGCTCATGTTCTCCCTATTCATATTGAGGCCACTAGCCATTCTCATAATATTTATCCTTAAATATACTTCAGATCCACCTACTTACACAGCCCTTTACAGAAAATTTCACTGTGACATGTGCCCTTGAGGCTGGATATGGAGCAGCGTGACCTGTTTGCCCAGCTGGATTCTGGTCTTGCCTTTGGTTTCATCTCTTCTTTCTATGCACCTATTTCTCCCTTGTGGAATGGAAATATTTCTTATGTGCCATTATATATTCGATATATGTAACTTGCTTTTGATCTTTACTTTCATAGTTCAGAGTTTGTCGTGAATCTCAGGGGAGATTTTGGACTTGAAATTTTGGGCAGTGTTAGAACTGTTAAGACTATGGGGATTCTTGTATATGGGCTAAATGTATTTTGCATCATGAGATAGGCATGAACTTTTGAGGGTCAGGGGTGGAATTTATAGTTTGGACATCAGATGTCCCCCAAAAGCTCATATGTGAGACAATGCAAGAATTATCAGAAGTGAAAAGAGTAAATTATGAGATGCATGACCTAATAAGTGAGTTAATCTACTGAAATGGATTAACTGTGTGATAAATATAGGCAGGTAGGTTGTAGCTGAAGGAAATAGGTCACTGGGTGTGTATGTTAGGGGTTTATATTTTGTCCTCTGTGAGCAGAGCTCTCTCTGTTTCTTGGTTGCCATGTCCTGAACTGCTTCTCTCTAAATTTACTTTCCCCCTTTGCAGCCAGTTCTTTACTCAGCAGTTAAAGGAATCTAAACATTTGTTGGATCATGTTATTCTCTAGCTTAAAACTCTCCAAAGACTTTTCATTGCTCTTAGAATAAAACTTACACGTTTTAATATGGCCTACACAAGGCCTTACCTGACCTGGCTCTCTTTTCCCCATCTCATCCTCAGGTCTTAATTCTTGTAGGTTTAATTCACAGCTTTCATCATAGTTTGTAATTATGTACTTATGTGTGTGGTTATTTAATAAATATCTTTATTTTTACTAGAACAAAATTTCCATTCAGGGAAGATATATCCCCAGCCTGAGCACAGTGCTATTGAAGGAGTAGATGGATGAATGCATTGCTGTATTTGGGCCTCAGCCCTAGTGTTTCTGATTCAGTAGCCCTGGGTTGGGAATCAGGCTCTCTATATATTAAGCCCACCATAGCTGATCCTGCTGATCAGTTGGGTTGCAACTCCTAGAGAAGTAGGTTGTAACTGTAGTTTAGACCACAGATGTTTAGGCTCTAAACAGGAAAGGAGAGGGCAGTGTAAGTGCTAATAAACATTTTCAGTCATTTTGTGAATCCTGTTGACTTTGTCATTCTTCTAGGTAGGCAAATACATATCTACTGTGGCTGGGGTTGTAGCTCAGTGGTAGAGTGCTTAGAGTACTTGCCTAGCATGTGTGAGGCACTGGGTTTGATCCTCAGCATCACATAAAATATAAATAGGTAAATAAGTAAATAAGACAAAGGTATTTAAAAATATACATCTACTGACACTTTTATAGGATGATATTTTCATTGTGATTTCTTATTTATTTTTAAACTCTTTGCCAATTTTATGGTAAAAATAAAAGAGGGAAAAAGACAGGCTATTACATGACTGTGGTTATGCTGGCAATAGATTTTAAACACAACAAAGTTAGTAAGCATCTGAATAAAACTAAAACTATGTTAACTTTTTCTCATGTGCTAGATCAGATGGAACGCCAGCCAGGAAACATCTGAAGATGATAAGACAGTCCTATTTTTAAGGAGCTTAAAATTAGGAGGCTTCATGTAGTAAATGCAAAGAACGTTGGATTGGAAGTCATGAGATCTGGGTCCTAGGGTCCCCTTTGAGAGACTGTGGGCAAGTTACTTTAGCTCTGAATCTTAGTTTCCTTAGATGTAAAATATAAGGCTTGGATTAGAGAATTTCACAGCCTTACAAGTCCATGTAACTAGATGGGGCTGGAGGGACCTCAGGAATTGGATGGGGACATTTTGGGGTGGAGGTGAATGGGGCTCTGAGTTAGATGAGAGTCTAACTCATCAGTAGTGTTGGGAGCAGACACATGCGTGGAATGGAAGGCTTGTAGACAGTAGTAGTCAAAGAGAAAGATGGAAGAGTTTGTGGGCTGACCTGTGGAGGGTATTGGATACCAGGTTTAAGTTTTAGACTTCTTTTTGTAGAAAGTGGGAAGCTCTAAAAAATTTTATTTCTTTTTACTTTGCATACTAATCAGTGTTACAATATCATATAAACTTCTGAGGAGAAAGAAAGCACAATGTGTGTGAATCAGCCTCTTGAATTATAAATGATAAAATCTTAACCTTTTCAATTTTTCTTATGATCAAAGTAATGTATAATTAAGGTAAAAATATCTTAATGTTAAACATTGGAAAGTATAGTACCCTTATGATAAGCTCTAAAAAAGAAAAATCATTAATATTTTTTGTCTTCTTGTTGATTTTTATAGAAAATTTTTAGGTAACAATTTTAAAAAATTTTTAATACCTCTATTTTTATTTATTTGTATGCTAAGCTGAGTATCAAACCCAGTGCCTCATGCGTGCTGGGCAAGTGCTCTACCACTGAGCTATAGCCCCAGCCCTGGTGTAACAGTTTGACATGATTGAAGTAGCATTTTAGGAAGCTCATTTTGGTGGCAATGTGTGGTTTTGATTAAGAGGGGAGAAACTGAAGTTAGAGGATTAGTATCATTGTTAACAAATATCTGAATATCTTCTGTGTTAGGGTATAATAGTCCAGTCTGAAGGTATAAGGGACTATAGCAGGGGAACAGAAAATATTAAAGAAGAATGGATGAATTCAAGAGACACTTCAAAGGAAGAATCATCCAGTGACTGGATCATGATTGGGACAAAAGAGAAAGAGGAGCAGAAAGTGATTGAAATTTCAGATGTGAGTCTTTGGGAATCATTTGTTATAGGGAGTAAGCAATGGAAGCCCAGTTTAGGGGAGAGAGATGAGCAAAAGGTATCTGGACTGAATTATCAGAAATTACCACATTTCAGAGCTCAGAAGAGGAGACACTCAGAGCATTAGAGAAAAGACAGCCAGACTCAGGAAGAGAGAGCCAAGAGAGTGCAGGCAAAGAGTAGAGGGATAGAGGTTCAGAAAGGGTGGCTACAGTGTCAGGTACTGAGGAGGTCTCAAGCAGAACAAGCAGAGAGAAGGGATGGGCAATTAGAGGCAAGCTGTGCTGTTTCCTAGACATCCTCTGGTGCTGTGAAGTGGTACAGGCAGAATCCAGATTACAGGTATCATAAAGAATGGCTCGTTTGAAACTTGTTCTCAGGAGAGAGTGAGTATGGATTCTGGTAAGGGTAGCAGCAAAAGACCATATAATTTCCTTCATGTTGTGGTACTCTTAGGGTAATCATATTCATGCTTGACGTACTTAGGTTAGGTAAACCTTTGTGAAGCAGCCTAGAACTGATTGCTGTGGAAAAACATCTTAGGAGTTGGAAATTTGGCTACCTTCTTCATCCTCAGCCTTTCTTATAAGAACAGCTGCCCAGTTTTCTGTGCCCAGTTATTTTTTGCACTGCGAAATTGGTGAGGTTGAAAATTTGTTACTCAACAAGTGCAATAGTAATAATAAAAAGTCCTGCAATGCTATTTTTTTTGCCATTTAGTCTTGTTCTTTGGGACTAAATAATCATTTTTGGTTACATCCAATCCCTCCCCCCTTACCAGTCTACATGCAGTAACTCATAAAATAAAGTGCTCCCTTCTCCCAGCTCAGGTCTTCTTTGGTGTGGCTCCCTATCTCCAACTTACTGAGCTGCCTTCAATTCTTCCAGATTGAATTGGGTGAAAGGAAGAGAGAGGAGCTCTAAAAAATTCTTACATGATGTATAAAGATAAGATGTATGAGTTTGCCAATATTTATCCTACAAAATATGTTTCACAGCAATACTGTTGTCATCTGGCATCAGAACTCTCTATGCTTAGAAGGCATTTAAAGCTAGCACTTTTTCTTTTTAGAACTGATTTGTGGGTTTTTTGGCACATCCCTACCATTGCTGGGAACTCCTTCATCCAAGGAGCCTTGGATGCTTTTGCATCTGTCTCCTCTGGCAGCTTGTAACGCTGCCTTCAGCTCTGGGGCATCCAGGGTGCACACCTCCAGCTTCCCCTCCTGAGGTTGCCTTACCCCTTCAGCAGTTTTGGTCAAGATAGAAAACAGTCCCATGATGCCTCACTCTTTTTTTGCATCCTCACTGAGAGAAAATGCTGATGCTTTCTTTGTTTCAACACTCAGGAGGTACAAACTAACTTAACAAAGCATTCACCTAGCTCCACTTTCAGTTTAGTTGATCGGTTCCAGTAATCTCTTCTTAGATTTTTCAAGTATGTGAAGAACCGGCTCACTGACAACTTGAGGATGCTCTGAGAAACGTATCCAGTTCTCTGGATATGTGTTCACTTTCCTAGGTTTGAAGCAACACCCATCTGAGTTTTTGGGGTAGAGGTGTGTGTCACTCCTAGATTGTTGAAAGTTTTCTCCTAAAATTCTCTCCTAGTTTACTTGCATCTTGACATTTTTATGTTCTCCACATAGCTGAGGGATTGTTTCAAAACCAGTTTTTGGAAAAAACTTTCTAAGTCCCTTTATAAGTCCTGCATGTTAGTCTTATACTTGTCTTTGGAATGTGTATGTAGGTGGCATCTATTGTATTTGGGGCTGAAGCCAAAACTGAGTCTGAAATAGTTCATTTTGATATCCTGTTAGTGTGCAGATTAAAAAAATTAGTGACTTTCCTAATTTTTACATAAAAGTAAAGCCAACCAGGCACAGTGGCCCATGCTTGTAGTCCCAGCTACTCCAGAGGCTGAGCTAGGAGGATAATAGGTTTGAGGCTGGCCTGAGCAACACAGTGAGACACTGTCTCAAAATAAATAATAATAATAATAATAATAATAATCGCTTTAATAAAAGGGGGGAGGGGAAGGAGCCATATGGCTTCTTGACGAGTTGGAGTCCAGAGAGATGGAGAAAGAAGGAGTCCGCAGGTTAGAAGATATGGAGTCCTTCTGGACGGTGGCGATCTGTGGAGCCAATCTCCCCAGGCCCCGGGGTGTAGGTAAAAATCTGCTCTGTCCCAGCGAGATGCAAAGATACCCGGGACAAGAAGCAGGGACACCACCGGGGTGAGGAGCAGAAAAACATCGTTTATTCCAGAAACTACAGAAGCTTACATGCACTCTTGGACCAATCAGATCCAAAGGTCACAAACAAAGGGGTGCTCTTGGCAAGAGCACAGTCTATTAGCATAGAATGGGGAAGGATGGAAGGGAAGGGTGGGAAGGTATGGAGATGCTCCCACAAATAATAATAATAGCAACAACAATAATAATCAAAAAAGGGCCAAGAAGGTAGCTCAGTAGTAGAGCATTTGCCTAGCATGTACAAGGCCCTGGATTTAATCCATAGTATCACACACACATGCACAAAAGGAAATCCAGACACTAGAGATCAATGATAAGACAAACAGGAAATTTAAATGATCACATGTGAACATAAATATACAAATAATCCACTCAGCACCTTGGTTCTATTTCTTCTTCTTCTTTGTTTGGCACCAGGGAGTGAATCCGGGGGCACTTAATCACTAAGCAACATCCCCAGCCCTTTTTTATTTTTTATTTTGAGACAGGGTCTCACTAAGTTGCTTAGAGCCTCCCTAAGTTGCTGAGGCTGATTTGAACTTGCGATCCTCCTGCCTCAGCCTCCCAAGCGGCTGAGATTACAGGCATGTGCCACACCAGACTCCTTAGTTCTGTTTCTAAGCATTGTGTTTTTGACTCCAGAAGCAAGAGTTGGAAGAAATTGACTTGCATTTCAAAATGTTTGTAAATGGTCATGTAATGTGCCATATTCCTTCAAATTTGTTAAAAATAGAAACTCTGAAGAGTTGGGTGACTTCATGATTAGAGAACTGTAACTGGAATGGGTGGTTTTGTTAATTCACAGGTCTACAATTTGTACTCTAGTTATAGCATGACTTCTTAGAAGTTCTTTCTAGAAGGCAAAAGTTCTTTCTAGAAGGAAAAACAATGTTTTCTCTCTTTCCCTTTCATTTGACTGATTTACACAACACATAACCTCATAAAAAGTTATCAATTCAGGATCAACGTTTAGAGAAGTTACAGAGATTGCTATAGGGGTTACAGAGAATACCCACTTGTTCTTCTTTTCTATTTTTGCCTTAGAAGTTGTTTAGAAAATCTAATTGAGGAAGGCTTGCATCTAATGCAAACAGTGAATATATGTACTTCTAAGGCAGAACTTTCCCCATGGAATGGTGACTATATTGGGTAAGAAGAGCTCAGAAGGCGTGGATCAGTTATGTATTCTTTCGCCAGGAAAGGTGTTTGTTTAGAAGACAGGCTGTCCAAGTATTTAAGCCTTTAGGTTGGCTGCTTTCTCCAGTTGCTGGCAGAGTGAATGAGCATAGCCATATTTGATGACCTATAATTGACATATCAAGTCATTTTGAAGTAGATTCATTTCCTTTGAAACTGAAGCAAAATCATTTAGTAAAGGAAACTTGCACTTCCTACAGAATCCCAGCCCCCCCCCTTTGTTTTTTTCTCCATGGTTTTAGATAAATTCAGTCAGGTTTTATTTAGTTCAGGTACAAGTAACAGAAACATTTAGAAATAAATTTAATTCCTTTTATTTTATTCCTCCTTTAGGAGGCAGCAAGGCATGGCTTGGAGACCAAATTCAGAAGGAAACCTGTTTTTGTAAATAAGGTTTTATTGGAACACAGTCACATACTTTATCTGCCCCCCCACCCCATATTATCTCTGGCTGCTTTTGCACTACAGTGGCACTGTTGAGTAGTTATGACAGGGTCCATATAAACCATACAGCCTAAAATATTTACTGCTTGGTCTTTGCAGATCCCTGTTCTAGACTAATGAGAATACTTAATATCAGTGTTGTTGTGGTTATGTGTGACACAAATGGATACTAATTATATGAATTGTTATTAATTTAAAATATTTCACTATCTTCTACTGTTCTGGATTACATCTTTTGTGAAAATAACTAAACTCATTGTGAAGAACAGTACCTTGAGTGCCTAGTAGACAATACATTGAATATTGCAAAACTCATTTTTGCTTTTGTCCAAGTCCTTTGGACAGTAAAATGATTTATTTCTTAATATGCATTCAACCACTTGTAAATACTCTGGGAAGATATGGCATGATACAAAGTATGCTGTCAGCACTTGATTGCAAGATGCTTTCTTGATTTATGGAAATAATTAAAATGACAGTGAAAACAAGCATTTTCCTTTTCCTTTTTCTTCAGTTTTTTGTTAGTGGCCTCTTCTACTCCTTGACATATATGTTCCTTTCAAATAAAGGGCAGAGATAAGGTTACTCTGAGGGTCATTTGCCTCCTTGGTGGACCCTGATCCTTCTTCAGAGTTATTTTAATGTCTTGCAGGAGATAATGTCTGATAACTCAGGCTAATCTGATGAGCGCCATAAGAACCTGGGGACAAGAATCAACTTTCACTCATTCATACATATATGAATCAATAAACGTTGGCAGTTTGCTGACTGAATGCTGTGCCCATAGGATTTTGTAGTCATTTATAAGAGATGATGTAGAACAGATAATTAAAATATATAGTGTTACATAAAATGATCAAATAATTCACAAAGCAGTATGGGAGAGAAGGGGATTCAACATGACATGGGGGAGCACATCATGAAAGGCTACTTGGGAGACTGAGGTTGTAGCTCAGTGGTAGAGCATTTGCCTAGCCCGTGTGAGGCATTGAGTTTAATCCTTAGCCTCATATAAAAACAAACAAACAAACAAACAAATGTATTGTGTCCACGCACAACTAAAAAGAATTAAAAGAAAAAGAATAAGAAAAGCTGCTTGGAAGGAGCTAAACCCAGATAAATAAATCTGGGACATTTGGAGGGTACATTGGGTGGAGATGTCCAGCAGGTAGATTTGAACCTGAATCCCTGGGTTGAAGTATGAGCTAGAGATAAAGATTTAAGACTCTCTAGGATTAAAAACATGAGCATTGAGCTCACTTACAAGTTAGAGTGGGGAGAGCATTGGGCTCATATGTGAAGGGCCAGCAGTTAAGAGTTAGAAAGAGAGCACATAAAGGAAACAAGGAGTCAGAAAGATACTTGAGAGTACCAAGAGAACAAAAGACTTGAAGGGAAGAGACAGACAAAAGAAAGATGGAAAACTCAGGAGTCCTCAGGAATGATTGGCAATGTAGAGGGCAGTAGGGGAGACAGAACTTACGTAAAATATAATCTTCTGTAATTACTTATGTGGTGGGCAAATAATTGTCTAAACTTGGCTTTAAGGTTTTTGTTTAAAGTAGGTCCATACCTACATTTGTAAAAGCTGATAATTTTAATTTAATCTAACATATTTATGGAGCATTTTTTTTTTTTTTTTTTTGGTATAAGCCACTGGGTAGGTTGGTAACCCCAGGGATTAACTATGAACGATATAGAAACCTGAATCTGGACCTCAAAGAACTTGCAGCAAGATAAGGCTCATATCTAAATACTTGCAGTACTGGGTAAAAAGTGAAGGAAGGGCTAAAATGCACAAAGGTGTAGAGGGCAGAGAGATTGCTTTTTGTTTGGGGATTCAGGGAAACAACAATTTTGAGCTAAGCCTTGTAAGATGGGTAGAGATGGAAGCATAAGTAAGTCAAACATAGGAAAAAGTATGAGTAGAAGCACGGTGCACGAAATCCCGAGACACTGTCAATCATGTACAGTGATGCTTCACTTAATGGAGGGAACACAGTGTGAGAAATGCACCATTAGGCGATTGTCATTGTATGGATATCATGGAGTGTATTTTCAACACTGAGGTGGTACATCCTCCTACACACCAGGCTGTATGGTATGGCCACCATGATACTGTGCCCTTTGTCAGGCAGCACGTGGCTGTTATAGCCCTTAACTACATTCTTCTCCACGGCTGGACCTGCTGGTGCTGAGGACTGAACACATTTTTATAGAACCTTATATGGTGTTTTGCATGTACTATTTAATTAATATTTGCTATGTAAATTTAACTTAACAGAGTCATCAGCCTTATTTAATTGCTTATCCACAGCCTTACCTGTACTGGCCTCAGTAATAAAGCAAAAACTAATTAAGGACTAGAATTCTTTGTTTACCAGTAAAACCGGTAATACAGGTACTTGAGTACTTTTACCTTCTTGATTTGATTTTTGAGGTGACAAGTTAGAACTTACAAATGAATTAAATACATGTAGTTTATCATATTTATATATTTGACAAGAAAACAATTTGAGTCACACATCACGGATATGATTAAGATTGTTCAGGACAGCACAACTTATTTGAGATATTCTTTAAATAGCAATATTAAAGTGAACTTTTATTTATTTATTTTGGTACTAGAGATTGAACCCAGTGGTGCTTAACCACTGAGCCACATCTTCAGCTCTATTTTTTTGGTGGGGGGATGGCGGGGGGAGACAGAGTCTAAGTTGCTTAGGGCCTCACTAAGTCCTGAAGCTGGCTTTGAACTTGCAATCCTCCTGTCTCAGCCTCTTGGGCCACTGGGATTACAGATGTGTGCCACAGTGCACAGCTAGACAACTATTTTATTACATAGAAGTAGTTATATTTGTTTTATATTTTGAAATGCACTATATCCTTACTTTTTCCCCAAATAAATCCATACCATTTGATCATTAATGTTTGTGTTCTTTATCTTCTTGCATAAAAAGACTATTAATAAGGTGACTTTTAAAAATAATGGAATAGCTAAATGCCAGAGGAACACTTTCATGCACGAGGGTTTTTTTTTGTGAAAAAATTTTGGCTCTTAAAAATATTATTTTTAACTTATGTTAAGTGTACAAATTAACAGGTTTGACTGTGACATTTCTATAAATGTGTATATTGTACTTTGGTTATATCCACCCTCCCACTGCTTTCTTTTACTATGCTTCCTTTTGTTCCCCTTGGCCCCTTTTCCTTTCTTAAAGGCCCTTTTCTACTTTCAGGTCATCTTATTTATTCATTTATTTTATTGTCTCCACATATGACTGAGAATATGTAATACTTATCTTTCTGTGTCTGGCTTATTTTGTGTAACATGTCCTCCAGTTCTTTCCATTTTCCTGAAAATGACATGATTTCATTCTTTATGATTGCATAATACTCCAGTGTATTTGTGTGTTTTACCTTTTCTTTATCCATTCATCTGTTGATGTGAACCTAGGCTGATTTCATATCTTGGTATTGTGAATAGTACTGCAATAAATATGGGTAAGGAGATGTCTCTTTTGGATGCTGATTTCATTTTCTTTGAATATGTACCTAAGAGTGGGATACTTGGATTATATGGCAATTCTATTTTTAGTTTTTTGAGGCACTTCCATACTGTTTTCCTTAGTGGCTGTACTAATTTATAGTCCCACCAAGAGTGTATAAGAGTTCCTTTTCCCCCACATCCTTGCCAGCATTTGTTATTTTTTGCTTTGTTGATAATAGGCATCCTAAGTGGGGTAAGATATAGTCTTAGTGTAGTTTTGATTTACATTTCCTTGATGGCTAAAGATATTGAGCATTTTTCATATACTTACTGACTGTTTGTACCTCTTTTTGAGAAGTGTCTGTCAGGTCATTTGTCCAGTTTTTTAAAAACTGGATTACTTTTTTTGGTTGTTGTTAAGTTTTTTGAGTTCTTTATATATTCTGGATATTTAATTTCTATCAGCTATTCATTGATATATTCTGGATATTAAATTTCTTTCAGATAAATAGCTGGCAAAGATTTTCTCCTATTGTATAAGCTGTCTCTTTACCCTGTTGATTGTTTCCTTTACTCTGCAGTATTTTTTAATTTGGTAAAATCTCGTTTGTCAGTTTTTGCTTTTGTTTCCTGAGCTATTAGACTCCTATTCAGGAAATTGTTGCCTATGTTAATATCTCAAAGTGTTTCCCCTATTTTCTTTTAGTAGTTTCAAAGTTTCAGGTCTTACATTCACATCTTTTTTTTGGTACTAGAGATTAAACTCAGGGGCACTCGACCACTGAGCCACATCTCCAGCCCTGTTTTGTCTTTTATGTAGAGACAGGGTCTCACTGAGTTGCTTAGTGCCTCGCTGTTGCTGAGGCTGGCTTTGAACTCGCAATTCTCCTGTCTCAGCCTCCCTAAGTGCTGGGATTACAAGCGTGAGCCACTGCGCCCGGCTTTCAAATCTTTGACCCATTTTTTTTTTTGGTACTAGGGATTAAACCCAGGGATGCTTAATCACTGAGCCACATCCCCAGTTCCTTTTTGCATTTTATTTAGAGACAGGGTCTTGCTGAGTTGCTAAGTGTCTCACTAAATTGCTGAGATTGGCTTTGAACTGGTGATTCTGCTGGCCAGAGCCACTGGGATTACAGGCATATGCCACTGTGCCTGGCCTTTGATCTGTTTTGAGTTGATTTTTGTATGGGTGACAGATAGGGATACACTTTCAGTCTTCTACATGTGGGCATCCAGGTTTCCAATCCCCATTTGTTAAGATGCTGTTTTTTCTCCAATGTATATTTTTGACTCCTTTGTTGAAAATCAGATGGTTGTAGGTGTGTGGATTTATTTTTGGATCCTCTATTTTGTTACATTGGTCTGTGGGTCTGATTTTATGCCAGTACCAGACTGATTTTGTTACTGTGGCTATGTATTATGTTTTGAAATCAGGTTTTGTGATGTTGCCAGTGTTACCCTTTTTGCTCAGGGTTGCTTTGGCGATTAGGGTATTTTATATCCTTCCTTTAAGATTAAAAAATAACTTCTTCCATAGTGGGGTGAGAGGATAGGGAAGAATGAAGGAACTTTGGTTTGTGTAGAGGGGAGTGGGAAGGGGTGGGACAGTGGGGATGGGAAGGACGGTAGAAGGAGATAGACATTATTATCCTATATACATGTATGACTACACCACTGGAGTGACTGTACCATGTACAGCCAGAGGAATGAGAAGGTGTGCTCCATTTGTGTACAATATGTCAAAATGCATTCTACTATCATGTATAACTAATTAGAACAAATAAAAAAATAAATACCCAGTAGACAGTTAAAAAAAAAACTTGATATGCAGATGCTTTAGATTAACCTTAGGAAACATTAATATTTCATAGTCACATCTGTGTGCTTGATAAGTTTAGGGAATCAGATTTTGAATACAAATTTCAATGGTGGAATTACTTAGCTATTTTGAAAAGGTTCTATTTAATGTGTCACTTATAATTTATTAGAATGGCAAGTTAGAAATATGAGTTACAAAAATGATTTTTTAATAAACCATGTTTTCTTGTTGGTATTAGAAAAGGAAATAATTAATGGTATCTATTAAAATAGGATGGAATATATTGATTTAATGGTTAACTAGATAATAATTCAAGGAATTAGAAAGGTGGAGCGTGTTGCTTCATGATGATTTTGTATCCTAGATTATGTATAAAAATTTAGAACTGAGCATGATGACTCACGCCTGTAATCCCAGCAAGTTGGGAGGCTGAGGCAGGAGGATTACAGGTTTGAGGTCAGCCTTAGCAATTTAGGGAGGACCTGAGCAATTTAGTAAGACCCTGTCTCAATGTCTCACAATAAAAAAATTGAAAGCTCAATGGTAAAGTGCCCCTGGGTTCAGTCCTCAGTACCAAAAAAAAAAAAAAAAGTTTAAATTATGTTTAATTTTATTTTAACCCATTGTTTTTTGATAGTGATACCAAAACAAAATTGAAGTCATTCCTATTAATTTGATATGTGTTATCTTTACTTTATAATTTGTTGATTATCAAATTTAATCCTATTTTGCAAATGATAGAAACCATATTAAACAATTTTATTTAAATGACCTGCAAAGAGATAGGTCATCTGTTTATGTAAGAAAGTTGGGAAACAAAACTCTGAAATTTTGCAAGCTTATTGTTATAGTTGTCTAAAAATAAACTTCCATAAATTAAAATAAACTGTTTTGTTCATTAAATCATTATAAATATAACTTAAAGTTAATTTTCTAAACCTTTATATGCAGGTAAGCAAGCAAAATAATTGAATAAGAATTCATATACTTTTTCTTTTTCTTTTTCCTCCTAATAGGACCAGACATATTATCAATCATTTCAAGTCTCAGAATATGGTAAGAGTTTCTCACTGTATTTTGAAGAAAAAAAAAAAACATATTTATTGCTTTCTACAGAGATGAGAGACATTTTTAAGAGATATGCTACTTAAAGTAAAAATTCCAATGGAGATAAAAATCTGGAGTTCCTTGTAGGCCTAAACAAGTATTTTCCTTTGTAAAGTTCTAAAATCTCATTATAAAAAATAAAGTAGGAAAGAATATTACCTAAATTCCTATTATGCTAGTCTTTTCCTTTCATACAGTTTTTCTCTTTTTTTTGTAACCATAAAATATTTAAAATTTTTTGAGTTTTTGAAAGTCAGAACATTGGGGCTAATTGTGTGCAGTGGTACATGCCTGTAATCCTAACTACTCAGGAGGCTGAGGTAGGAGGATACCAAGTTCAAGATTAGCCTCAGCAACTTGGTGAGACCCTGTCTCAAAATAGAAAAAAAAAAAAAAAAGAACTGGGAGTGTTGCTCAGTGGTTAGACTCCCCTGGTACCAAAAAGCAAAATAAAAACACTGGGGTTCATGTTGCTAAGTGGTTAGGCACCCCTGGTACCAAAAACCAAAATAAAAACACTGGAGTTCAGTAGTAGAGCATGCGCAAGGCCTTAGGTTTCATCCCCATACACACAAAATAAAATAAAACAAAACAAAACAAAAACCATCTTACTGTCACTTATTTTCCACATTTTTATTTGGTTAACATTGCTGAAGAGCACCTATTTAACTTAGGTTAATCGTATTCTTATAAGTGCAGTACTTACAATATTGTATTAAAAACAGATGAAAACAGTGGATTCATGGATGAATGGAGAAAGAGAGATGAGAGTGAAAGCATGGGATCTCCATCTTAGTTTATAATTTAAATGGCTACTTTGAGTTTGTATATGAGTTTTTTCATTTGATTTGTGTCACATTTTGAGACTGTGTTTCATGCAGGCAGCTGAAATTTTGGAAAGTAGTATGCTTATCCCTTCGTGGCTCAGGCTCAGTCTCTCAGCACACACTATTTTCAGATTTAATTCTCAGGATTACCTAAAACTGGAATTGGCAAAGTGTGGGCCAGATATTAATATTTTAGGCCCTAGGATAGGCCCTATATCTCTGTCATAACTACTTAGCTTTTCTTTGTAGAATGAGAGGAGCTGTAGACAATAGGTAAAGGAATATTGCTGTGAGGTTATAAAGTTTATTTTATGTACCTAGAAATTTGAATTTCATGTAACTTTTATGTGTCATGACATATTACTCTTTTGACGTTTTACCAACTAATTAATAATAGTAAAAACCACTCTTAGCTCTTGTTGGTCATAGTTGGCTGTCCCCTCATCTGGAACTGGGCTGTCTAATGTGGAGCCACTTGCCATATGTGGCTGTGGAGCACTTGAAATGTAGCTAGTCCAAAAGGAGATGTGCTATGAGTGTAAAATTCACACCAGATCTTGAAGAATTAATGTAAGAAGATAAGGAAGGCAAATAGTTCATTAGTAATAATTTTTTTTTTTTTTTTAAAGAGACGGCTTTTTTTTTTTTAAATATTTTTTTTAGCTGTAGATGGACATAATGTCTTTATTTTATTGCTTTGTATGTGGTGCTGAGGATCGAACCCAGGGCCTCACGCATGCGAGGCAAGCGCTCTACCACTGAGCTACAAAAATTTTTATTTTGATGACATGTTGAAATGATATTACTTTGGATATATGGGGTTAAGCAAAGTATTGCAAAAACTGATTTCACCTATTTTCTTTTACTTTTTGTGTGTGACTACTAGAAATGAAAAAAATTACATGTGTGGCTCACATTTTATTTCTTTTGAAAAGTGCTAATCTAGAAGCATAAATCATAGAGGACCAACACTTTTATAGGCTATTTTCATAACACTTTGTGATGGTCCTTGGTGGTTGTATGTTGTTGAATGGGGTACAGTGTATGATTGCCAACCATTCATAATGTGTGAGGAGAAGGTATTTGAATTTCCTTGGAGGAGGGGAGTTGTAGTTGACCTATGTGACTTTTTTGGCCTCGTATCTTAGACTGGTCCAGGGTACAGGAGGGACTTAGAGCATGAAGAGGACCTTTAGCCTTATTTGGGCTGAAGATCTTCCCTCCATGGGACCCTCAGGGCTTTTTGATATTTGTCTTCTGTTAATTGAATGGTGAGGTAACTTGTTATGCAACTTAGATAGATGTCTTTGATCAGTGAAGCTATACAAAAATTTTAGTAGATTAGAGAAAAGCAAACAAACATTTTTTACTTTGCTGGAGTGCTTTATGTCAAATAGTATTAATTAAAACATATTTCATACTTAATTACATAAAGCTGACCTAAGTAAGGATTTTTAATTTGAATAAAATAAAGGAGTTTTCATCTGTGTTAATGTGTATTTGGATTCTGATGACTCTAAGTTTAATTTTTCTTTCAGAAAAATTCAGTTTTTTATTTTGTTCAGCTGAATAATGATAAAACGTATTCTTTAAAAGATTGCCTTTCTTTTTCAGTGTTACCAAAATTTGAAGTTGTTTTGCAGACACCATTATATTGTTCTTTGGCTTCTAAGAATTTAAATGGTACCATCACAGCAAAGTAAGTATTACTTTTCTTATGATATGACTCTCAACCAGTATAAAACTGTATAACAAAAAGTTCATTACATATTCCGGAATAGTAGCACTATACTTATCAAAATACCCTACTGGGCAATAAACAACTATCTGTAATAAATAATCAAGTAAGAGACAGGACTCTATATCCATGTCTCTGTTTCTAAGCCAATCCAGTCCTAAAATATTTCCTAAAGACCAAGACTACTTTAAGGATATATATTTTAAGTTGCCATATTTTTAAAAAAATATGTATTCTTTTTTCTCATCGATAATAGAGGTGGGAGAGGAGGTGGTTGTCTTATTGCAATTGGCAGGTAAGTGAATAATCGACATTCATTCATTTCACCATATGTACACAGACCTTCAGTTCACCCTGCCTCACATGTCTGGTGGCTGTCATGCTTTGGAACCACTAGCTTGAACAGCATAGTATTTTGTATTGGTGAGGCAAAAAAGCATACTCAGAGCTTTAGACTAGTGGTTCAGACTGGGGTGGCCCTCAAGTAATTCAAGGATTGGTCTTTTGTAGCTTTTATTTTTTGATGTGTCAATATCTGTGCTTCAGCTTCTGAAATTTATTTCTAAGAGATAATAACAACAGACCCCACCTTACTGCTTTCTTACCACTGTATCTCCACTTGGTGAGGGTCTGTGTCGGTGTAAGCAATGGTCAGTGAGTCTCCTGGCAGAAGCATTCCACAATCCAAAATGTTCTGATAATTCCTGCTTTAAACTGGGCAACTAAAAAATTACATGAAACACACACAATACAAAATCAAAATCATGTCTATGATTTGTACCAAATTAATATCTGCTTGTGTTCAACTAAGAGACAACTTCCAATATGCGTTAGGAGGCTGTGGATGGACTTGTGATTTAGAAAACACACAAATGCATGCATTTTACATAACTATTATACTGCACTTGATCTTAGTCAAAGGTTCAGCATCCTGTTCAGGGTTTATTTTGAGTTCTGTGGTAAATGTTTTTAAAATTTGGTACAACTGTGTACAAACCAAAAATAAGTGCAAATCTTCATAATCCATGTCCATGTGGGTTGGATTGAGCCTAGATCTCTTCTTTGATTCTGTTTTTGGTTTCCAGAAGTGTGCCAGGGAATTTAATACAGTCAAAACAGTGGTTGTTAAACTTGGGTAATCTCCAGAAAATTTTGCATGTAATTTTAGGGGGCTGTGGACCCTCTGAGCCCTCACCACTGACATCCTCACCTCATGCTCAGTAGGAAACCTTGTAGTTTCACCACACTTTGCATTGGTTGAGTCTCTTTGAGATACTAACAGTTGAGAATGATATAATTGTGATGGTCTCCTGGCATTTCTGTAGTGCTCACTGGACTGTGATCTTAGTACGGGTATAGAGGTTGGCCAGAGAAGCAGAAGCAGTAGGAGACATATAGTAAAGGATGTAATGCAAGAGATAGGCTTAGTGATTGTGAGACTTGGCTAGGGCTCCCGGGAATGGAGGCTAGAATTCTCAGACAGAGGCCTAAGTTGCTTCTACAGGCAGAATTTAGTAGGAAGTCCTAGCTCTGCTTTTAAGACCTGTGAACTGATTGAATCAGGCCCACTCAGATATCTAGAATAATATCCTTTACTTAGAGTGAACCAATTATGAACTTTAACAGCAGCTATAAGATACCATCACCTCAATATCTAGATTATTGTTTGTTTTTGTAATAGAGTTCTCTAGCCTGGAGAAGTTGATATACCAAAAGGACCATCACAGTGTGCTTGTTGTTTTAGATGTGGATAGTGAGCCTCTTTGCTGCCCTTTAAAGCTTTCAGATCTGGCTAGCTCTGATGATGGTCCATTCTGTCCTTCCTTTCTATTAAAATCTGCTTCAGGCTTTGGTTGCCTGGAGGTGATGCCCATGGGTGTGGCAAAGGAAGGCAGTTTTATTCTAGAACACTGCAGATATTTTTTGTGACTTAAGAGGAATTGCAATTAACATGGCTTAGACCCCCCCCCACCCCCAGCCTGTGACTACATCGTGAACATTTCTTCTAAACCAAAGTTCACATGAGTGCTGGGCCTACCAGTGAATTTCCAAAGAGTCTGCTTTTGCCTTTAGGATGGAGAATCAGACTGAGAATGTAGTTTATAACATGGTAGTAGAGTAAGGAAATATTTTGACCAGCAAGGTCTTTATATCAGGTTTTTTTTTTTTGGCGGGGTGGTGGGGTGGTGGGGACGGACTTGGGATTGAACCCAGGAGTGCTTAACCACTGAGCTATACCCCCTAGCCATTTTTAATTTTTTTTGAGAGAGGGTCTCACTAAGTTGCTTAGGGACTCGCTAAGTTACTAAGGCTCGCTTTGAGCTTGCAGTCCTCCTGCCTCAGTCTCCCAAATTGCTAGGATTACAGGCATACACCACAACACCTGGCTTTTTATCAGTTTATGAAGGGGAGCATAGACATACTTTATAAATACTGTGTCCCAGCAGAGGTGGAAATGATCATAATCATCATTTTCTCCTTCTGCATTTCCATCATCCTGACTGTCTATCATGATGAAAGCTGCAGCTCTTTTCCCTTCAAAGGCCAGTTCCTCCACTTGGACCTTGTCAGGCTGCTATCAAGAGAGTCCCAATCCACTTCCTCTTGCCTGAGTCTGGACTTTTCCATTCAGTATCTTTAACCTTTTGTTCTTTAGAGCCATCTTTACTCTTAATCATCTCTATCCTTAAAGAAACAAACCCTCGGTGACCTCCATGCCTCCTTCCAGCTGGGGCTTTATCTCTGACTTCTTCACAGCTAGTCACATCCATTTTCCACTTCCTCACATTCCATTCATTCCTCAGCCACCTACAATCAGTTGGAATTGATTTCACCATGGTCACAGGTCACAAAGACCTCCTTCCTGCTCAGTCTCATGGGCATGTTTATAGATTTTGACATTTTTTCCCTTTTGCAGCATTTGGCATTGCTGTCCACTCTAATTTCCTTTCTGGGTTTCCTCCTTGCCTTTGGCTACTCCTTTAAGACTCTGCAGTCTATTCTCCCCTGTCCATCTTTGAAAAGTTCTTGTTCTTCAGAGCTCCATCTTTGGCACTCTTCTTTCTTTACACATTTATTCATTTCCTTCCCCATGGCTAGGAATTCTGCTGAGGTGTATAACTTGATGACTCTTTAGTCCCTATCTCCAGCCCTAACTTCTGTGTTGCGATTTAGACCCTCATATCTTGCTGCCCACTAGACATCTTTCCTTGGGTGTCTCACAGGTACTTAACTAAACATATCACCTCCCCACAACCTGATGCTTCTTTTGTGACCCACCTGCTGCCGTCTTGGTGGACTGTACCACCTCGGTTTAGCTGCTTCAGTCAGCCATGCTCTTTCTACTCCTTTGATAATTCCCATATCCAGTCAATAGCCAGTGCTGTTGATTCTGTCTCCTTAATATCTCTCAAATCCATCCACTTCTCTCCATACTCCTTCCTTGATTCAGACCTACATTATCTCTTCTTAATCACTGTTGCAGTTTCCATTAAGCGTATTTCCTGACACCATGCAGCCCCTTCTCCAATCTCTCAAATTCCACTCCCCAAATTTTACTTGTGCTTTCAAGAATGAAAAATGCTTTCTATGATCTTTATACAGGCAATTTCAAGGCGTGGCTACTCCCCCTAACCCTTTATCCTCATAGCACTAGTTGCACACCTTTGCTATTTGCTAGTCTAGTTCTTTGAAAATGAGTCTGTCTTACCACTGAACCTCAGTGCTTAGTACCGTGTCAGCTATGGAACAGGCATCCAGTAAATACTTGCTGAAAGAACAATGGATGAACAACATGACTCCTAAGATTTTAGCTCCAAGCTGTCTGTAGTGCAGCCAAGATCTTCATACCAAATTAAAACACTGTGATTTGGAATGAACCAAATTGAGTTGTATGGGCAATAGGTTTAGTCTTATCAAATTAGGGAGTAGAGAGTGGAACCCAAAATCAAGTTCCTCAGGGGTATTTTGAAAGATGGGTTCTGTTGTCTTGCCTTTCAGGTGGTTGTTATTAATTTATAGAAACGATCTTGTAAATATCTGTTTCATAATAGCTGTCATCGTCATCTCTGTGGGTGGATGATAAATAATTTTGGTTACTCTTTTTTTGTTAGTAGGCATCTGTTCCATCAAGATTATTTTAAATGTACAAGGCATTGCTAGAAATTTCTTGGAGAAGGTTAAGAGGTTCCATTTGGTATATTAATTCCCTATGTGCATATATGACTACATGACTGGTGTGATCCTACATCATGTACAACCAGAAGAATGAGAAGTTATATTCCACTTATGTATGATGTGTCAAAATGCATTCTACTGTCATGTATAACTAATTAGAACAAATTAAAAAAAGGTTCCATTTGGATTTGAAATCTTTAACTGAGGTGACTAAAAAATAAAGTATATATTTGTCTATTACCTTTGATGTGAATATCTGCTTATTATTTCTACCTCATTAAGAACAAATAATAGATTCTTTCCCACTAACCACAGTGAGCTTTAGAGGATTGTAAAGAAAATAGCACAGCATATATCTAGTTTGCTCCTACAATTCCTGGGAACAATAGAATTAAAAAATATTATTTAATCTAAGGTTTATTAAAATGTATTTATTTGATGAATTGAGACATTTGTATCCTGAAAATAACGTGAAGAAAAGAAAAAGGTTGGTGGGGAAAAACATGAATTATAGGGTTAATTTTTTAGGTGTTATTTTATAAATCTTTTGTGCAATGGCTGTTTTCAGGAAAAAATTTCTTGTCTTCTTAATGATACTATGCTAGGATATCTTTGACTTGCTTTGTAAAATATTGCCAAGTTATTTTATGAATAATTAATGTATTCTAAATACTTTCAGATTCTATTTAGGATAATAATTTTCAGTATTCCTGTTTTACAATGATTATCATCAGCTTGGTAGAAAGCTAAGTCTGCCTCACATTTAAGCTAAAATTAATAATTCACATCTGGGAATAAATTACTATTTTAAAACTCTCTAAACTAGCATGTGATACAATTCTTTTAAAATACACTATACTGCTGGGGCTGGGATTGTAGCTCAGTAGTAGAGTGCTTGCCTAGCACATGTGAGGTACTGGGTTCAATCCTCAGCACCACATAAAAATAAATAAATACAATAAAGGTATTCTGTCCATGTACAATTAAAAATATGTTAAAAGTACAATATGCTGGTATTATAGTTTTGCTTTTATTTAATCTTTAACAAAGATACAGTGTTAGGTTTGGAAGACTCTTGAAGTGATTTTGATGCTAAGATTTCTAACTGGGGTTTCCATTACCTTTGCTATTTTTGTTTGGAAGGGTGGTGCATTGAAGGTCGATTTTTGTTTTCTTCTTGATTTGAAATATGCTATATTTATATTTGCTTTTGAGCTGAGTTGACCCACATGAGGGGCTATTTATGTGTGTAATCAATGGATTCAGGAAGCTGTAGTTTACTATATAATTTACAGAATGCAAAGTAAAATTACTTTCACATTTGGCCTAGCATTTCATAATAGAGATGGAAGAAATATAGGAAACACATTTTAAAAAGACTTCCTGGCAGTAAAATGATTCACCAAAGAGTGCCTCTCCTTTACTTGAGGAGAATTTCTCATGAAGACAGCAGATACTAATAATACATAGACTGCCAACAGCAGAGGAGATTGATTCAAGGAGATAAGTTTGATACTAAGGATATAAAAGTTACTATTTTTGATTTTCTTGCAAAAAATAATTTTGGCAGCTATAAGTTCATTCAGTGAAGGTCTAATAATCCCTCCTGACTAATACTGGAATGTGCAGCTGTTGGCCATGGTGATTGCAAATTCAACTGACATTTAAAAATCTTCAAGCTGGGTGTGGCTCAGATTTGTAATCTCAGCTACTCAGGAGGCTGAGGCTGGATAATTGAAAGTTTGAGGCCAGCTGGAGCAATTGTATCTCAAAATAAAATAAAAATAGTGGGAGATGTAGTTAAGTGGTAGAGCATTTGCCTAGCATATGGTAGGCCCTGGGTTAGTTTTTACAAATTTGTAGTAGGAGCATGAATTTAATATAATTCTTCTACATTAGATTGCTAGTGTATGCTATTAAGAATAATATTGTTTTGTTCTTCTGACAGTATCAAGGTTTGGGGGAAAAAAACAACCCTGTTTATTGTTTTTCAGGTATACATATGGGAAGCCAGTGAAAGGAGATGTAGTGCTTTCATTTTTGCCTCTATCCTTTTGGGGAGAGAAGAAAAATATTACAAAAAAATTTAAGGTAACTTTTGTAGACAGTTCATAACTTGTGATGGGAAAATATATGTACTTGTCCTAAAAATGAGATTTTTTTACTGAATTAACAAAAAAAAAAAATGGAATGTAATAAAAACAAGAGCTAAAAAGCATTGGAAAAGTAGGAATTTACCCTCTTACACAGTGATTAATATGGAGCTGTCGTGGTGGTGTGACTTAGTTTTGAGTTTTATTTTTAGAATTTGAATTGCTAAAGTGAGAATAAAATTGAACTTTTAAACAAAACAGATAAATGGATCTGCAAACTTCTCTTTTAATGATGAAGAGATGAAAAAGGTAATGGACTTTTCATATGGGCATTTTGAACACTCGGATCTCTCTACGCCTGGGCCAATAGAAATTCTAGCCACAGTGACAGAATCACTTACAGGTTTGTAGACGGTGACTTGAAGGTAAAACTACTTATGTGCTGCTGCTCTGTCATCTCTTTTTATAACTTGTACTTTCACTTGGGGGCATTAGTTGCCTTTTTAAAGATGCTATTTAATGTTGAAGTTTTCAAGACTATTAAGTAGTCTAACTTGCAGGATGCTTTCATAATAGAAGTGAAACTTATTTTCTGTGAAAGTTTGTGCTTCAATTACATGGGATAGCTATTTGCATTTTTTCCATTTTATTTTTTTCTTTTTGGCTTGAAAACCACCCAGAAAGGCCTACATTTTCAGCTATTATTTCTTCTTCCTCCTCCTTCTTTTTAAAAATTACTTAACATAATCTGAAATCTCACCTGGTTCCAGATGGTTTTTTTCTTTAATAAAAATGTTAATTATTTGGACATTTCTATTTTTATTTCAATAGCTTTAACCAATCACTGGAAGAGCAAGAGACTATTCTGTCAGTGGCCCTAATCTGCTGGTGTCCATGTTACTGAGGGAAGATGGTGGTAGTGGTGTTTAATTAAAGGCAGTCCACGGAGAACATGATAGAGCCATGCAGTTTTCTTAGCGTGCTAAGCTCATATAGGAATGAGGCTTATGTGTCCTGATATCTTCAGCCTATTTCACAAGTAGCTTAGATGGAAAGATTTGGTGGATAGAAGCTGTTGGCGAATTATTTCTTTTTCATTCTAAATGATACAATTTCCAAAATAGGCATCTCAAGAAATGCAAGCTCCAATGTGTTTTTCAAGCAACATGATTACATCATTGAATTTTTTGATTATGCTACTATCTTGAAGCCATCTCTGAACTTCACAGCCACTGTAAGTTGGTATATTTATTACTAGTCCATAGCGGTAAGTTCAATTGAATAAAACAGAATGGAAAATAGTATATTCAATGTTCCTTCAAAAATTTAAGCTGAGAATTAGATAGATTACTTTTTCTCTTTAGATATGTGAGATATATAGAATTGTTTCAAAATGATCTGGGTCTAATTTTTCTAAAAGAGTAATTTCTAACAACAACAAAAAATCTTCCTAGAAATTTATTTAGCAAACAGTTTAAGTTAGATTTGCTACATTGAAGCTTTTATTAAT
The DNA here is from genome assembly GCA_028644305.1 of Xerus rutilus. Lineage (NCBI taxonomy): Eukaryota > Metazoa > Chordata > Mammalia > Rodentia > Sciuridae > Xerus > Xerus rutilus. Next base: position 74,416,067 of record CM053406.1, on the reverse strand, counting down.
TGAAGGGATTTAATGGTGGCCAAAATTTTAACTTAAATCTGATTTTTTTTTTTTTTTTTTTTGGTACTGGGGAATTGAACTCAGGGGCATTTGACCACTCAGCCACATCCCTAGCCCTGTTTTGTATTTTATTTAGAGACAGGGTCTCACTGAGTTGCTTAGCACCTTGCCATTGCTGAGGCTGGCTTTGAACTTGTGATCTTCCTGTCTGAGCCTCCTGAGCCACTGGGATTATAAGTGTGCACTACCTTGCCCAGCTTAAATCTGATTTTTATAATGCCAGTTTTTTTTCTTGAAAAGATATAGCTTTAACATTTAACATCAAATCCATTTTTCAGAAAATGTTGAATTAATAATTATTACATTAGTACATTTTGATGGAGTGCAAGGTGTGGTGCGAGGCAGGGTTTATGAAGCTAAGAAAGACCCAGTGCTGGTCTGGAATTCAAAGGTTTTGTGATGGAGACAAGAAAATATGCACAGGATTATAATTTAAGGCAGCATAAGATTAAATCATGAGTTAGTTTCTGTAGGGATTTAAAGCAGGTATTGCAAACTTTTCCTGCAGAGATTAGACAGGAACTATTTTTAGCTTTCTGGGCCCTATGGTCTTTGTCATCTACTCAGCTCTGTCATTGTAACATGTAACTAGCCAGAGCCAATTTGTAAACAAACGAGAGTGACTATATTCCAATAAAACTTTATTTACAAAAATACTGGATAGGCATGCCTGCTTTCCAGTTAGCTAACTATTTTTTAAAAAAGGAAGGGCTGATCCTTGTTGAATGCGGGAAGAGAAGTTTTATTTAGTTACTGATTTTGGTGATCTCAATAATTTAGACAATTTGAAAGGTAAAAATCACAAAGCTACCAGTGTTTGTTTCTAGATGAGTGAAGCAATGGAGTTGAGAAAAAAAGGTTTGGATTTGGGATAGGGATGAGGATTCAGGGATGCTTTATGGAAGAGGAAGTTCTGAATGCTTTGTTAAAAGATTAGTAGGGTTTTAAATGTTTGGGCATCAGGGTGGGAAGTGGGGAGCAAGATGAGTTGAGACAAAAAAGGGTGAGAGACTGGTTGGCAAATTCAGGGATATTCAGAAGACAGTGATTGGACAAGTGCAGTCCCAGCTGAGGGGAGAGTCCTGAATGTCTTCCATATGGGTTTGAACTTTATACTCTAGAGATATGGTAAAAACTGTAGGACTGACTGGGGCTATGTGCTGGAGGACAGAAGCATCCTAGGCGTGGGGGGACAGGGAGCCTCGTGGTGGTGGCTGTGAGAGTGGAAGGCAGAGCAGAGAAACACATGACTTGGTGTTCATTTGGATTGGGGAGGTAGAACGAGGGAGGGAACATTTGGACAGTAACTCCGGCAGAATTGTGGTATCAGTGAAAACAGAAAAGGCAAGATGGTTGCTCTGTGTTAGACATGCTGAGTTCCAGGTGACTGGTAGCCAAGTGAAAATGTCTTGGAGGGAATTGGTGGTATTGGGTATGAGCTGCAGTGCAAGGTAAGGACAGGGGTTTTGGATTTGCTGTATAAGCCCAAATAAATAATAGGCTAAGCCATAGGAACACTGAGATCTTTGAGGGAGGGAGAAGAACAGTTTACCGATTATTTGGCCTTGACAAATTCCCATATTTTGTGAGAGGAGAGGGGAACCAAAAAGAACACTGAGAGGGTGCAGAAAGAGAGGTGTGAAGTGAGGGAGACTTGTGGAGCCATAGAAGGCAAGGAAGCCATAATATTAAGAAGGCAGGGATAACGGGCCCTAGATGCCTCCTATAGAGAGGCCACTGAATCTGGAAATGAGAGCACCAGCAATAACTGTTGAGACTAAGTGTCATGGGATATTACAGATGGAAACTGCAGTCAGTTGAACTTAAATCCTTTGCTTTTTTTTTTTCTTTTGTTACCTATTTTAAAAATATCTTGTTTTGACAATTAGGTGAAGGTAAGCCGTTCTGATGGCAACCAACTGACTCTTGAAGACAGAAGAAATAATGTGGTCATAGCAGTGACACAGAGAAACAATACTGATTTCTGGAGCAGACAGAACCGTGGAAATCAGGACATGGAAGCTGTCCAGATCATGAATTATACTGTCCCCCAAAATGGAATCTTTAAGATTGAATTCCCAATCCTGGACAACTCCCATGAGCTACAGCTGAAGGTGCCCTCTATTTCCCACAATTATGTTTCTGTGACACCATCATCTAAATTGTAACCAGGCAGACACTCAACCTGTTAGAGCTCAAAGTGCATAGGAAGTGGACATGTTTCCGTTTTTTTAAAAGTGGGTGAAAGTGTTAGAAGTAATTTGATGACTGTGACTGAGGATTGGCCTGAATGTTTCTTTGTAAGTTCATTTTGAAGAGCAGAGTAAAATATAACAATATGAAGATATGATGGAGAAGCTCTTTAAAACCTGGGTCTATGTTGATTTTCAGTCATTTCAAATTTTATTTTCAGTCAGGTGTGGTGATGCACACCTGTAATCCAAGTTACTCAGGAGGCAGAGGTAAGAGGATCACAAGTTGGAGGACAGCCTGGGTAACTTAGAGAGTCAGGTCAAAATAAAATAAAATAAAATAGAAAAGGAGTGGGATTATAGCTCAGCAGTAGAGCAGTTGCCTAGCATGAGTGAGGCCTTGGGTTTAATCCTTAGTACTGGAAAATAAAAACAAAAGTGAATTTACTTTGGCAGGGGCTGGGATCAAAGAGGATTATGTATTTGTTTTTGCACATACATACCTTTGCTGAGCTTGCTTTTCCAGAGTGGTTTGTCTGAGAATCCTCAATCATCCCTGCCACTTTCCTTCTGATTACTCTGTCCTGCACCAGTCAGGGCCCTGGCTGAGCAGAGTGCTCCATAGGGGGCCTCTTTGATTTTTCACTCTGAACCTTGGTGGACTGAGTGAGGTGTTTGTGAGCTGTGTGTTGTGGAGAAAGGAAAGAGTTCCTTTTCTATTTCATTCTCTCTTCTCACAGTATTTCCTGATAAAAAATCCTTTGTTTCTGAAAAAAAGCTGTGCTTCCCCCTCATCCCACCCCTAGGTTATGATAGCAAAGACTTTTGTGTTTTTAAATTGTCAGATTCTTTATGGTACAGCTATAAAATGATGAAGATGAGTATCTGGTAAATGTATTTTTACTATTCAAAAAAAAGAAAGTGAATTTGGTTTTTAGTAATTATTCATCAGAGGTAGCATCTTTTCTCAAGGTTACTCAAGATGAAAATTTACAGCTCTCTTTCTTTTTTAGGCTTATTTTCTTGCTAGTGTAAGTAGCATGGCAGTTCATGGCATGTTTACATCTCCCAGTAAGACATACATCCAGCTAAAAGCAAGAGATGAAAATATAAAGGTAATATGTATAACTCACTTGATAATTACAATATAATAGGATTCTCTTGCCATTGATATGTTCATAGTAATTGAGATTTTTTTTTCTAGGTGGGATCACCTTTTGAATTGGTGGTCAATAGCAACAAGCAATTGAAGGAATTTAGCTATATGGTAATCTCTTATAGAATTTAAATTTATGTTGTATTATAGAATTATCTTAAATGATATATACCTTATATCTACACTGAATTTACTAATTTTTGAAATTAGGCTGTCCCTTTTTTATTGCAATCAAAATATTTCTTCTTCTTTTTTTTTTTTTTTACCTGTGTTTGCATTTCTAATTTAAAAGACAAGTAACGTTAACACTGTGTTTAAAATATAAATTTCTATTAGATTAGTAACATATATTCTTGGTAAAAATTTGTAAAATATAAAAGAAAATAAAAATTGGCACCATGGCTTTGTAATTTCTTAAATCCAACTTTCCCAGTGGAGTCCTCTGTTCTTCCTAATCAAAAATAGATTCTGGGCTGGGGTTGTGGCTCAGTGGCAAAACACTTGCCTGGCCCATGTGAGGCACTGGGTTCAATCAGCACCACATGGAGATGGGCAAATAAAATAAAGACATGCTGTCGATCTACAACTACAAACAAAATTAAAAAAAAAAAACCCAAAAAATGAAAAACAAAAATAGATTCTTTACAAACAAGAAGAAATGATAAATGTTTGAGGGGATAGATATACCATTTACCTTAATCTGATCATTACATGCTGTATACATGTATTGAAATATCACACCATGACCCACAAGTATGCACAAATGTTATGTGTCAATTTAAAATTAAAAATGCAAATAAATTAAATTGAGAATTAAAAATATTGATTCTTTTGGTACTGGGGATTGAACTCAGGGGTATTCGACTACTGAGCCACATCCCCAGCCCTATTTTGTGTTTTATTTAGAGACAAGGTCTCACTGAGTTACTTAGCACCTCGCCATTGCTGAGGCTGGCTTTGAACTCCTGATTCTCCTGTCTCAGCCTCCCAAAGTGCTGGGATTACAGGTGTGCACCACCGCGCCCGGCAAAAATATTGATTCTTGACTATGAAGCTACTGTTACTCCAGTCAGTATTGCTTTAATCTTCAGTTTCTATTTCTTTATTCTCTGTCAAGTAGATTTTCTTGTATTTGAAAAGGTGTCAAGACTGGTTTAAGTCAAGAATTTGTGGTTTTGCTTAAAATTATGATAAATATAACTTCAATTGAGATCCTACTAGCTTTATCAAAAAATTAAATTCATCTATTTTTTTTTTTTTTTAGGTAATATCCAGGGGACAGTTGGTGGCTGTAGGCAAACAAAATACAACAATCTTCTCTTTAACACCAGAAAGTTCTTGGGCGCCAAAGGCTTGTATAATTGTGTATTATGTTGAAGATGATGGCGAAATTATAAATGATGTCTTAAAAATTCCTGTTCAGCTTATTTTTAAAAACAAAGTAAGATTTAAAAGAATAATATTTAAAAGAAACCCTTCTATTAGTGAAGTTTGAGAAATATACTGTTTCTTTAGAAAAGTATCATTTAGCTGAATTGGTTGGAGGATATATTATCCCTTCTAGAACTATGGTTAAACCTCTTTGTATTTAGTTACTATGTACGTAGTTTTGCATGTGAAATTGTTTGGCTCTATGGGTCTTATTTGTGAGGTAATATTCTTGGCTGTAAGACTTTAGCTCAAAAACATGAAACCATTTCAGGACTTTCCCAGTAGGTGAGTTGATGTTGATCAGTTGTGGAATTCATTGGCACTCTGGTATTTGTGTGGTTTGACCTTGCTGTGGAGTGAGGGAGTGAGGCTATCTGAGATGAATTTAAGAAGCAGAGCTGGGCTTTGGTTTATCTATTGCATCCGCTGGGAACTAATCTGGGACAGATTTTTAATACACTTGATTACCTTGCACGTGATGATCTGTGTGAAGCCTGGCCTCCAGATGCATCAGTGCTTTTTATAGCCTGAGTAATCAGCTTGTGTAGGAAGCTGCCTTGGTCTCCAACTCTGAAAAGAAACATGATTGAATCATCTCACATAGATCAGACATAGTTCACTGAAAACTGCTGTCTCTCTGGTCCTCATTTTTTTTTTTTTGGGGTACCAGAGATTGAACTCAGGGACACTGGACCACGGAGCCACATCCCCAGCCCTATTTTTTGTATTTTATTTAGAGACAGGATCTCAGAGTTACTTAGCGCGCCAACCTTGCTGAGGCTGGCTTTGAACTCGCAATTCTCCTATCTCAGCCTCCCATGCCACTGGGATTACAGGCATGCACCACTGTACCCAGCAGGTCCTCATTGTTTTAAAGCAGTGGTTTGCAGAGTATGGTTCTTTTGTTGAGACTTATTAACCCTAACTTTGATTATCAGAATATAAACTTCTACTTTTTGTCTGATAAAAAGACATAAGATATTTTTCTTTTTTAAAAAAGAAAATACTGTGGGGCTGGGCCTGTGGCTCAGTGGCAGAGCACTTGCCTAGCACGTGTGAGGCACTGGATTTGATCCTTAGCACTGCATACAAGAATAAGCACATAAAATAAAGGCATGCTGTCAATCTACAACTACCAAAAAAGAGAAGAAAACACTATTTTGTTAGCCTCAGAGCACAATTTTTACTTCCAGTGATAGCAGTCACGTGACAAAGTGAATTTTAAAGTAGGAGTCATGGAGGCTTAACCAAGGAGATACATTTCTGAAAATGAGATCAAACTCTAAAACTAGTAACTGTGTATAGGATCATCAACATTGAGGAAGCAGAGTGTATCGATAGCATATTTCAAGAAATTTCTTAGACATATGAAATAGGAAATTAGTTTCAGTTCCATTTACAAAGGTATATCTTCAACTTTTACGCAACAGTTATCGCATTTATACAGAAATTGCATAAGTGAAAGTAGATAGTATTTAGGAGGGGGAAATTTGTGAATCTTTATTGATTCAATGATGACTATGGAATGAATGAAGGAGATACAGAAATGGATAAGAAGATGTAGGTTTGGAAATTATGCACACAAAAGTGCAAGTTGAAGCCATGGGGTGTCTGAGATTCAGAGTGTTGAGTGAACTACAAGGTCTAAGACAGCCTATAACACATGACTTCCCACCCTTTAGCCCCTCCCCCTCAGCGTGTAGGTGAAGAAAGTAAACTAGATATGATAGCTTGATAAGTATATTAGAGAAAAATTGTACCAGATCAGATAGGCAGGAGAGGAAGATTTTTTAAAAATTTGTTCTAAGTAGTTATACATGACAGCAGAATGCATTTTGATTCAATGTACACAAATGGAGCACAACTTTTCATTTCTCTGGATGTAGAGTCACACCACATGTGCAGTCATACATGTATCTAGGGTAATGATGTTTATCTCATTCCACCATCTTTCCTGCCCCCATGCCCCTCCCCTTCCCTCCCTCCTCTTTGTCCAAAGTTCCTCCATTCTCCCCACAACACCCCCCACTCCCCATTATGGATCAGCATCCACTTACCAGAGAGAACATTTTTTGGGATTGACTTACTTTACTTAGCATGGTATTCTCCAACTCCATTCATTTAAGGAGGGGAAGACTTTAACTCAAGATTATACAATAGATGAGAGATTGAATTCAAGTCTATTGAAACAAAAGGCAGGAGAGTGTTAAAGCATGGGGGTGAGTTAAAAATCAAAGTGCTAGAGATTGTTGTGGGGAGGTTGGTAAGTGATTAGACCCTCAGTTTTTGCTAATTGACACTTATTGAAGTTGGCTCCCACTTTCCCACTGAGTCTGGGAAAACAGCTGGGCCTCTATCTTTCTTGATGGTTACACTTTGAGAGGATGGCTTCCACAAGGAGAAGATTTACATTTCAGAGTCAGAGAAAGACTTTGAATTGCAAGTTGTCTAAAGCAAATGCTCTAAGGAAAGGGAGGTTGGGGCCTATCCATAGAAGCCTATCCAAAGTTTAAACATTAAACTAGGATGACATTAAGGCCGTCTTAGACAGATGGCGCCATCACTGGTACAGGGGAATGTAGAGATGGCTAGATGAAATGAGAGTCCCCAGTAGGAAGGGGCCTCATGACAAAGCCCCTTTGTTCAGCAGTGATGAGATGCCTGATGGTTTCTTTATTTATTTAGTTTTTTGTGGTGCTGAGGATTGAACCCAGTGCCTCACACATGCTAGGCAAGTGCACTACTGCTGAGCCACAATTGCAGCCCATGACTAATTGTTTCTAGGAAGTAGTAGGACCACGCTTTGTTGAGTGTAATGACAAGAAGTTCAGGCAGCCATGGAGGCATAGGGTATAGGGGTCTTGGACAGAATCCTCATATCTCACAGCCCAGCTAGTTCTGTGAGTCCTCTGGGAGCTTTGTGTTCTTTCCCAAGTCCAGATCACCTATACATAGGCACCTGTTTTTTTTCCTCTTTCGTATGCTCCTATGTTTTATTTTCCCTCTTTCATATGCCCCCTCTAGGATGCTATCCATCCCGAGTGTGCTAGACACTGCCCTCTTATGTTCAGCACTGGCTGGGGGAAGAAGAATGGTAGAAGGAGAGATGGGAAAGAGAGATGTGAAGGATAATTCAGATTTATACTACTATGAGAAGCTGGCTTGCAAACATGAGAGAATGGTTTTTTAAAAAGTTCTTTTTATTCTTTTCTTTGGGAAAGGTTATATATGGTTTTAAAATTATCCCTGGACCAAGACAAATATAGGACTTTTTGGATTTTAAGTCATTGATCTGTTATTAGTAGGGTATATAAGTAATGCTTTTAAAAGGTGAGATCAATCAATCCTATTTTCTCCCTTTCTTAGGTAAAGCTGTTCTGGAGCAAAACTAATGCTGAACCTTCAGAGAAAGTCTCTCTCAGGGTCTCTGTAACTCAGCCGGACTCAGTTGTTGGGATTGTAGCTGTGGACAAAAGTGTGAATCTGATGAATGTCTCAAATGATATTACAATGGAAAATGTGAGTTTAGCTTTTTTCTTAAAAATTACAACCTTTATTTTCATTTTAAAAAATTTGTTCTTTTTAGATATACATGACAGTGAGTATTTTCACACGTTATACATACATGGAGTATAACTCATTCTAACTAGAATCCCATTCTTGTGGTTGTACATGATCTGGAGTTTCATTGGTTGTGCTTTCACACATGAACATAGGAAAGTTATGTCCGATTCATTCTACTGTCTTTCCTATTGCCATCCCCCTCCCTTTCCTTCATTCTTATATCCTTTTTGTCTCCACTCCATCATCTCCTCCTCTCCTACTTTAATCAGATAATGGTGTTGTTTAATTGTGTGTTATTATGGATTGTCCTCTATGTTCTTTTTTCAGTTTTTAATTCTGAAAATTTTTTTCATTATTTCTTTCTTCTCATTTTATTTTTTATCTCCTTCTAGGATTTCTATTATTCAGAAATTTGGCATTTCTACTTTTATCCTCTGTATTTCTTCATTGTCTGTTTTATGTTTTCTGTCTCTTTTTCTATAGTTCTCAGAGAGTTCCTCAATTGTTTCTTCTCACTCTCACATCATTTACTACCTTATCTATCCTACTTTGATAACTTTTATTGTTTCCTTTATTGTAATTTCCAGCTTTTGTTATTAATTTATTTTTAGTTAGCTATTATATTTTTAGTATCTATTTTCATTTGGGTCATATTTTTTGAACCTTTTTTTTTTTTTTTAGTACTAGGGATTGAACACAGGGGTGCTTAACCACTGAACAATGTCCCAGCCCTTTTTTGTATTTTACTTAGAGACAGGGTCTTACTGAGTTGCTTAGGGCCTTATTATGTTGCTGAGGTTGGCTTTGACTTGTGATCCTCCTGCCTCAGCCACCTGAGCCACTGGGATTACAGGCATGCACCACTGAGCCTGGCTTGTTCCTTTTTCGTATTGCTAATATTTTTCTTTATCTCTGTATGCATGTTTACTGGGCTTGTGTTAAATTCTTTTTTATTTGTTAATTTTTAATTATCTAATAGAATTTATGTATATTGTTTAAGAAAGAATGAGTAGAAATAATACAATGTAGATCTGATAAACTATTCAATATATAAAACTACTCATTTGGCATTTCTACTTTTATCCTCTGTATTTCTTCATTGTCTGTTTTATGTTTTCTCAATATATAAAATTATATAAATTATTCTATATAAAGAAATTAAAAACAGTCTACAGAAGATGTAGGAATAAGATTAAAAACATGAAATAGAATTAATCACATTGTTTTTCTGTATTCCACAAAAACATTTCCCAAATAAAATGGATGATAAAATGGAAAAAAAAGCAGAGAAGGAAAAAAGAATATAGAAATGAAAGGAATGAATACAATTAAACAAGTTTTTAAACATTGTTTTAAAATTAAGAAACTGACTTCATGTTTCATCTCTGATATGTTAAGTAATCAAAAGTCATCAATCTTATCCTTACAGTAACAAAATGTCTGAAAATCAAACTACATTTCTTGAAACCAACAATGTACTGCTAGAGCTGTCAACTGGTATATATAATCTTGGAGAATGGCTGGAGACAGAATATGGGTTAATTTGAGATTAAGCAAACCTTGGGGTCCTGTAGACTTAGGGAAATCCTCACAGTTCCACAGTTTTCCTTCCAGATACCCTACCAGTTTCCCACTAAAGATTCAGAAAGACCTCATGTCTCTGATAGGATTGGGTTGTGAATTAAAAACAAAATTAATTAAGGACAAAGTTTCCAAGAAAAGTATTGGGAATATTGCAGTCAGAGATGGGAGTAAGGGTGCCAGTGGGGGTGGTATACGTTGATGAAACACTTGTGAAAGTTGTAGTCTTCAGACATAGACCCACTTAAAGATTGGATAAGATTAGAAAAAGCTCCTTTGTCTATATCTGACCTGCACAACAGCAAGGATCTGATATAAAAACAATCAATTACAGCTGAAAGAGTTGTAATATACTTTCTCCCTGAAGTAGTGTTTCAGGAAGCTCAAACAGTGAGATAAAAAAAAAGTACAGGATGAAAACTTAAAGCCTCTGGTACCTTTAGCTGCAAGCAAGCATTAACACCAGACAAGTCCTCAGATAAAATAAGTACTCCTATTAGTGGCCTATTTACCTGATTTTTTTTATCATTCAATAAAACATGTCTGGCTTTCAACAAAAAATTAACAAGACAGGCCAGAAGACATGTTAAAAAATGTAGTCTGAAGATAAAAATCATATTCAAACATATCATACATGTTTGAATTGTCAAGTTAAAAAAACTAAAGTAATTATGATTAATATGTTAAATATGCTAATGGGAAAAAACTATACAGCATGCAAAAACTTATAAACTATGTTAGGGAAAATGGAAGCTTTAAGAATCAAAACAAAATTCTAGAAATCAAACATGCTGAAATAGAAAGGAAGAATGCCTTCTGATGCCATAAATTAAATTATACCCAAGGAAAGAAACCATGATCTTGATGATAAGTTAATTAAAATTTCCCAAACAAAAATACAAAGGAAATAAAAACAACCCAAGAACTGTGGGACAATATCAAAGAATAAAGCACGCCTAATTAGAATTCAAAAAGAAGAAAGGAGGGCAGAGCAGAAAAAATATTTGAAGTAAAATTATGTGAAAATTTTTCAAAAACTAAGATGAGATAAAAAGCACACATTTTGAGAGAATATCAAGTAGGATAAATACCAAATATAAAGTAATAACTAGTCATCTCATATCCAAATTACAGAAAACTAAAAACAAAGAAAAAATTTTGAAAGAAGAAAGAAAAATAATTGCCTTACTTATACAGCTATAGAGGAATAAGGATAAGGAATTCATTGGATAGCACAATAACCAATTTTTATCTTCAGCTGATGTTCTTAACACAGTCCTTTCTCCATTGTAGGCATAGCCCTGAGCCAACATCTGTGTGAATTCCACAATTTGAGTCTTTTTAAAATTCAGTCTACCAGTGTATGTCTTTTAATTAATGAGTTTAGGCCATTAACATTCAGTTATTATTGAAATATAGCTTGTATTCTCATTCATTTTAGTTTATTTTAGGTTTTTAACTTGATTTGGTTTCTCCTTTGATTGGCTTTTCCTTTAGTGTAGTTTCTCCCTTTGCCGATTTTCACTGTTATTTTTCATTTCCTACTTGTGGAATAATTTGCCAAGAATGGTCTCTAGTGCAGGCTCTCTTGCTGTAAATTTTTTTACCTTTTGTTTCTCATGGAATGTTTTTATTTCATCATCAAATCGAAAGCTTAATTTTGCTGGATATAAGATTCTTTGTTGGTACCCATTTTCTTTCAGAGCTTGGTATATGATGTTCTAGGATCTCCTGGCTTTTAGGGTCTGGATTGAGAAATCTGCTGAAATCCAAATTGGTTTCCCCCTGTATGTAATCTGCTCCTTCTCTCTTGCAGCTTTTAAAATTCTATCCTTATTGCATATGGTAGGCATTTTCGTTCTAATGTGCCTTGGTGTGAATCTGTTGTAGTTTTATACATTTGGTGTCCTGTAAGCCTCTTGTACTTGATTTTACAATTCATTCTTTGTGTTTGGGAAATTTTCTGGTATTATTTCATTGAAGAGATTGTGCATTCCTTTGGTGTGTACCTCTGTGCTTTCCTCTGTCCCAATAATTGTTAGATCTGGTCTTTTCATGTTATCCCATAATTCCTGGATGTTCTGTTCATTGTTTCTTACCATCTTCATTGTGTGATCAACTTTATTTTCAAGATTATATATTTTAGCTGGGTGCGGTGGCTCATGCCTGTAATCCTAGCACTTAGGGAGGCTGAGACAGGAAAATTGCGAGTTCAAAGCCAGCCTCAGCAATGGCGAGGCGCTAAGCAAGCAACTCAGTGAGACCCTGTCTCTACATAAAACACAAAATAGGGCTGGGGATGTGGCTCAGTGGTTGAGTGCCCTTGAGTTCGATCCCCAGTTCTAAAAAAAAAAAAAAAAATTATATATTTGTCTTCATTGTCTGAGGTTCTGTCTTCCAAGTAATCTAGTCTGTTGGTGATGCTTTCTATTGAATTTTTTATTTGTTTTATTGTTTCCTTCATTTCAAGGATTTCTACTTGGTTCTTTTTCAAAATCTCTATCTCTTGAAGTAATATTTTGCTTCCTGTATTTGCTCTCTTATCTTTTTGTTGGAGTGATCAATGGTTGCCTGTATTTGCTCTCTTATATTATTCTGTGCTTCACAGATCATTTTAATTATGTACGTTCTGAACTCCTTGTCTGATATTTTATCTACTGTGTTGTCAATGGATTCTATTGTTGTAGCATTTTGGTTTGTTTGGGGCATTTTCTTCCCTTGTTTTTTCATGTTGTTCATGTGTCTTCCTCTCTAGTAGTGCCAGTCTGAAGTATTACAGTTTCTACCCTGTAATCTTATAGTGTCCCTGCAAGTTACCATTACCTCACCTCTGGTGTAACCGGGCCTACAGAGATATTGGGAATGATCTTCCTGGTCCTGGCTCTTGACTCTAGATGGATGTAGGTAGGGACAGCCACTGGTTGGTAGATGGGGGGCCGTGGGGCAGTTGGTCTCCCTGTTTTAAATTCTTGAGTTGACCTTTTCAATAATTGTGCTTTACATGTCATATGTTGTCCAGTTGGATGGTTTTTCTTTTGTGGTAGACTCTTTGAGTGTCTTTTGGGTGTCAAGCTCCTCTGATAACATCTATTGGGGAAAACTGAACACCAGGCTCCAATTTTTGATGTATGTCCTGGGAATTTAAAGATAAAAAAGGGGTTAAAACTCATGGACTGGACAATTACTCATGTTCCTCTCTGTTTGCTACCTGCTTCTATTCAAAATTTCACTTTTAAACCCTTAGGGAAAAGCAGCACTAGGAAGAGATTATGATCCAAGGCTTGAGGGTTTGGAAGAGGTTGGGAGGAGGGTCTGGCCATGTTTTCCTCACATCAGAAATGCCCACCTGCTATTATCCTTGGGGCATTTGCATGGGCTGCTGCTGCTGTTGATCTTGATAGAGAAATCGCAAGGAATGATTTTCCTGAACCTACCCCCTGGAGAGAAGCAAGAGCAGAATTATAAAAACTTTCCTCCATCCTGTCTCCTGATTACCCTTGAGCTGTCTTCTGCCTCAGATTGAAGCCATTTGCTTCCTCCCAGCACCAGTTCAAGATATTCTTCACTCTTCTTGGGATTTTTTACATCTCCCTCATCCAAATTTTCTGCTTGCTTTTATTATTTCTCCAGAGTTGACTCTGAAGGAGGGAGTCAGGAGCCTGTGATACCAGACTGTCTTGGCTTCCTTCTTTCTTGTTAAATGTATGTTTAGAGTACTTCAAGTGTACTAGATCTTCCAGGAACAATTCTTAGGCATTAGCCTTTCCACTGTTATCTTGTGCTGCAGCTTTTGCAGGTGTTTAATTCTATCCTAGAATGAGTTTTTTCAACTTAGATTGTTTCATGGTTTTTAATCCTACCTTTGTCTTAGTTTGTCTTGGTTAATGCTAATGTAAATGAGGGAGAATTATCAAACCTTTTCCAACTTTGCTTTTTATTAAGGCAGTGAGAAAAGGAGGATTTCTTTATGAGGTAGATGCTGCTTCTTGAATACTTACGTCTGTTCCTGCTTGAGTGAGAGCAGAAGCAGATCTTCAAGTATTTGTGTTTTGCGTCAGAGCTACAGTCATGAAACTAAGACCTTTTCTCTCCATTCTGTCTGGATCTAGCCTTGAATCCATTGTCTATAGTTGGCTTAACTATATTTGCCATCTTGTTGAGACATGATGAAACTTTGTTTTCTCATTTGATCATTTTCTTACTGATGCCTGTTATGGTTTGGATAGGAAGTGTTCCCCAAATGCTCCCGTGTTAATGAAGGAATATTCAGAGGTTAAAAGATTAGGTTATGAGAGTTGTAACCCAATCACTTTATGGCTTAATACTTTGAAAAAGACAAATGTCCTGGATGGCAACTGTAGGCAGGTGGGGCATGGCTGGAAGAGGTCGTCACTAGGAGCATGCCCTTGAGGCTTATAGCTTGTTCTCTTGGCTTCTTCTCTCTCTCTTTGCTTCCTGGCCACCATGTCTTGAGCTGTATTCCTCTGCCATGCTCTTTCCCCATGATGCTTTGCCTCACCTCTGGTCTAGATCAGTGAAGTCAGCTGACCATGGACTGAATCTCTGAAACTATGAGCTCAGAATAAACTTTTTCTCCTCTAAATTGTTCTTGTCAGGAATTTTAGTCACAGTGACAAAAAGCTAACACAGTGCTAGGTCATTTTGAAGGTGTTTAATTCTATCCTAGAATGGGTTTTTTCAACTTAGATTGTTTCATGGTTTTTAATCCTACCTTTGTCTTAGTTTGTCTTGGTAAATGCTAATGTAAATGAGGGAGAGTAATTAAAACTTTCCTAAAAAGACATAATACTTTATTATTTTATTTTAGTAAAATATACATACCACAAATTTTTCCTGTTTTTAAAATATTTTTTAAGTTGTTGATGGACCTTTATTTTTTTAATTTATTTATATGTGATGCCGAGAATCAAACCCAGTGCCTCACACATGCTAGGCAAGCATTCTACCACTGAGCCACAACCCCAGCCCAAATTTTTCCATTTTTACCATTTTAATATACAATTCATTGGCATTAACTACTCCACAAAGTTGTATAACTACCATCAGTATTTCCAAAACTTTCATTGCTCCAGAGACTCTGTAACATTTAGGCAGTAATACCCCATTTTCCCCTGCCCTGTCCCCTGGCAACCTCTAATCCACTTCTGTCTTTTATGAATTTGCTTGGTCTACATACTTATTTATTTATTGCAGACATTTACTTATTACTTCTACCTTTTGGCTGTTTTGAGTAATGCTGGAATGAACATTGCATAGAAGTATCTCTGAGTCTTTGCTTTTGGTTCTTTTGAGTATGCACCTAAGAGTGGAACTGCTGAGCCATATTCTTATTACATATTTAACTTTTTAAGTACTATTCTTAAAAAATAACAACATTGCTAATGTGACATATGCAAATATTATCTTCTTGGTGTAATTTGTATTGCTTTTTAAAATTTAATTTATTCTACTTAGGTATACATAATAGCCGAATGCATTTAGATTCATTGTACACAGATGGAGCACAACTTTTCATTTCTCTGGTTGTATGTGATGTAGAATCCATCATATATGCACACATCATATATGCAGTCATACATGAAGCTAGGGCTATGATGTCCATTTCATTCCACCATCTTTACTGCCCCCATGTCTCCTCCCCGCTCCCTCCCCTTTGACCAAAGTTCCTCCATTCTTCTTGTGTCCCTTCCCTCATTATGGATCAACATCCACTTATCAGAGAGAACATTCAGCCTTTGTTTTTTGGCATTGGCTTACTTTGCCTAGCATGATATTCTCCAACTCCATTCATTGACCTGCAAATGCTATAATTTTATTCTCTTTTATTGCTGAGTACTATTCCATTGTGTATATATACCACAATTTCTTTATCCATTTGTCTATTGAAGGGCATCTAGGTTGGTTCCACAGTTTAGCTATTGTGAATTGAGCTGCTATAAGCATTGAAGTGGCTGCGTCACTGTAGCATGCTGTTTTTAAGTCTTTTGGTTATAGACCAAGGAGTGGGATAGCTGGGTCAAATGGTGGCTCCATTCCAAGTTTTCTAAGGAATCTCCATATGGCTTTCCAGTTTGCAGTTCCACCAGCAATGTATGAGCATGCCTTTCCCCCCACATCCTTGCCAACACTTATTGTTGTTTGTATTCTTGATAACTGCCATTCTGACTGGCATGAGATGAAATCTTAGTTTTGATTTGCATTTTCTCTAATTGCTAGAGATGTTGAACATTTTTTCATATGTCTGTTGATTGATTGTATATCTTCTTCTGAGAAGTTTCTGTTCAGCTCCTTAGCCCATTTATTGATTGAGTTGTTTTCATTTTTAGTGTTAAGTTTTTTGAGTTCTTTATATATCCTGGAGATTAGTGCTCTATCAGATGTGCATGTGGCAAAAAGATTTGTTCCCAGAATGTAGGCTCTCTGTTTACATCATTGATTGTTTCTTTTGCTGAGAAGAAGCTTTTTAGCTTCAATTCATCTCACTTATTGATTCTTGATTTTACTTCTTGTGCTATAGGAGTCTTGTTAAGGAAGTAAGGTACTAAGCTGACATGATGAAGATTT
>CM053406.1:74378640-74399398 GCA_028644305.1 Xerus rutilus | reverse complement strand
ATGAATTTCATGATTGCCTTTTCTATTTCTATAAGGAATGATGTTGGAATTTAATTGAAATTGCATTGAATCTATATAACACTTTGGGTAGTATAGCCATTTTGACAATATTGATTCTGCCTATCCAAGAGCATGGGAGATTTTTCTATCTCCTAAAGTCTTGTGCAATTTTTTTAGTGTCCTGTAGTTTCCATTGTAGAGATCTTTCACCTCTTTTGTTAAATTGTTTCCTAAGTATTTTATTTTATTTTTTGAGGCTATTGTGAATGGGGTAGTTTTCCTAATTTCTCTTTCAGAGGGTTTATCACTGATGTATAGAAGTGCAGTTGATTTATGGATGTTGATTTAATATCCCACTACTTTGCTGAATTCATTTATTATTTCTAGAAGTTTTCTGGTGGAATTTTTTGGATCCTCTAAGTATAAAATCATGTCATTGGCAAATAATGATAGTTTGAGTTCTTATTTTCCTATACGTATCCCTTTAATTTCTTTTGTCTGTCTAATTGCTTTGGCTAGTGTTTCCAGGACTATGTTGAATAGCAGTTGTGAAAGAGGGCATCCATATTTTGTTCCGGTTTTTAGAGGGAATGCTTCTAATTTTTCTCCATTTAGTATGATGTTGGCCTTGGGTTTAGCATAGTTAGCTTTTACAAAGTTGAGGTATGTTCCTACTTTCTCTAGTTTTTATAGTGTTTTGAAAATAAAAGGTGCTGTATTTTGTCAAATGCTTTCTCTGCATCAATTGATAAAATCATATGATTCTTATCTTTAGGTCTATTTATGTGATGGATTACGTTAATTGATTTCCATATGTTGAACCAACCTTGTATCCCTGGAATGAACCCCACTTGATCATGGTGCACTATTTTTAAATATGTTTTGTATGTGATTTGCCAAAATGTTATTGAGAATTTTTGCATCTATGTTTATCAGGGATATTGGTCTGAAATTTTCTTTCATGTGTCTCTGTCTGGTTTTGGTATGAGAATGATACTAGCCTCATAGAATGAGTTTGGAAGGCTTTCTTTCTTTTCTATTTCATGGAGTAGTTTGAGGAGTATTGGTATTAATTCTTCTTTGTAGGTCTTATAGACCTAGGCTGAGAATCTTTCTGGTCCAGGCTTTTCTTGGTTGGTAGGCTTTTGATGGTGTCTTCTATTTCCTTGCTTGAATTTGATCTGTTTAAGTTGTGTATGTCCTCCTGATTCAGTTTGTGTAGGTCAGTGCTTCTAGGAATTTGTCAGTCTCTTTAGGATTTTCTATCTTACTGGAGTATAAATTTTCAAAATAGTTTGTAAGTATCCTCTGTATTTCAATAGTGTCTTTTTCATTACGAATTTTTAGTCATTTGGGGTTTCTCTCTCCTTCTTTTCATTCTCCTTCTTTTCATAAGGGTTTGTCAATTTTATTTAGTTTTTCAAAGAACCAGCTTTTTGTTTTGTAAAGTTTTTGAATTGTTTCTTTTGTTTCAATTTCATTGATTTCAGCCCTGATTTAAATTATTTCCTGTCTTCTATTTCTTTTGGTGTTGGTTTGTTCTTCTTTTTCTAGGGCTTTGAGATGTAGTGTCAAGTCATTCTTGTTGACTTTTTCTTCTTTTAATGAATGAGCTTAATGCAGTGAACTTTCCTCTTAGCACTGCCTTCATGGTGTCCCAGATATTTTGATTTGTTGTATCAGAGTTTTAATTTACCTTTAAGAAATGAGGTAAATGAGTTTTCATTTACCTCTCTTCCCTGATGTCTTCTGTTATCCATGTGTCATTCAATAGCATATTATTTAGTCTCCAGGTATTGGAGTAGTTTCTATTTTTTAATCTGCAATTGATTTCTAATCTTATTCCATTATGGTCAGGTAGGATGCAGGGTAGTATCTCTCTTTTTTTGTATTTGCTAAGATTTTCTTTGTGGTATAACATATGATCTATTTGGAGAAGGATCTATTTGCTGCTGAGAAAAAAGTGTATTTTCTTGTTGATGGATGGAATACTCTATATATGTTTGTTAAGTCTAAATTATTGATTGTTTTATTGAGTTCTTTGGTTTCTTTCTTTAGTTTTTGTTTGGAAGATCTATGCCATGGTGAGAGACCTATGTTAAAGTCACCAAGTATTACTGTGTAATGGTCTATTTGATTCTTGTAGTTGAGAAGCGTTTGTTTGATATACATAGATGCCCCATTGTTTGGGGCATAGTTATTTATGATTGTTATGTCTTGTTGATGTATGATTCCATTAAGAAGTATTAAATGTCCTTCTTTAGCCTTTTTCACTAACTTTGGTTTGAAGTCCACTTTATCTGATATGAGAACGGAAACTCCTGTTTGCTTATTTGGTACATGTGAGTGATTTGTGTTTTTTCTACCCTTTCACTTTCAGTCTGTGGATGTCTTTTCCTGTGGGATGAGTCTCTTGAAGGCAACATATTGTTGGGTCTTTTTATTTATTTTTTTCCAGTCTGTCAGTCTATCAGTCAGTCTTTTAATTGACAAGTTTAGACCATTGACATTCAGGGTTATTATTGAAATATGATTTTTAATCCTGGTCATTTTGGTTTATTTTTGATTTTGACCTTGACTTGGTTTCTTCTTTAATTGGCCTTTCCTTTAGTGTAGTTCCTATCTTTGTATATTTTCTTTTTGGTTATCATTTCCTCTTCATGGAATATTTTGCCAAGAATGCTGGGTAGTGCAGACTTTCTTGCTGTAAATTCTTTTACCTTTTGTTTACCATGGAAGGTTTTTATTTCATCATCAAATCTGAAGCTTAATTTTGCTGGATATAAGATTCTTGTTTGGCATCCATTTTCTTTCAGAGCTTGGTATATGTTGTTCCATGATCTCCTTACTTTTAGTTCAGGGTTGAAAAATCTGCTGAGATCTGAATTGATCTCTCCCTATATGTAATTTGATTCCTCTCTCTCTCTTGCGACCTTTAAAATTCTATCCTTATTCTGTATGCTGGGCATTTTCATTATGATGTGCTTTGGTGTTGATCTGTTGTAATTTTGTACATTTGGTGTCCTGTAAGCCTTTTGTATTTGATTTTCCAATTCATTTTTCTTATTTGGGAAATTTTTTGATATTATCCTTTTGAAGAAATTGTACATTCCTTTGGTTTGTAATTCTGTGCTTTTTTCTATCCTGATAAATTTTAGATTTAGTCTTTTGATGCTATCCTCTAATTCTTGTGTGTTTTGTTCATGGTTTCATATCATCTTCACCGTATGGTCAACTTTACTTTCTTTTTTTTTTTTTTTTTAGATGGACACAATGTCTTTATTTTATTGCTTTGTATGTGGTGCTGAGGATCGAACCCAGGGCCTCACGCATGAGAGGCAAGCGCTCTACCGCTGAGCTACAATCCCAGCCCCTCAACTTTACTTTCAAGATTGTATGTTTTGTCTTCATTATCTGAGGTTCTGTCTTCCAGGTGATCTAGTCTGCTGGTGGTGCTTTCTATTGAGTTTTTTATTTGGAGTATTGTTTCCTTCATTTCAAGAATTTCTGATTGGGTTTTTTTTTTTTTTTTCACAATCTCTAGTTCTTTCTTAAAGTAATTTTTTGCTACCTATATTTGCTTTCTTATCTCTTTGTTGGAGCGACAATTTTTGCCTGTATTTGCTCGCTTAGGTTGTTCTTTAATTTGCAGATCATTTTAATTTCGTACATTCTGAATTCTCTGACATTTCATCAACTGTGCTGTCAATGGATTATTTTATTGTATCTTGGTTTATTTGGGACACTTTCTTCTCTTGTTTTTTCATGTTGATTATGCATCTTCCTTTCTTGCAATGCTGATCTGAGGTATTGCGGTTTCTATCCTATAGTCTTGTAGTGACTCTACAGATTACTTGTATCTCACTGTGGATTTCACTTCTAGTCCTCAGCAGATGTCCCCAGATGGACACTACTGCCACTAAAATTGGTGGCAGCAGTAGTGGACGTAACTCAAAATGGCAGTGGGAGTGACCGAAGATTGATGCAAACACTTTCAGAGATGGGTCTAAAAGGGTGGGCCTTACAATGGCTTTGGGCTGATTGGAGATGCAGTGCTTTGGCTGGCTGCTGCCTTCAGGCCCTGTCTGTTGCCCCAAAGTAGAGGCTAATACATGAGAAGAACTATGGGGATGGCTGTAGTGTATAAGATGAATGCAGGAGGGGCTGGGACTGTAGCTCAGCGGTAGAGCGCTTGCCTTGCATGCGTGAGGCCTTGGGTTCGATCCTCAGCACCACATACAAAGCAATAAAATAAAGACATTGTGTCCATCTACAACTAGAAAAATATTAAAAAAAAAAAAAAAAAGATGAATGCAGGAAGAAAGCAACAATGTGGATCCCCACTATGTGCATTGGCGGTCCTGGGCCTGGGCTCTCACAGACCTGTGAGTGCAGTTTTAGGCCTGATCTTGGCCTGGTCTCCCTTAGGGATTCCATGTGGTGGGTCTGGCCCTGGGCCTGGCTCCCACAGATAGGCAGGGGCTCCGGTGCTGAACTGGGGTGGTCCCAGGCCTCAGCAGCAGTGGTCCCCGGAGGCAGTCATTTGCTTGGGTCTGGGTTCCCCTGTGGATTGGCGGATTGTTGGGTAGCAATCTTGGGCCTGATCTTGGCTGGGCTCCTGTGGAGATCCCTGAAGGTAGTCCTGGGCTTTGGCCTGTATTCCCGCTGGTCGGCAGGGGCTCTGGCGTGAAGCATTGCTTTGTTCATCAATGAGGTTGCATATTTTTTCTTCCTATTAATAATTTATATTACCTCTTTTCTGAATTATGTTTATTGAAAAAAATTAGGTAATTGATATCTTATGGATATATTAATTAATTGACATCCAGTTTAACCCATTTATCTCTGCTAGAAGTATGGATTTTTGGTTTTTTTTTTGGTACTGGAGATTGAACTCAGGGATACTCAACGACTGAGCCACATCCCCCGCCCTATTTTGTGTTTTTTATGTAGAGACAGGGTCTCACTGAGTTGCTTAGCGCCTCACCCTTGCTGAGATTGGCTTTGAACTCATGATTCTCCTGTGTCAGTCTCCTTAAGTGCTGGGATTACAGGCTTGCACCACCACGCCCAGTTGAAGAAGTATGGATCATTTTTAATGCTGACCTTTATGTGTTGATCTGTCAATCATTGACATTTAAGTTCCTTCTGGGCAAAACTCAATTCTGTACTTGCAGGAGTTCTGGAATGCTGAGCAGAGTAAAAATAAATTTAAAGAAGAAATATAATTCCAACCAATTGAATCATGAGCAGAACATTCACATATTCATTACTTCTTGATTTGTATCATTTTCAAGTTTGATAAGCATGGAGGCTATGACTAATCTATGTTACTTATAAGAAATGATGCAGGAGGCAGAAAGTGTTGATATGAAACTAATCATTCTGTGTATTTCATCTTCTTTGTAGGTGGTCCATGACTTGGAACTTTATAACACAGGATATTACTTAGGCATGTTTATGAATTCTTTTGCTGTCTTTAAGGTATGTTCAGTTTACTATATAATTTGAAGACCTTAGTATCTTTTCCTATATAAAACACTATCAGAATTCATGATCATTTTGAAATGTTAACCTTTTATTAGATGTGTCACTGAAGTGCACCTTTACATAAGTATAATTGGAGATGGAAAGATAACCATCCTTTCAGTTTTAAAAGTAAATTGAAAAATTCACAAGTAGAGTGAGAAATGGAATTATCACTGAGCAAATAGCTTATTTCCTTCATATTACATTCTTTGAGTTTGAAGTAGCTGTTTGTGCATGTGTGACAGAGAACGAGAGAGAGAGAGACAGCGAAACTGTATGTACCTAAGCTCTCAAAAATGGACAAGAGTGAATCTAGAGTATTGGAGACTTCTGTGATTAGAGAGCATCTAAATGTTTATTTTAAAAGAAAATTAAAATTATTTTTTCTAGGAATGTGGTCTCTGGGTATTGACGGATGCAAACCTTGTGAAGGATTATGTTGATATTGTTTGTAAGTAAAACCTGGCAATGTGCTTGCAAACTATTTGTCTTTTACATCAGACATTTAGCATTACTTTATACAAATATGGATACTTTCTGGTTGAACATGAATATTGTATCTTAAAATGTTTGGAATTTAATATACTTGGAAGTACATCTGAGCCATGATATGAAATGTTCTTCTGGGCTCCTATCTTTGAAATTAATGCTTTTCATTTGTTTTGTGTAATTCTTTGAGGTGGTTATATTTTGGACATATTGGTTCCAATTTGTATTGCAAGCTGTTATTATTTTGGAACTAGTTCAAAGGAGAAACAAGTTTTTGAAACACTTGTGTTCTCTAGCTTTTTGATGTTCACTCAGAAATAGCCCAGATGCCAAAAGTAGGCTCTCTTGTGCATGTGCACGCTCTCTCTCACTCTCTTTCTCTCTCTCTCTCTCTCTTTCTCACACACACACACACACATCTCATCTGTGAAGTTGGCCACTCAGCAATTAAAAGTGTACTTTTATAAAGAAGTCATAAAGTATTTTGAAGAAAATGTATACGTAAAGATGGTTAACTGTAGAAGTTATTCCCTCTTTTTTTTTTTTTTTTCAGTTTAAATTGTACTAATATTACCTTGAAAGGGTTCCAGAACTATCACAGTTCCTATCCCTGAATTCCCTGTTCCTGTCAGGTGTTCTGTTACTCTGCACTAAGCCCCAGGCTATCTGGCTTGGTGTTGGCTCTTACCACACCATGAGCCTCTGTTCTGAAGCTTAGAAGATATTTCATAGCCTTGAAGATTTATGATATTTTTAGGATATTTATATATTAAAAACATGTGCTATACTTAATTTTCCTCATACAATTCTGTCCTACAAGACTTCCAAGCATCTGTTTTTATCCATTTTTCAGTGTGTTTTTATGCATCTTTCCTCATCTGTAGTCCTTATTTTATTGCCCACCTTATTTTATTTGCCCACCGTAGTCCTTATTTTATTGTTAGCACTAAGGAGCTAAAAAGAGTAGAGTAGAAAAGATATAAATGGTTTAAAATTATGATACTTTTAAATACTTAAAAAATTCAAGTTAAAAATTTAAGCAACTGAACTGTAAGTAGTTTTTTAGTTATTGGTCATTAGGGACAGGAAACAGTTTTAAAAAATTATTTCTGGCTCTGAGGTCACTGTCCATGTGTTGTTTGGTAAATCACTTGACTTCTCTGCCTGTCAGATATCTCGTCTGAGATATGGACAAGACTCTAAAATCTCCTTCAGCTGAGAGGGGCTATGAGTCTGTGCATCAAATTTACAATTCATTTTCTTCCGTGACTGTTTTCCTAACCATTATCAATATTTGTTTTTAGATGATACTCCAGAGTATGCTGAGAGGTTTATGGAGGAAAGCGAGGGATATCCAGTAGATATTAATGACTTTTCTTCAGTTAGCAATCCACGTGTAAGAAAGCATTTTCCAGAGACTTGGATTTGGCTAGACACTGATATGGGGTAAAAATTTATAAAGTTCTTTGTTCATATATATTTTGCTTAGTATATGTTTTAAATAAGTTTTACCCTCTTTTTAGTGGGCAGAGTACATAGTTGATGAAGAACTAAGTAGACAAAGAGGATTTTGTTTTATTTTAGGATGCTTATCAAATCTAACTATAGCATTTAATAAAGGCACATGCAAATTGTGACGGGACATTATTAGCAAGTAGAAGATAGGTCTTTTCTTTTTTTCCCCTCTAATGAGAGCGATTTTAACTTTGAAGTCTCATAGTTCTCACTGGAGAGAAATGGCTGGAAGTACATTTGTTGCCACTGGGTGAGAAGCGCTAGTGATCACCTTGTAGACCATTGGCAGTGTTGCTATTGATACTCATAAAACATCCCTAGGGGAAGGAGGAGTGTGCGAGATGGAAGGAATTCAGCTTACTTGGTAAACATTGTGCTGCCTGATACTTGATGAGATAAGTTGTGGTCTACACAGTAATTTGTAGACCGCTATTTAGGAATACTCAAAATAATCTCAGAAAAAAATCAGTAACAGTATTTACAGGGATATAGAAAAGTAACTTCTTCAAAATGAGAAAAAATTGTAGTAGAGTTTGAAAATATGTATTTATTCTCTATACAAAATTTATGAAAATACAGTGGTCATTCTGAAGATATAAATATTGTAGAAAGAATTTATTGGAATTTGAATTAGTATGCAATATTATAACCTTATTATGACCTATTTCTTGAGAACTTGGGATCTGCTTTTTTTTTTTTTTTTTTTTTACTTGTAGATGGACACAATACCTTATTTTATTTTATCTTTCTCTCTCTCTCTTTTTTTTTCTTTGGTACCAGATATTGAACTCAGGGGCACTTGGCCACTGACCCACATCCCCAGCCCTATTTTGTATTTTATTTAGAGATAGGTTCTCACTGAGGTGCTTAGCGTCTATATGTTGCTGAGGCTGACTTTGAACTCATGATCCTCCTGCCTCAGCCTCCCAAGCTGCTGGGATTATAGGCATGTGCCACTGTGCCCGGCCCTTTATTTTCTTTAATTTTTTATGCGGTGCTGAGGATTGAACCCAGTACCTCACACATACTAGGCAAGTGCTCTACCACTAAGCTACAACCCCAGGCTGGGGGTCTGCTTTTTTTATGCCACATGGTTTTAAATTTAGATATATAAGTGAAATAGAAAATTAAAATTCTTCTAAAAATAGTTAAGGTTATGTTAACTTATTTTGAAATATGTTAGTTTTTGGTTTTGTGATTCTTATGTTTGTCTTGATTTCAGATCCAAGATTAACCAGGAATTTGAAGTTACAGTACCTGATTCTATCACTTCTTGGGTGGCTACTGCTTTTGTGATCTCCAAAGACTTAGGTCTTGGATTAACGACTACCCCAGTGGAGGTAGCATATACAGGGACTGCTTATTACTGTTACAGTACCATGAAGCTAAGGAATTTCCAGCTACTCAATAGATTTTTTAAAAATGATTGCTTACAATGTTTATCATAGTTTAGAAATTTTTTTGGTTTTGCCTTTCTGCTTTTCATCTGTTTTAAATTTTAGAAAAAGAGCTATATTAGAGTGTTAAGTAGTAAGTGCCCATATTAAGATTAGGATAGAAAAGTTTATTATGGATGTGACTAACAACTTCCAATGGCCAGAAAAGAGAGAGGAGAGACAATTTCCATGTGCCCTTCATGGATGAGCACAAGTTCTCAAGATGTCCCCTAGTGGGCATGCCATCACATCTTGTTTCTAGCTACTAAGAGGAATAACATGACTATGAAGGGCCAAAGACCAATAACCTCTCACTTCTGTTGTTTGTAAAGCCCCTTATTTATAACATATGTTGTGTTTTCCTCTTTAGCATCCCAAAATGAAATTCATAGAAAGCATAACATACCTATATGTATAATTTCAAAAAAATTAACATGATGCACTAAGTGAAATACTAGGAGAAGTAAAAAGAAAGTAACACGTGATAACATGATTTGTATTTCAATGTGTTCGTGATCAGGCATTGTTGCATTAGAGATACAGTGACATTTAAATGCTTATGCCATGCCTGGAATCACCCTGTGTGCAACAGCTACAAATGTTTTATGACATGTATTGTTTCAGCAACTCAGAATCCTTGAGTGGTGCTGCCTGTGGTGATATAAATTTCAGAAATGGCAAACAACTTTTGGTAAAGTTACAAAACCAAGATACATTCTTCTCTTAATTTGAAAAATATTTGTATTCAGAAAAATTTAGTGTGCATTATATATAAATTGGAATTATGTTGTATGTTCAGGTCCTTTTAAATAGGCATTTATCTGTGTGCATATTGACAGAAACATTCAAGAATCCTGAGAAATATGAAACAGTTCTTCATGTTTTGGGTCTGTCCTGAATATTGCAGACCTTCTTCCACTACGTGCCAATAGCAATCATTGTGATGACTTAAGACAATGACTTCCAATCATTGTGATGACTTAAAGACACGTTCATAAGTGCCCAAATAAACCTCTAGAAGGAGTTACTGTTGCCAGCATGACCACTGGCTTAAACTAAACCTCAGAGGCAGGGGAGGGGCTCAGCCTCCCCTGCAGGACTTGGCCAACATTTTCAGAATTGGACCACCTGGAGGAAACACACATGGATGTGTGTGTAGAAGCAGACCATCACCGGGCCAGTTGTGTTGAGGTTTACCACACTCGTACAAAACAGGGACTGTTGATTTGGGCAGTGGCTTTCAAAGCAGTTGGTGGAGTCAATATAGCATAACAGAAGAGCAACTTGTTCAGTATTAGATAGCAACTTGCTTCTGGTTACTCTACTTGTCTGTAACATGAGGTTCTACTAGTGACAGAAACCCTGAACTTTACTTTGTTATTTAATAGGAGCATAGCATCTTCATAGAGTAGTAATGATTAAGTGGAATAATTTGTGAAGTGCCTGGTTCCTCTTAGGCATTTAAAAAATGTAGGATTAATTATGTTAAATAACGTAAGTCAAGTCGATTTGCTATAATTTATTTGGGGTCAGTTGTTATTTGCCTTCTATTGGTAGGTAAGTGGACATTTCTAGGTGGACTTTTAAACTTCACAGGCTTTGTGAGGATTGTTTTTAATTGTGTATAATGTGAAGCATCTCACCTGAATAAAAATGTATATTCACTGTGTTCTTTCCAGCTACAAGCCTTCCAACCATTTTTCATTTTTTTGAATCTTCCCTACTCTGTTATCAGAGGTGAAGAATTTGCTTTGGAAGTAACCATATTCAATTATTTGAAAGAGGCCACTGAGGTAATATGTCTAAGGTTTTGTTGCATGTTTACATTTCAGGAGAAAACATGTGGGGATTAGCTTGAGTAGCCTGTGCTGTTCCTTCCTGGGAGGTTCATATGGGTGTACTTTGTCAGCTGCTTCTTCTGTAGTAATGTCTAGGAAATCATCAGCAGGTCTGTGCCCTTCATCCTTAATTCTCAGCACAGGTTCTCTCCTTCAGCCACAGTCCTTCCTTTTGGTCTTGGAGGCATGCCTTTCTCCCCCCACCCACCATCTAGAATGTGTTGTCACATCTTCTGTGCCCAGTGCAGTTGACAAAGATTTATCCCCTTCAGGACTTGGCTTGGAACCAAGATGCCTTTTCTGAGGAACATAACCTGTTCTATGTTTACAGTCCCCATTGTTATACAGTATATCACACTTTCAAAGATTTATTTTTTTAGTCATGTGCTTTGTATCTCCTTAGCTAGTCAATTCCCTGGAAGGTGGGGATGAGGGCCACTGCTTGTGCTGTGCCCACAGTAGTGAAATATCAAATGGTTGATATTTCCTCCCAGAGTAATAAGGGATATGCAGTTAACTTTATTGTATGAAAATGACATTTTTTTTTTTTTTGGTACTTGGGATTGAACCCAGAGATCTTTGACCACTGAGCCACATCCTCAGCCCTTTTTAATATTTGATTTATTTAAAGACAGGGTCTTGCTGAGTTGCTTAGGGCCTTGCTAGGTTGCTGAGGCTGGCTTTGAACTTGTGATCCTTCTGCCTCATCCTCCCGAGCTGCTGGCATTACAGTTGTGTGCAACCATGCCTGGCTGGAAATGACATACTTTTAAAAGTACTATATCTATAGAATAAAATGTTTATTATTATTATTACTGCTACTACTACTACTACTACTACTACTACTACTTTTGGTGCTGAGGATTAAACCCAGGAGTTTGCTCATGGTAAGCACACAACTCTACCACTGAATTTTTAAAAATTTTAATCACTTTTTTTTTTTTAAATGTAGCCAGCATGGTACAGTGTAACAAACAAAAGATTGGGAGTCAGAAGGCTTCAGTGTGCCACATACTAGCAAATCACTAAGTTTCCTTATCTGTAAAATGGGAATCATAACTATTATATACACAAAAGTCCTCTGAAAAGCAGATGAGAAATAAATTTGAAAACAATTTGTAAGATGTAAGCCATAGAGAAGTGCTATTTTTTTTTTATTTGGTACTGGGGATTGAACTCAGGGACACTTGGCCACTGAGCCACATCTGCAGCCTATTCTGTGTTTTTAATTTAGAGATACGGTCTCACTGAGTTTCTTAGTGCCTCACTGTTGCTAAGGCTCGATTCTCTTGTCTCAGCCTCCCAAAGTGCTGGGATTACAAGCATGTGCCACCATGCTGTGTGAGAAATGCTATATATGTATATTTTTTTGGTACCAGGGATTGAACTCAGGGATACTAGACCACTGAGCCACATCCCCAGCCCTATTTTGTGTTTATGTAGAGACAGGGTCTCACTGAGTTGCTTAGCTCCTCACCATTGCTGAGGCTGGCTTTGAACTCGTGATTCTCTTGTCTCAGCCTCCCAAAGTGCTGGAATTACAAGTGTGTGCCACCGCGCCCAGCTGAGAAATGCTATTCTTGATGAGACTAGCAACTTTGGCATAATTTACAAAAGTTTATAACCAAGATATACTTTAGGATTGATGTCTGAGTCACACTTTTCTTGGAATAATTTTCACAGAGACTCTCAATGGATGTAATAGCATCTCATCCTGTTTGTCTCATTGTTTTCTGATGGGACCAGTATCTCTAGGGACAACACAGTTAAATCAGGCTGGTGATGGTACCTACACCATGGTTATGTGTACAACCTTATCACTCAATGGTTTTGCATAATGACAGAACTTAATGTTAGGGAAAGGATTAGAAATGGAGGTGAAGAGTGCCTTTTCCTCAGATATTTTGAAGTAGAAGGGGAAAGCATATGAAATAAATGAGGTCTTTTCTTTTCATCTTCTCATTGGCTGAATATTTGCCTCATCTTTCTCTTGTTTTGAACTGCACAGATTTAGTAGCACTTGTGGTGGGTAAGACACTTTGCTGAAGAGCACTTATTATACAAAACCACAGGTATTTTTTTCTTTCAGGTTAAGGTAATCATCGAGAAAAGTGACAGATATGATATTCTAATGACTTTAAATGAAATCAATGCCACAGGACACCAGCAGACCATTCTGGTTCCCAGTGAGGATGGGGCAACTGTTCTTTTTCCTGTCAAGCCAACACATCTGGGAGAAATTCCTATCACAGTCATGGCTATTTCACCCACTGCTTCTGATGCTATCACCCAGACGATTTTGGTAAAGGTAAATATTTCAAGTCCAAAGTAAATGAAATAGGTATGTGGCATTGAAAAGGACAGAGAAGATGGTTTTTTTCTTGGTTAAGTTTGTTGGCAAACCTAGTATATCTTTTCCTTAATCCTCCTGATAATGCTCGATTGTTTTCTCATCTTTATGTAAAAATATAACATATATACTTAGAAATAATTGCTAGTATTCCTCTTTAAATTTAATTAGGACAGTGAGTCTCAAGACTATAGTCTCTTTTATAGTCATTTACATCTTCAGTCTTTGGGATCCTATTAAATCATGTTCAGGTTGATAAGTAGATTTGAAATTTTGGAATTCTCAGTGCCTGTAGAAGATATTCTGTAGCCTGTCTGAGAAGACATTCTGCAGAAAAAGACAAGCCAGCATAGCAGATGAGCACTTGGGTTCTGGGATGAGATAGCCCTTGTTTTGGATCTCTGCCCTGCTAAATGTGATTTTGGATAAAATATTTAATCCATCTCTTTCAATAACAATAGAACCTACCCCATAAGTTTTTTTTTTCTCATCACATTTTACCTTTTTCCATCACACTTCATGAAACTTTTTGTCTAATTCAACTAGAAGGTAAACACTTCACAGATTTTAAATCAGAATCAAGAAATGATAATTACTTATCTAATTGTACAGAAACTATAGACAATAGGCCCAGTGTTTGTCTTCATATCTGCATATTGTTCTCTGTAAATAGATGCACAGAGACCATGTTAATTGTGTTCCTTTTTTTTTTCAATAGGCTGAAGGAATAGAAAAATCATATTCACAGGCCATCTTATTAGACTTGACTGACAACAAACTGCAAAGTACCATGAAAACTTTGAGTTTCTCATTTCCTCCTGATACAGTCAGTGGCAGTGAAAGAGTTCAGATCACTGCAGTTGGTAAGAGTATATTCCCATATACTGATTTATTTGTATCTAATAATATAAATAATAATATATATTGTTCATTTATTTATACATGTATTTTCTTATTTAGTCCTAATGAGAAGAAATTGTGAGAGTGTTTAATTGGTCCCAACTGATTATATTAGAAAGGTTAGCAAATTATGTATCCTGGAATAGCTCTTCTCAGTCTTCAATGTGCATATGAATCAACTGGGGATCTTGTTTGAAAGTCATCTGGGTGGGAGCTAGGATTTAGCATTTCTAACCAGCTACCAGGTATGTGATAATGAAGCTTCTGGCTAGCAGATCGCACCCTGAAGAGAGGCACCACCCTGCTGTGGTGGAGGAAAGGGTTCCTAAAAGCAAAGCTTCTTAGCTCTTGACCACTGATGAGTATCAGAATCTTCTGTGAAGCTTTTAAAAGACACAGATATCTGTGTTTTACTCTAAACCAACATAGTAGAATGTCTTGGGTGATGGGTAAGGCGGGTACAGTGATTGTGATAACCAAGGGCTGGGAGCTACTGCCTAGAGCAGTTAGTTCTTTGCAGGACATAGGTTACCTTGAGGATAAGAAACTACCCACTGACTCTAGGTACGTCTCTTAGTTACTTTAGTACCTTGTAATCTAAAATAGTTTAGAATTAAACATAACTTCTACACATTGGTTTACTAGTCAGGGTTCTCTAGAGAAGCAAAATCTCACACTAATCTCATCCAGAAACACCCTCGCCAGACACACCCAGGAGCAATGTTTAGTCAGGGCAACCCTGTCCTACTCAAGTTTGACACATAAAATTAACCACCACAAACGATTTGCTTATAAATTATGCTTTAAAAATAACTGTAAAAATGTATTAATTAAAGACATCTAAATAGTTGGGTAGGCCGTCAAGACATCAGGATGTCAAGCCTTCAGACTTCTTTTCAATCTTATCTATAGATGCAGTATAAGCACAAACAACTAATCACTGTACAGAGGACTTTATTTGGAGCCTTAGATATAATTCTTTAAAATAATTAAATAGGCTCTCTGTTTAATGGAATTCTGCCTATGCTTCTCTCAGTGTTGGTATTCTGGGAGATGCAGTAGAAATACAGTAGAGTGCAGTACATACATGCATATGCACACACAGAAGAATCCCTGAATTTGAAATGTATACCTTCACTCCCTAAATAGGAGTGAGTCTGTCCTATCTGGGGGTCACAAAAATACTCTGCGGTTTAACTTTTTTGCTGAATGTAAAGAGTAGATTTTCAAGTCTTATTTTTGTGTGATTAAAAAAACACTTTGAGGTCCAGAATGTATGAATTTTAGCTTGTTTCTTTGGATTTTGAGATTATAAATTTATGTTCATTTCGAATATTAGAAATGTAACTTTTCAGGGGTAATAATATGAACTGTGGTTTTCTGTGTTAACATCTAAAGTTAAAGACATTTCGGCATGGCTGCATCTTATTCATATGAAAGAGGTCTTCTCTGTTTTGTATTCATTTTTGTTAGGACTAGATTTTCACTAGTTATTTGGACTTGGCATGGTGTAAGTAAATTACATAGAAGAATACTCTTCTTCATACAACTTAACAACAGTAGGGGTCAAAATTAAAAACTCAACCTGTATCTGAATTTTTACTTATTTCCCGAGGGTGTCTTAATGTGAGTAGAAGAGTCTATTAAGTATGTGTTCTATTTCATTTTAGATTACTATCTTTGAAGAATATTCCCAATATTTTTTGATCCTAAAGGTCATTGGAAGCTTATACTTGTTATTTCTACTTTGTTGCTGCCAAATAGAGGACAGCAAAAAACACTACCACCTCTTTTAAGAAATATCACTTCTCAAGTATTTGTTAGTAAGAAATAAAAAGTTCTGTTCATGTGGAGAATACTACTAATAAAGTATTTCTTTCATGTTTAAGAATGATGGGTCCTAATGGTCCATTCCTTACTTTTTGTTCAAGATTTAAAGAAGAAATTTTTTTTGCCTAATTTATGTCACATCTTTTTTTTCATGTTTTATTAACGTGTTAATTTTATGATTTAGTAAGTCGCTGTGACATTTCCATACATGCATATGTTATGCACTGATCATGTCCACCTTCCCTTTTACATTTTCTCACCTTTTCCTCTCATTTCCCTTCCCCCAGTTCCCTTCTCAGTCTTTAATAGGTCCTCCTTACTTTCAGGCCTTTTTCTTTCTTTCTTTCTTTCTTTTAAGTTTCTATGTATGAAAGAAAACTTGATACTGTTTTTCTTTGGCTTATTTTGCTTAATATGGTGACCTTCAGTATCATCCATTTTCCTGCAAATGGCACAATTTCATTCTTTATACCTGAATAATATTCCATTTTGTATATATATCTCAGTTTCTTTATCCATTCATCTGTTGACACAAATAGGCTGATTCCATATTTTGGCTATTGTGATGAGTGCCCACAATGAACATGAGTAAGGAGGTGTCTCTTCTGTATGCTGACTTCATTTTTTCTGAATATATACTTAGGAGTGGGATAGTTGAATCATATGGTAGTTTTATTTTTAGTTTTTTTTGAGGAATGTCCATACTGGCTATACTAATTTAATTCTCACCAACAGCATATAAGGGTTACTTTTTCTCCACATCCTTGTCATCATTTACTTTTTAAAATTGTTTCTTTTTTGATAATAGTTACTCTAACTGGGGTGAGATGTAATCTCAGTGTACTTCTGAGGTGCCTTTTCCTGATTTCTAAAGATGTCAATGATTTCTTTCCATGTATTCATTAGCTTTTGTATTTCATCTTTTGAGAAGTATCTACTTAGGTCATTTGCCCATTTACAAATTAGACTACTTTGTTTTTTATTGTTCAATTTTTTGAGATCTTTTTATATTCTGGAATTTAAAACTGTCAGGTGAACAGGTGGTAATGATTTTCTCACATTCTGTAGGTTGTCTCTTCACTCTGTTGAATGTTCTCTTAGTTGTGGAGAAGCTTTTTCTTTTTAAATTATTTTTATTAGTTGTTGAAGGATATTTATTTATTTATTTATATGTGGTGCTGAGAATCGAACCCAGTGCTTCACACATGCTAGGCAAGCACTCTACCACTGAGCCACAACCCCAGCCAGTTGTGCAGAAGCTTTTAAATTTCATGTAATTCCATGTATCAATTTTTGTCTAATAACTCATTGTTTCCCAAGCTATTAGAGTCCTAGCTAGGAAATCATTGCCTACCAATGGTGTTTCCTCTGTGTTTTCTTCTAGTAGTTTCGAAGTTTCAGATCTTAAATTAAGGTCTTTGATTGATTTTGAGTTGATATTTGTACAGGGTGAGAAATATGTGTCAAATTTCAATATCCTACATGTGGATATCCAGTTTTCCCATCACCATTTATAGAAGAGAGTGTCCTTTCTCCAGTTAAATGTTATGATTTGGGCACCATTGTTGAGAATAAGTTGGCTGAAGATGTGTGGATTTAGTTTTGGTCCTCTCTCTGTTCGTTGGTCTATGTATTTACTTTTATGCCAGTATGCTGTTTTTGTTACTGTGATTGCCGTATCTGTAAGCTAAAAGTCTCCCAATTTATTATGTAATTTACAAATTCAGCACCACTGCATAATTATTTTTCTGGCCAGGTAATTTATGTAAAGCTTCTACTTTGTTCTACCTGCTTCAGTGACAAATACCTTCTGTATTCAATGGAAGACTTGCCACCAGCAGATAACTGTGAATGACTGTTTACTGAATGAATTGCATGTCTTGTGCTTTTAGGAGATGTTCTCGGGCCTTCCATCAATGGCTTAGCCTCACTGATTCAGATGCCTTATGGCTGTGGTGAACAGAACATGATCAATTTTGCTCCAAATATCTACATTTTGGATTATCTGACGAAAAAGAAACAACTGACAGATAATATAAAAGAAAAATCTCTTTCATTTATGAGGCAAGGTAAATAATTTAGAAATACACTTTTATTTGTAATAAAAAGTTTGTTCTTTTTTTTTTCCAGGTATGGTTTGCCCTAGACTGTATTTCAACCTAAATGGGTATTGTACTGGTGTGTGATGGTGGGACCAGATGGTGTTGAATGTGCTAGAGGCTGTCACCATCCTTTATGCAGCTAACTGTTCACTAACTGCTGCTAAGGTGTTTGTAGTGGCTTAAGTAGGTAGTTTCTAGAGAGGTTTGTATTATAATAGGGATTTGAAATTTAAAACTCTTTAAAAATCTAAAGGACTCAGTGCTTGTTTATTTAGTACACATTTATTGAGATCTCTTAGTGTCAGAGTCATTCTAGTGCTGAGGGAACAGAGGAAGTTGGGCCTTTCCTCTCAAAGAATCTCTGTCAATAGAGAAGACAATGTCATGTAGTGGGGACTTTCTCACTGCTTTTAAAATGTTCATCAGATGGAATTTAGGAGAGAGTGTTTGTATGGAGAAGACCTTCCAGCTTCTCAGAAAATGTCATATTAGTGAGACTCTGCCCTGACTATCTGATAGGTGAAACAGTTAAGATACCAGATGACTTGGCCACTTGCTAATATCAACAGTCCCCATGACTGAGAGCTTATTATGTGGAAGGTAGTGTTCTAAGCAGTTTACATCTAATATCTCATTGAATGCTCACAATCAGCATTAGCATGAGCCCATTTTTATAGATGAAGAAGTAAAGGCACAGAAAAGTTAAGTAACTTGCCCAGGGTTATGTAGCAAGTCAGTAGCAGAGCTGAGATTTGGACCCAATATCTGACTTCTGAGTCCATGCTGTTCACATCTAAGAGCAAAATAAAGAGTTCTGAGATATTTTTAATAATAATAATAATAACAATAATAATAATAATAATAATAATAATGCAAATTTGATTTCCTGGAATACTCCAAAAGTCATTCCAATGTTAGTTTAAGTTTTTGCATTTCCTTATTAGGGGACCTTCAGCAAGATCATTGTGTGACTGAGTTTTTCTGTCTGTGTGATTTGTATGATAGATATATGCTGTCCATCAAACTCATGAAGATTGAATGGTTTATACAAAATGATTGGAAAATGGTTATACAGTATAATCTAAGAATAGTATATAGTTCAGTGTTTTCCAATTCTTAAATTTTTGTTTTTTATTTCTTATAATGAATGGGTTAAATGCAAAGAGAGGCAAGCTGTTAGTCCTTTTATTAAATTTTGCATAAAAGAATTGGAAAACTACATAAAGACTGCTTTGATGTGAGCTTTTCTTGCAGGTTCTCTTATTATTAGAGACCTATTTAGCCTAAACTAAAGTCTGTATAATAATGATAATAGCAACTAACCCCATTGGAAAGCCCTGCACATTTTATTTAATTCTAGGAGGTAGATGTACTGCTGTTTCTATTTTATGTATGTATGTATGTATGTATGTATGTATTTATTTATTTTGGTACTGGGGATTGAACTCAGGGGTACTTGACCACTGAGTCACATCCCTAGCCCTATTTTGTGTTTTTTTGTAGAGACAGGGTCTCACTGAGTTGTTTAGTGCCTCGCCGTTGCTGAGGCTGGCTTGCTGTTTCTATTTTATAGATGAGGAAATTGAGGCACAGGGAGGTTAACTGACTTACCAAAATTACTCCTAGGTCATCTGACCAGTGTCCATGATCTTCCTCAGAATACTTCAGGATAATTCTAGTTTGCAATGTTCTTAAGTTGTTAGAAGCAATGGGATAGGAAAAAAGACCAGGAATTGGACCAAGGTGCTGGAGTACCATTAATGTACTGAGGTCTTGGTGAAGGTTCTGATAAAATGGTAAGAGAGAAACATGGGTCCTGTTGGAGAAGGAGACACCAAAAGTTAGAATCTGCAGTGTCAGATTACAATAGTGTGAACTATTAGGTGTTGGATCCAAGTAGATGAGGTAGTGTTTATGGGACTAGATGGTACAGACAAAGGCTAAGTGGGAGTTAAAGGGTTACATCAGGAGCAATGCAATTCATGACAAGACAAACTTGGGAGACCAGGATTTGGAATTAGGGCTGAATGTGACCTGAGTTATAAGTAGGGAAGGAGATACTGGTGTATTTTCCTTCAGATTATGGCAGGTCCTGCAGATACTGATTGGTTCTCAAACCTAGGAGATGGGTTGGCCCTCTAAGGATTCAAAGATCTAGCAT
Organism: Xerus rutilus; assembly: GCA_028644305.1. NCBI lineage: Eukaryota > Metazoa > Chordata > Mammalia > Rodentia > Sciuridae > Xerus > Xerus rutilus. The sequence goes on along the minus strand of CM053406.1, from coordinate 74,379,248 downwards.
TTTATGTGTAGAGTTGCCCACTTAAAATTGCTGTGTTATACATATATTTGTGGATTAGTTATATGTTAAATACATACATATAAGAACTGTTTATTTTTTAAATTCTATCATAATTTGGTTTAAGAAGTGCTAGTAGAGCTCTTTATGGCATATTGTGTGCCGTGCTTAAAAAATATGAGATCTTTACACATTAGCATATTAGTTATATTTAAGAAGATGAGTAAAATTTATTGGGGATTGTCATAATGTAATTCTGCATCTTTAAAAACAAGATCTAGGGCTGGGGCTGGGGCTCAGTGGTAGAGCGCTTGCTTCCCATGTGTGAGGCACTGAGTTTGATCCTCAGCACCACATAAAAGTAAAATAAAGATATTGTGTCCATCTACAACTAAAAAATATTAAAAAAATAAAATAAAAATAAAAACAAGGTCTGGTTTGTATTCAAGATTTAGTTTGATTTCAAGAAGAGAGTGCATTTAAGAAGTACACTGGTATTTTATAATTTGTTGTATTCATTCTTTATGATATTTTAATACAGGGAAGTAAAATATTTCAGAAAATGCCAAATAATTCCATATTTATATATGCTTTATGAACTTTGGCTAATC
>CM053406.1:74362855-74378140 GCA_028644305.1 Xerus rutilus | reverse complement strand
AGCTAATTTAGTCTTTAGATTGTTTTTCTGTCCAGGAATTTTCTTATATTAAATTATGCTTAATAATATGAGCCTAATTTGGAACTTCAAAAGATTTTTAAAAGTTTTTATTTAGTAATGTAATTGATTCTGGGGTTTGTCTTGCATCTTTGATGTTCTTGTTAATGTTTTAATTTGAGCATCCAATAATTTCTGATTATTTTTTTTTCATTTACTCCTATTGGCATGTAATGAATGTTTGAAGGAACTTACTAATTTTTGATTTCTTAACTTACATTGTCAACTTGGTATAAACTCTTCCTCCTGGAGTCAGGGAGGCTGGCTTTTTGTGTGTGTGTGGTACTGGGTATTGAACTCAGCAGTGTTCGTTTTACCACTGAGCTATATCTTCAGCTCCTTTCATTATTTTGAGATAGGGTCTCGTTAAGTTGTCCAGGCTGGCCTGGAGCTTGTGATCCTCCTGCATCAGCCTCCTGAGTAGCTGCGATTATAGATATGCACCACTGCACCCAGCTGAGGTTGGCTTTGGTACCCCACATCAGGCAGAGGGTATACCTAATTGTGGGGTGCACCTCCACCTCAGGGCCTCACTGACTGAGTGAGGTGGCCCACTTAAGCTGAGGGCAATTCTCTAGAGGAGGGAGCTTCTGTGAGTCATTAGAGGCCAGGTGTACTCTCTGAGAGGATTTGGGTAAGGAACTATGGCCCCAGGAGCATGCACTCTTGGGCTGGTTGTTTATTTAACAACTCTAATTCTCAATATCCCTTTCAGCAAAATAGAACTAAGAACAATTCCTGTCTTGTAAAGGGTGCTTTACAAGTTAGAAAAGATAATTCATAGAAAGTCTTTATTGCAGTGCATGGATGGTAAGCACAAGTCTTCCCTAAATGTTAGTTTCTGTTTCCTAAAATGGTAAGAAAAAGAAATCTCTTACTTATTTATGAGCACATGGTATACCAATCCCTTAAAAATCCTTTTTGTATTTTTCAAGGTAAATAAAACCCAATTTTGTGTTGATATTCCTGCTGTGAGAAACTTTAAGGTCTCAAATACCCAAGATGCTTCTGTATCCATAGTGGATTACTATGAACCAAGTAAGTTGTGGTGTGGAGTTCCTAATACTTTATAAGTGAAGCCAGGCATTCAGTCATCCGTTTTTCTATTCACTGGAAGTGGGGGCAAGTGTAGGAAGCGGCCCCTAGGAGGTGAGCTTTCCATTTGAATGAAGACGATTGATAATTTACAATCATAGTGCTAATGACAACATTTAGCATAAAAATGTTAAAGAGTGACGTTTTTGCTCATGTTTCGGGTTTTTAACTCACAGTTACAAACTTCAGAAGAGAACCTGATGAAAATATCCAGTTGTGTTTCATGTCCAAGGTTTTGCTTCTGTTCCCAGCACTCACTCCATCAGGCTCCTGCTGTCAAATGGGGAGCTTTACAGGAAAGAATGAGTAGCTTTTGCAGTGCATTAGCTGTTTCTTCATTGAGGAAGACTGATGTTTTACTAAAACTTATGCATTATAACAGATTTTTTTTAGTGTATTGAGAAAAATGTAGACTGGAAGATGACTTCTTTTTTTTTTTTTTATAATTTTTTAGCTGTAGATGGACACAATATCTCTATTTTATTTATTTATTTTTATGTGGTGCTGAGGGTCGAACCCGGTGCCTCACGCATGCGAGGCAAGCGCTCTACCACTGAGCCACAACCCCAGCCCCCGGAAGATGACTTCTTTGATTTGAGTGGTAATGTTTTATTTTATAAAATGATAGGAATTTAGGATATGAAAATAGCTGGCCTGGAGATTACCCAAATTAATTGTGAATAATTTATATTTCATAACAGAGTTACTTTCTGTGAGTGTGGGATCTCTGGGCTCAAGTTTCTAATTGTAATGAGTTTTATCCTGAATAAGCCCTCAATCATCAAAATGCATGAGAAGTATAAACATTCTCATGTGGTAGATAGATTCAGATAATTACACATTAAAATAAAATGAACTTAGTCACAGTTTTGATAGTGCTTGACAGAGTATTCAAGACTTCAGTTTTTCTTCTGCCTTGTGTCTCCTGTTAGGAATGAGGAGGAGAACATCCAGGTTCTTGGGGGATGTTTTGCAAAAACAGCACCTTTTTTCCCGGTGGAGGGATGAGAATCCATCACAGAGACCCAATGACAGTACCTTGCTAGCCAACTTTGTTATTTAACCTGGTTGCAAAATCCCTCAATTGATGTTTCTTAGGTGCACAGGGGAACATTTTAAACATTTAAGAAATGAAAAAAATTCAGTGTATATAATTTTTTTGTGGAAAACAACCTATTTATGAGGATGCCATTTAAAAATGAAATTATGGGAAAGATACGAATAATCAAAATCCACCAATTCATTTTTGAAAATCTAAAAACAGATTTGTGATTTAGAAAACAATTTTTGAACAATTGCACAGAAACTTGAAAATAGTGCTTTCTTTAAATACATATTTTTTTTAGTTGTAGGCAGACAAAATGCTTTTATTTTTATTTACTTATTTTTATGTGGTACTGAGGATTGAACCCAGTACCTCACCAGTGCTAGGTGAGTGCTCTACTGCTGAGCCACAATCCCAGTCCCGAAAATAGTGTGTTTTTTAAGTTTTTTAAAAATTATAAAACTCAGTTTTGTTTTACAGTGAGCTTATTATAGTACTATAGATTATATAGTTTCCAAAATATTTGTTTGTGCCATAAATTATACTCAGATTGAATAGTTTTTTAATTGTATGTACTCAAAGTTTTAAAACATTAAAACAAAGCATTGTATAGACAGGCTTCCCTACATAGTTAAGTATTTTTATTTTGATTGATTGATTGATTGATTGTACCGGGGATTGAACTCAGGGGTACTTGGCCAACCACTGAACAACACCCCCAGCCCTATTTTGTGTTTTATGTAGAGACAGGGTCTCACCGAGTTGCTTAGCACCTTGCCATTGCTGAGGCTGGCTTTGAACTCACAATTCTCCTGTCTCAGCTCCTAAGTGTTGGGATTACAGATGTGCGCCACCGCGCCCAGCTATTTTTATTTTTTATCTATTTTTTGGTTCTTTTTATTGGTGTATTGTAGTTATACATATTAGTGGGATTCATTGTTATATATTAGTACATGCACACAATATAACCATATGATTTCATCAGTTTTGTTCCCCAGTACTTTTCCTTTCTATTTATGTATTTTTAAACAAAGCCAGGGTCAATATTCTTTTCACTTATTATAATGATTAGAATTTTATTTGAATGCATAGAAAATTTCATCCTAAAATAAACTGTTGAGGAGGTTAAACAATCCTCAATTTAAAACTTTTCCTGTTCCAGAAAGAGATTAAAGTCCTGCTTGTGACCACAGTGTGCAGCTGTGGTCCATTTGCTCTCTTTTAATGCTGGCCAACTGCTGGTGGTAGATAGATTGGACTGAATGCCTTGTTTCTCTCTTGGATTTGGTTTGCAGTTTGCCTCTCCTGAGCATTTCAGTTGTTTCTTGTAAAGAAAAAGAAAATGATGTGAAGAATGGAAAACTCACAAAAGTGTATTGAAATGCTCTTACGTTTTGGCAAATTCACTGTTTCTAAACAAGGGAAATGTGTAATCTGATGTTTGCCTCTGTGAACAGGGAGACAGGCGGTGAGAAGTTACAACTCCAGAGTGCAGCTGTCCTCTTGTGACCTTTGTGGAGACATCCAGGGCTGCCATCCTTGTGAGGATGGAGCTTCAGGATCCCTTTATCACTCTTCAGTCCTTCTTATTTTCTGTGTCACGCTTTTGTTCTCTCTGCAACGTTGGTTGTAACTTATTTTTAAAGGACTCTATGTAAAATTAACATTTCCAAAAGTCATATGTGATTGTTTTTCATAATCTTATATTGCCTCTGACAAATTTGAAAAACATTTTTTTTCTCCCTTCCATGGGGCTTGGGAGATGGTTAACAGGTCTTAGTATGTAGAGTTGCATAGATTTCTTCTCCTGACCTTGGTGTGGAAGATCAAAATGATTGCAATTGTGTATCTTTTTTCTCCCCTTGAAGTCTTTTAGGATTGTTTTGGGAAGTATTTGTTTTCTCCACAATAGAAGTGTTATTTTAGATTATTATCTTGTTTTATAAAAAAGACATGAGCCTAGGTTCTTTAGCGTTATCACATCTAAGAGTTTGCTTTAGTATTCGAGATGGATTTCCCTGGGAAACTGCAGGAAGAGTTTGTTCTCTATCATTCCTACCCTAACCCTACTGCCATCCCACACCCCATGGTCTCAGTACATCTTTTTAACTGGACACTACTTTCTTTTTAGAATGTAGGTGGTGAATTTTCAAGAGTTAGTCTTTTCCCACTCTAAATCTTTTTACCTACGCTCTCCTTTTTGTTCGGAGAGAATGAGAAAGGTAAAGTATTGGCTCAGGGGTGAGGAGCATATTGAAAACTGCTCCTAAGTAAGGGTGGTGCTGTGCTCTGCCCTCAGGCCTCAGCCCCACACTGGCTGTGTCAGGGCAGAGTTGATTACTGCAGTGTGTGCTTTATGTGACTCAGACCAGAATATTCTAGGACAGGAGATGATCTGACTCAGGGCACAGCTATTGCGCACATCGCCCACAGCAGACTGAACTCCCTGTGGTCTGGTGAAGGGCTGAGGTTTGTGGGGACCTCAGAGTCTGATATGATTGCTGACCTGAAGTACCATAATGTTGGCCAGGGGTCCTTAGAACCTTTTCCAGGCTCAGAGATCTAAGCATCAGACTATCAGCTGTCAAGTGACATCTGATGCTTGTTGTGGATCTTTAAGAAGATTTTCTGAATTCTGAACACCTAGGCCCCTGGTTACCCTGTCTTGTGAGAGTAATATATATATATATATATATTTTTTTTTTTTTTTCTGGGTGAGAATTTTAAAGAAAGATTCTTTTACTGTTCCTTCCCTCTTTTTCCCTTTTCTTTTTCTTCTTTCTTTTCTTCCTTTCAAATATATTGAAATATTTTACACACATAAAAAAAATTAAACATTTTTAAAAGTAAATCTGAGAAGTAGTTTAAATTTGCTCCTGACTCCATGGCTTTTCTTTCAAGTGCTGTGAAATACTTGCCATGGGCTCCAGAGGGTGCTTTATAATATTTTCAGCTATTTAAAAATAAATTTATCAAAAGCAAAGTGTGTAAAGATCTGTTTTAAAATTAATTTTTAAAAGAATGCTCTTATTTTATTGAATTTAAAGAAATTATATTGGAGTGGATGTTCATATATTACTTATGGATATTTTGGATATCATCAGCACTCAGTATTTTAGTGCTTGCATCCTATATATAGAAAGTAGACCTTTAGAGAGTGGTCTATGAAGAGGGTGGTTAAATATTAAATATCTAATTTTCTCAACTTTCTTTTAAAGTGGAAATTTTTTTTTGATCTCTTTTACAATCTTTTCTAAAAATAGCACTTTTAATGTTTGGGCCTCCCTATGATGATGTCTGGCCTTTATATTCTGGGACTTCTTTAGAGGTGAAATTATCTTAGGATGAAGTTGGAGGAGGGTGCTGGCAAAGGAAGTCCCCCTGCCCTGCTCTTCCCAGGAACCTTGGACTATCTAAGGTTACATTCTGCAGTAAATAATTTATGCTGAACTTCTAGTGGCATATGGTAGGAAACACTAAAATGCAAAGGCCACTGGAAGACAGGTTCATTTAAAAACTAGACTTTTAGATACTTTTTATGTGAATTACTTTATATTTTGGGTTAAAAGTTACCTTGTAACTCACCTCATTTTATTACAAATGTATTAAAAGTGAGGGGGAGGGAAAAGAGGAGATTGTTTTAGAGGAGATTCTGAAGCTCATCAATTGAGAATACTGTCAGTTTCACTTACTAATATGAACTAATCTGAAGTCCCTGTGTATTTTCTACTGCCTGGGAACCTTATGAAGACACCAGCATATCTCACTTGCATTTTTGTCTGGCCAGTGGTTCCACACACTGAATGTTGGGAATAACTAATAGCCAAAAAGTCCTAGGATAGAACACTTACATCTGGACTTACCATCTTACTGCCTTTAGTTATAGTTCCAAAGAAGAAATGAAAGCCCATTACAGTATGCTCAAACATTAAAGGCTTCTTCTTTTTATGTTGTCTACTGCACTGTGCTTTTTTTTTTTTTTTTTTTTTTTTAAATATTTTGTTTTGTTGTAGATGAACACAATATCTTTATTTATTTTTTGTGGTGCTGAGGATCGAACCCAGTGCCGCACATATGCGAGGCAGGCGCTCAACCGCTGAGCCATAGCCTCAGCCCTGCACTGTGCTTTTTGAAACATTCTAAAAGAAATACCTTGGGCTTAGTATTTCAGTTGTATTCTAATATAGGGAGCAATGTGTTTATATTGAAAGCAGCTGTATAGCTATTACCTCCCAGTTTGTTCTTATCTATGCAATGCCATGTCCAAAACAGGAATTTTCAGAACTGTAGGCACAACTTTCCCTGTGCCGATTCTGCTGAATCTGGGTATAATTATTTAAAAAAAAAATCATATCCAGTCTTTATTTCTGTTTTGCTAAATATAGTTATAAATAGACTGGCAATATAATGCCAATTACCTTTGTTTTGACTTAATTCAGCTATTTAATTTGACATTTCTGGGTAGTCCATGACATTTAAAAACTTGGAAATATGATTTTTCCTTGTTTTTTTTTTTTTTTTTTTTTAAAGAGCCATCTTATTAGCCTGCTGGCATATAATGTGGAGTTCCCTTGTAACAACCTTACTTTTTGTTATTTGCTTTATTGAACTATTGAATACTCATTTCTATAAAAAATATGTTGTAAATACCTGTTTGGCAAGATTTCTCAGCACCAGGGTAGCAATGGTTTTGAGCCTGCCATATGACTACCATGGGTCAAGGTTACTGTTGTTGGGTACATAGGTTCTTTCACATTGTAAATTTAAGACAAGTGGACTCACTCTTGGGTCAACCACCAGAACCTTTTACATTCTCAGAAGACAGTTCTGTCAAGGCAGAAACGTATATTTCACATTTCTCCTTATTTTCACTCTTTAGTGAGGCTTAGCAGTTTTAAGAACTTAACATTTTCTTGTCACCTATTCAGATTTTAGGTTAATATTATGCATCTTAAATCATATTGGGAGTAATTTGAAGTGCAGTTATTTTTTATCACTACTTTGAATAAAGGACCATTATTCTACTTTCTTCAAGAAACTAAACATCAAACGTTATTTTTAAATTAAGTAAATACCAATAAGAATTGGCTTGCATTAAAGCTGTTTTTAGGCAGTGAGTTCGGTTTATATGTGCCTCAGCAGAACCCAGTGTCACATTGCATCACTCCTTAAACACATTGTCATTTTCATTTCAGTTATAACACAGGAAAATGCACATTTCTTAGATGATTTCTGAGTTTCTCATGTCAGAGAAACTTACACACACTTACATCGGTGTGTGTGTCCCTGTTATGGGGATGATATTGACACATGTGTTGCTAGATTTAAGGATCTTTCTATGTCATATTGTCATGAGGTCAACATTTACCATCTTCTGCTCAGTGTATTGAATTGGTGGTAGAGGGAAGTTCCATGCTCCATTTGGAGATTTTTAAGATTTATCTTTGATAGCTTCAATGGCTTGATTTTGGTCCTTCAAGCCTTTGTGTTTTGGACTTTTGGTAGGTTGCAGTTGATATGGTGAAATAGATCCTTTTTGTACAAAGGAAGCTGTATAATGTTTCATTTGTAAATCCCCCATTTTGAGAAGCTGTTTTACATATGAGAAAAGTACTATTGCAATAAAACATTATTTTTCCAGGAAGTAAAGCTTTATATATTGGTCAAAGTGATTCTAAGTTTTTATTTTAATTGTTGGAATGTTATGTTATTGTTAATTGCACCCTTTAATGTATACTTAATAGGAAATCATGATTTATCAATAAAAATCAAAATTACCATCTGTTTGTTATCTGTGTTCTTTTTATTTTAGCTTGAAGCATGTTTATAGCACATCTTCCTTACTTAAATTAATTATGCCAACTGGCATGTCTGAGGGCAGCTTAGAGTAAGCATTATTTTACGAGGGGTGGACATGAGTGAGGTTTAAGACATTTGATCACCAATCCCCCTTACCTTTCTCCTCATTCTTTGCTTTATGTGCTGGGGTGGGATCTGTGAAGTGGCTGATACACAAAATGTGGATTGATTTTAGGTGAGCAGTCACTGTATAGAAATAGAGAATGCATGTTTATGTATACTTAGGAAAATGAGGGCATGGACTGTCACATCCAGAGTGTAACACTCCGAGTACACATTCTTGATTCCTACTCAATCTTAGTTATTATCTCAAATTTTCAGGGTTCCTGTAAAACACTGAACAAAGGATAGTAGTTCTCGGGGTGATTTTGCTCTCAGGTGACAATGTCTAAAGATAGTTTTGTTTTTCAGAACTGGTGATAGTTCTGTTGGCCTCTAGTGGATAGAGGTTGAGGATGCTGGTAAACACACAGAACAGCCCCCTTCAATAAAGAATTATTTGGTCCAAAAAATATCAAAATTGTTGAGGTTGAGAAACCCTCTAGCTAAGTGTTATTGGGCACTTCTAGATTACTTACCAATGCCAATTAAATGATTAATATGATTAATGCATCCTTCCTGCTATGGTTTGATTATGGATTGTTTCCACCAACACTGAGGGTTAATTCCTCAATGCAATGGTGTTGAGAGGTGGTGGGGCCTTTAAGAAGTAATTAGGTTGTGGAGTCTCCACCCTTATGAAGGGATTAGTGCAATTTCTCTGACAACAGGTTGTTGTAAAGTGAGTCGTCCTTCTGTCCCCTCCTTCTGCATGTGCCTTTTTCACCAGGTGATTCCTGGCACTTCCTTGGGACTCTGTAGAGTTCTCCACCAGAAAAAGACCTCATCAGATGCAGCCACCTGATCTTGAACTTCCCAGCCTTCAGAACCATGTCGTATAAACTGATTTTCCTTATAAATTATGCAGTCTCAGGTATAGCAACAGAAAATAGACTAAGATACTTACATAACAACAGTTATTAGAATCACTGGACTGATACTTAGATTAATAAGTCTGAATTCCAAGCTGAGGAAACATAGCTTGGAGATGGGAGAAAAGATATAGTAATTATTTTTTATACATATCTATAATTATAGTTTCTAAACTTGATTGGTCATCAGACTGTCCCATAGAGCTTAATTTCACAAAAATCCTGGTTTTACTTATAGAAACCATAATTCAGCAAGTCTAGATTTAGGTTCTGAATCTAAATTGTTAAGCAAATGATCTAGGAATTGTTGAAATATATAATGAGTTTTCTAGACCTCTCTGGCTTAGGTATAAAATGGGATACTGAATATAACATTATCCATCCAATCTAAATAATGTAGGTCCTGCAGCCTGCAGAGTAGTACTTCCCAGTTCTTCCCAGGAGCATCCAGGGACATTTCATGTTCTCCCCAAAGATGCTGAGGGCTGTCACAAGAGATCTTCTTTCTTTCCTATCTGGCCCATTTTGTTGGTGTCCAGTGTAGCAGAGACTGCCACTTCTCTATCCTCTGTCTCTTTCGTCTTCTTAGTTTTGGAGTTCTGAGTTAACTCACTGTGGCAGCTGTATCTCCCAGCTTACTTTGCAGGTAGGTGGAGTTCTGAACTCTTACTCTATCCAGTGGGATGTCGTCTGAGATGTGAGTAATACTTCTAAGATGTATCATAATTTAAAAAAGGGAATAAGCCCTCCTTTTATATTTTTTTAGGGGGCAGGCTTTGCTTCATTCTACTGCCTGGATTGTGAATGGCTATCTGGAGCTCTGTCAGCCTTTTGGTGCGTTGGAGGAAGGCCAACCCCTAAGGATTGTGAGTGATCTGGAGAGCTTGAAGAAACTGGATCCCTGATCATAATAGAGCTAGCCTGAACTGCCTACCTTCAGATTTCCTTTACAAGAGAGAAAACTTTTATCTTGATTAAAGCAGTTGAGGTGGACAGACTTAGAATGGTCCTCATGAACCTTGACTGCTAATATTCATGCCAGTGTGTATCCCCTCCCCTTGACTGTGGTTGTTATCTACAACTTGCCTGTAGCCAATAGAACATGGCAAAGATAACTGGGTGTACATTAGATTGTAGTGCCCCTCTTGTTAGATTTTCTGACTTTGAAGAAGTGAGCTGCCATGCTTTGGGTTCCCTATGTTGGGAGGCCCATGTGGCAAGAAACTGAGAGCAGCTTTTAGGAGCTGAGGGCAGCCTCCAGTTGACAACCAGCAAGAATCTGAAGATCCCACAGCTGTACAAAACTGAGTTCTGTCCACAAAAGTGGATTTTTCTCCAGTTGAGCATCTACGTACCACTGGAGACTGCAGCTCTAGCTGATACCTTATTTTTTCTCCCTGACTCTGCTATAGAGTGGGGTTGCTTGTGCCTCATGCTCAAGAGTTTTTAATGGAGCTGCTTTTAAAATTTCTCTTTGTACTATAGATTCCCTCCTCTCCCCCACCTTCTATTTATCTCTCTCCTTTCTCTCCTTCTCTCTCTCTCTCTGGCACAAACCTAAGTATAGGAAACTGGGCTACATGCCACAGGGCAAAGAAACTATACTGTCCTCCAAATCTGCCTTCTTTTTGACACACTCAACCCCTGCCCCACCACAATCCTAAAGCAAAATTGACCCCTGGTTGCCCACCCTGCCAATAGTTCCCTGGACACATTCGTATACAGATACTGCAGTAGGTCTCAGGTAGGAGCGTGAGCCCTCACTGTCCAGACCTTCACAGTGTCTCACAAGGACATTTCCTTAGAAGAGAAATTTACGAGTGGATTCTCATTGCTTTCTTTAGGCCCAACTCCACCCCCAGAAACCCTATCTTTTATCTCTGTTCTTGATTCTGAAATTCTTACTTTTCTCTCTTCCGGTTATTTACTTCCTTTCAGATATCAGTAAGTTCCAAGTCTCATCTTTTGCCTTTTCCCCCTGTGTCTCTTGGGAGCCACAGGTCAGCACTTTCTCGCTTTTGCCTGTTGTACTGCTAATTTATATCCGTAGGGTGAAGGAGTGATGAAAGAACTTCGGATGATGCTTTACTCTGATTGGCAGCTGGCTTTTATTCCCTTTTATGTTATCCCAGTTATCTAAAAGATCAGACAGACATACACCTGAGTTCCAGATGAGGGCTGCAGTAACTGGCAACAAAGTATGAATTAATGACAAGAGCAAATGCCTCCAATTTCTAGACAGTTTCTAATATAGTCTGTGTGTTTCAGGGCCTTAGGACAATTTACCAATGTCACAATTTAAGAAGGTGCACCAATAGGAATCCATGTGGGGCAAAATAGCCATAATGGTTTCAGGTTGAAAGATCAAAGAATACGCAACATTCAGCTAGTAAAAGAGGCAGTGTGGATTTCAATGCTTGTCTTCGAATATCTGAAAGGATTCTGTGAGCAAGCTCAAGTCGCCAAATCATTACTAATGAGTAGATTTTGACAATATTAGGAACCAAACAGAACCTCCCTATATCAGAAGGTGGTGATTACATGGTGCCTGGAATTGGTTAGCAGAGGCTGATGATAGCTGGTGACTGGCATTTTTAAAATTGGTTATCTTATCCATTGCTTTCCTTTTCTTTTTGCATTGTGTGGTAAAAATGGTAAAGGTTAAGAAGTTTTCTAATTTAGTTCTTACAAAGCATTGAATGTGTCCTCTCCAAAAAGATAAAGTCCTAACCTCTAACACCTCAGATTATGACTTTATTTGGAAATAAGACCATTGTAGATGTAGTAAGATGAGGTCCTACTGGCATAGGGTTGTCTCCAATACAATAAAACTGGTGTCCTTCTAAGATTATATGAACAGGGCCATGTTAAGACACAGACATACAGCAACGACTGAAGCAAGATTGGAGTTATGAAACTGCAAACCAAAGAATGTCTAAGGTTGCCAGCAAATCAGCAGATATTTGGAAGAGGAAGAGAAGTGTACCCTACAGCTTTCATAGGGCATGGCACTATTGACACCTAGATTTCAGACCCAAACTCCAGAACTGTGACATAATAAATTTCTGTTGTTTTTAAGCCACTTAGTTTGTGGTATGTTGTTACAGTGTTAATAGGAAACTAATACCTACTGTACCTATTATTCCCAATGATACTAAGATATAAGGAAATTAAGTGCCTTGCATAAGCTGTATGACTGTTTTTTCCCTTCACAACATGTTAAGAGAAAAATCTGGACTTTTGTATGGCATGTAGCAGGCACTCAAAAACTACTGGAGTGGGTAGCCCCTTGGTTTTACCTTGTATTTGAATTTTAGCATGTTGATGACTTTTCCGTTCCTGCTTCCTGTCCTGAGGCCATTGCTGATGGCTAAGTCCCCAATACTCACCTTTTGTTCTCGGCATTCCTGCCTTTCCTCATCAGTGGGAAAAGTGGAATTGCTATCTGTTCTAAGCTAATGCATTATATTTTAAAATATGCTTAGAACTGTGACGCCAATAGATTTTCTCTGGAGTACTAGCTGAAATCAGTGGGAAATGACTATCTGAGTGGGAGGTGGGGGGAAGGTTCTGCCAGAGATTTGGAGGCCATTTTCAGATCCAATGGCAATAAGAGCTGGAATCAGGATGTCTGCATGGGTGAGGCAGGATCAGATGCTGCGTTTGAGCTGCAACTTTGTCATTCCTGCTTTAGGGTCTATGATATATAATTTAGCAGTCAAGTATGTTGCCTTCCAATGTAGACGAATGGTTTTTATTGGTGTTGGTCTTGATTAACTTTCCATATGGTAGCTTGCATTTTTTTGAATTTTCTACCCTACATGTAGACTTTCTCTCTCTATATGTACATACATAAAGAAAAACTATATAAAATACTATATATATAAATATATGCTGATACAGTCAATGACTGGGGACTCTGATTTTGGAATTGGTAAATAATAATAATGTTATCATAATGAAGTTATGCATTAAAAATCTTGGCATCTCAAACAAGTAAAAACAGACAACTACCTTTCCTTCTAAAGGCTTTCATTTGCTAGTTTGCATGTTTTCCACTGACTCCCTACATATTACCATATATTTTGTTTTCTTATGAATCAGGCTGACAGATATTGAAGAACAGAAGAAGTTATTTAGGAATATAAAAGAGATTATAAATCAGCAAGAAAAATTTGTTGTTTGAAGGATTTTATTTTTCCTCTTTGCTTTTACAGAAGCACACTGAAAAGGATTTTTCTCTCTTTTTAGGAAATTCAAACCAGGTTAATGTCATTTGTCTTGCTAGCTTATGAGAGTCCTTCACTCATCCCTAGAGTTGCCCCCTTTTCTTGCTTCATCTTTGCTATACATCTCAGTTGCAATGAAAAGCAAATTTTCAAGGCAGAGATACTGCCTTGCTCACTTTTGAATCTTTAGTATCTTTAGTTTGGCATATAGTAGATCCTCAATCTGGTAGATAGCAAATATTTTATTTTTTTGGAATGAACAAAGGTAATATCTATTTTTTAGGTCTCTTGTCTGATTCCCTCTAGAACCTCAGCTAATTTGTTTAGATACGAACCACAAGGAAGAATACAACATTATACCTGTGGTCTATTTCATATTACCTAACATTACCTTCTATACTGCAGATGTTCAGAAATGCTTAACTGAATATAATGGGAAGAAACATTAATAGTGATTAATAACTTCCTGGCATACATAAATGAAAGATTTAGGAGTAGCAGTAGAGGGAGTGAAGGAGGAAAAGCATGGAAAGAAAGAAATGCAGATGGGAGAGAAATAAGGACTAATTCTGAGCATGAGCAGTAGACAACTGGTTAAATTTCAATTGTGGTATCAGTGGAGGATCTCAGCAGATTCCCAAACACTGAAGATGTTTCATTCCTGTGTTATAAGTGCTCAATAAAAAGCTAACCTTAATTTATAAAGTTATGAGCAAATGTGGCTCTGTGTGTTCATATTAAATTATCTAATTTCTTGTTGCCCTTGCTTGAGAATGCAGGAATAATGCAGAAGATTTTAATTTTTAGTTTTAACTAATTTCAATAATTAAGACAGTAAATACTTGTTACTAAATATACTTTTGGAGTATCATAACAATGGTGGTGGTCTAAAGGCTTGGAAAGCATGGAATATCATCACCTTCTCTTAGAATTTAAGACATACATTACCATGTCAATGGTAAATTCACAGCAATAACATTTGAATTTATTTTCTACAGTTTGTCATTAAACAGGGTTTTTTTGGTTTTGTTTTTTCATATAAGACCCACTGGTATCCTGTATAATACACCTTGGGTAGTGTTGGCAAGTAGGTATTGTTTCCAACCCCAACCCCGAGCCCATTTTTTTTTCTCTTCAGAATGGTAAGGAATTTCCTTCTTTGTGATTCTTATTCCTTTGCCACATCTGTTATTCCCCATTAGAAAGATTTCAATTATTTCATTTGAATACTTCATATCAGGCTGGCAAGTCTCACTCCATATTGAGGATTCCAGTGAAGGAACAAGACCAAGTCATTGAAATGCCACTCCAGGTAAGGAACATTAACATGTAGAACAACTTGGATGATCTTAAGAGTGTTTTGTCAATGGAAAAAAGCTTCCAAAGGTTATGTAGTATGATTTCATTTATATAACATTCTTAAAACAACAATGATTATCTAGATGAAGAGCAGATAGGCAGTTGCCAGGGATCAGAAAGGAGACAGGGAGTGGCTATGAGCAGCATGAGGAAGTTCCTTAGTGATGAGATAAATTTGTATCTTGATTAGATTGGTAGGTAAATAAATCTACATGTGTGCTAAAATGGCCTCAAATTTTGAAAAACATACAAATGAATGCATGTAAAAAAGATCACAAATACAGAGTAAGGTTTTTAGTTAACTGTATCATGCCAATCCATACCATGGCTTTAATAATGCCTGTAGTTATTAAGAAGTCACCACTGGAGGATTCTGGATGACAGGTATAGAGGACCTCTATGTACTATTTTGAATTTTTGTAAGTCTAAAATATTTTCAAAGTTTACATTTGTTAATGAAATCCTGTGTCTTGAAGTCTAAGAGAAGGATATGGTATTCCATGCTTTCCAAGCTTTTAGACCACTATTTGAATGCCATTTTCTCCAGGTTATTTTTCAGTTTTCCAGGGAAGATATTTTTTTTTTTTAAATTTTTTATTTAGGCTTACACGTTAACAGTGCAAGTTGATTCATTGTACATAGATAGAGGATAATATATCAATTCTCTAGT
>CM053406.1:74343615-74362355 GCA_028644305.1 Xerus rutilus | reverse complement strand
CTTTTTATCTCTGGAATCTTTTTTTTTTTTTTTTGGTACTGGAGATTGAACTCAGGGGCACTCGACCACTGAGCCACATCCCCAGCCCTATTTTGTGTTTTATGTAGAGGCAGAGTCTCACTGAGTTGCTTAGCCTCGCCCTTGCTGAGTCTGGCTTTGAACTCGCGATTCTCCTGTCTCAGCCTCCCTAAATGTTGAGATTACAGCTTGAACCATCGCGCTCGTCTTGGAATCTTTAATATATGTATACATATACATATCCCTTAAAGACTCTTCCTATCTGGCTCTCATTACTTATACTACTGCCCTCTATCTCTCTTAAGTTTTCTAATTCTTGCTGCCATTCTGGGGGCGCTCCTTGACCTTGTCTTCTAACAATTCATTTTCAAAGTACTTGCTTCCTTACTCCAATCTTCTGTGTTCTTTATTTTGACAAATTTTTATATCTAATATTTCCATGTGGGATTTTTATTTTTAATTTCCTGTCTTGATTTCATTTTATTTTTATCTCCTAGAAATATCTATGATGCTTAATTTAAAATCTTGATTTATCTTTTCCAGCAATTTCATTTCAAATGGTGTTATAATTCACTGGTAAAACATATCAAAATGATATGTTTTTCAGTTTGTTGATTTTTTTTAAAATAGAAGTTACAGTGTTCAGCTATCTTTTTGATTTGAGCCTGTGAGTTCACATTCTTCTGGGGCCATCAGCTACTTGGTCTGTATTGTGTATTGAGAGAGAATATGGATAGTCCTCAGTATCAGCAAGTTAGGAAGAAGGGTGAGGAGAAGCCCAGGAGTTACAGACTCCTGTTGATAATTGTTTGTTGACCATCTGTTCAGTTACTCTCTGGTGGGGAACTGTTTTTGACATCCCTGTGGAGAAGCATCAATGGAGGAGATAGCCTCTTGGGTTATAAGCCACAGCCCTGGGGATTGGAGAGTTGAGGATGGGTAGTCAGTCACTGTATTTTCTAAAACTCTTTACCCTAGATGGACTTGTCCTCCCTTCCATCACAAATGGCCCATGTGATAGCTCCTTGTAGCTGTGATACAGATTCAGGAAAGAATACTGTAAGACAAAGTGGAATGAAGCAAGAGCAGAATTTTGAAAAACGTATTCCTCTGATCCAATCTCTCACTGCTAACTCCTGAGCATCAGCCACCCAACTTTTACACAAACCAATTTATGGTAGGATTTAATCTCTGGGAATTTCTTATCTTTTTATTTGTTTTTATTTTCTATGATCTATATATCCTTTTAGCCTCTTTGGTTTTTCTAGAGTTGGTTTTGGGAAAGGGAGCCAGAAGCCTCTCCTAGATTAACTCTTGGCAGGAACCAGAGCTGTCTTACTA
Source organism: Xerus rutilus (assembly GCA_028644305.1). Lineage (NCBI taxonomy): Eukaryota > Metazoa > Chordata > Mammalia > Rodentia > Sciuridae > Xerus > Xerus rutilus. Next base: position 74,360,996 of record CM053406.1, on the reverse strand, counting down.
TTTCTCCTCCCATAGTCCTGCCTTTATTAAAAACCATTCAGAGAGTATGAAGCAAATATTTGGTAGTAAATTTAAGAAATCCATTTGTTTTCATTCATTAAAAAGTTAATCATGTAGGCAATTGGGGATCTATGAACATTCTCTTAGTAGACACAAGGAACCTCAGTTGGGCAGTGGCATTTAGTAGCAAACCCTTTCCATTTTTTAAAATTTTCCTGAAGACATCCAGGAAACACATTTAAAATGGATGAAAACTCAGTTGGTGTGGGGAAAGGAGAATATACTGGGCATTCATCAACCTCATATTGCAGCACATAAGGAAGCTAGTAAGGCAGCAACTGTAAAACCTCAGGCCCTCATCAATTAGAAAATTAGCCTGTCTAGGTTTTAGAATATTTTTCCTTAATTGTTCTACTTAATATTGACTAGGGATATATTAAGCAAGCAAGGAACCATTGGCCTGAGGCTGTCTCTAGACTGAGTTCCTGTTCAACAAACTTCAACCTAACCTAGTAAGTAAACAAGCTAAAACTTAAGAGTATAACAAATAAATCTCAGTCACAAGCAGCTAACTTATCAGACAATAAATAAAGGAAATGCTTTATCACATCATACCTAAACAAGACAAATGCCCATCTGTAGCCAAACAGATCTTTCATCTTTGGCCTGTAAAATTCTCAAGGCTCATGCTGTTGGGGAGAGCACTCTCAACCTCTTCTGCTTCTGGGTGCTGCCCAATTCATGAATCATTCTTTGCTTAAATAAACTCTGTTCAATTTAATTTTTATAAAGTTTTTCTTTTAACACTATTGTTTGCTACTTTTCATTCTGTACTTTGTTCTATTTACAATTTTCTCAGATAAGGAAACTCTATCCACAGACCTCATTGTGGCACAGTAGGACTGTTTTTGTGGGAGAATGTTTTGGGCCAGTGTTTTGAAATATTTGTTTCAAAATGATGTAAGTCAGAATGGATTTAAAGGGGCTATGGATGTAGCTCAGTGGTACAGCATTTGCCTAGCATTTGCTAGGTGCTTGTTTCAATCCCATAACTTCACCCCATCCCACTCCCTACACATAAAGAATGGCATTCCAAAACCTAATTTTTGTTATACAAAAATTGCTGATATAAACAAAATACAATGTTCAAACAACAAAAAATACTAATTTGTATCATTGTTTTTTTTTATAAGAGGAGTTCTAATCTCATTTAACATAGTCTCATAAGTTGGTATGTTGTTTTTCTTTCTTTTTCTTAGTCTGCTGTGGGGTGTTGGTTTCAATGTCAATGCTGCAGGGACTTGGACTCCCTGGTTTTGAGTTATATAATTGGTAAGCCTTTAACTTCAAAATTATTTGAGTGTTGGGGAATTTAGTGGGAGGAAGGAAATTAGCATCTGAGAAATAAAATTTTGAACTAGAAAAATAAGAGATCTGGTGAGTTAAAGATTTGGGTGGTGGATTTCATGGAACAAAAGATAGTATAGATGCTCAGAACTAATATTTATTACTGGGTTCCAGAAAATATAGATGACATGTATATACTTAGAAGGTTATTTGCTATGAGTTTAACTCAATTATATTTCCTATCATACTCTTTCTATGTTACTCCACATATCCACATGGTCTCAAGAAGATTCACTTGCTTCATGCATTTAAAATTCAGTATTTTTAAAATAAAAATGTAAAACATAATATTCTCCTCCTTTCTATAAGTTATGTAGTCCATTTCTCTGAAAATATTATCCCAAACTATACTTTGGACAAAGAGAACACTAGCCTCATGATAGATATTCTATATAATTTTGAACAACTGAAACTGTTAGTTTTCAGAAACATTATGAACACTTACTTGAATCTGTGACTTCTGATGCCATTTTCACATTGTTCATACTTTTAAAATAAAACTTTTCAGGGTACATGTAAATATATTTTAATATAGCTCATTGCCTTTCATGGGAAGGAAAATATATTTAGAGGCTCACATCTTCAGAGATCTCAATCCATAGATAGCTAGCTCTATTCTTTGGGTCTTGAGGTGAGGCAGAACATCAGGTCAGGAGAGGATGGCAGAGGGAAGTGGCTTACATGATGATCAGAAAGTAGAGAGAGACTAAGCTCAGCTTGCCAAATAAAAATGGAAGGCATGGCTTCAATGACTCACTTCCTCCAACTATACCCTAAAGTCTGCAGTTACCACTCAGTTAATTCTTATCAGGGAATTAATAAACTAATTGGGTTAGGGCTCTTATAACCAAATCATTTTATATCTAAGCCTTCTTGCATTGTCTCGCAGATGACCTTTTGAGGGACACCTCACATCTAAACCATAACAACACCTTACTAGCAACCTTTATTTTCTTGAGAGTAATTATCAACCACTAACATTTTTGCTAGTATAGTAAACAGTATCTCTCGAAGCATGAAAGGTTTTTGAGGCCAAATGTACTTAGTGGTGAATTAAACAAAACTGAACATGTTTCTTCTTCCATCCTTCCTTGTAGAATTTCTCATGGTCTTCAATATGTTCATATATTTGGAATATCTAAGGTATAAAAAAATGGGAAGACATTTTCAGGGTCTCCTAAAGTTATTTTCCTACACTCACTTCTCATTTTAAAGGAACAAACTGAGGACTAGTGTTCCCCAAAATATAATTTGAGAAATGCCAGAGCAAAATAATAGGATTTTTAGAGCTGGTATATCATTTGGTGATTTATCCCCATCTTGAGGTTTCAAATTATTGAGAGTCACACAAAGAATTAGTGGTAGAGATGAACTTATAGCTCATCCCTCTTAAGCCCTTCATAGCTACCACTAACCATTTTGCATAACATACATAAAAATAGAGCTTTTAAAATTGTAAAAGAAAGAAATTAAGACTGGGTGTTCAAGTTTAAATTAAATATAAAACCGATGCTCTATCTTTCTTTCGGTTATCTGAATAGCACTCACGAGAATTGTTAGCATTTTCTGTTTGATCAGAACCATGCCTGCTTTTCATGAGAGGAAAGTGTTACCATTAGATTTTGGCATTGTCTGTTGAAGCAGAAGGCAACTTAGAAACAGATGGAGACCAGGAGGTCTACAGATGGGTGTGAGGAACTGGAGGAGTGGTAGACAGAGGAGCCATCCAAATAAATGATGTAGGAACAGCTGAGTCAAACCTAAGCTTCACTAAGCTTTCCAGTTTCTATCTTGAAGTTAGGAAATATTAACATTCTGCAGTTCCCTCAGGGTTTCCACTTGCCTTTTCACAGACAGGGGAAGGAAATGGCAAGCAGCCTGTTCTACCACCATTCCCAGGAACTCTTGCCTCTTCAGCCCTCACGCTCTGTGTGCATGCCAGCATGCTAACTCCAAGACGCTGATCTCATCTCAGGCACTTGGGGGCGGGTGGGAAGTATGTGTTCTATGACTGGGGAAATCGTTGTCAGCTCATTCTATTGGACAACATCAGAGATAACTGTGGCAGTCTCCTCAAATTGTTTTCATCCATCTGATCTTTCTTTCCTAATAAGGGAAAACACACAAAATATAACAAATAGATGTACCTTTGGAGATGTCCAGGATCTAGTCCAGGGCCTCAGAGCATCAATTGTCTGTGGACATTTATTTTTTTCAGCCTATGGACCTTTTCAAGGACCATGAATAAAGTTCATAGGGTCTGAGAATCCCTGAAATGGTATGTAGTATTTGTGACTAAAACCTGTTCTGGAAAAAAAAGCGTATAGCTTCAAATGAGGAGATAGTCTAAGAAAGCTTAAAAATCACTAATCCAGCCTAATACTACTTGTTTATATATTTGAGTAACTGAATCTCTGAGAAACCAAGTGATATTATTTAGGAATAAAATCATATGTTTTTCAGTGGAGGTTAGGCCTGTGGTACTCTTTTAATCCAATTCAAACTCATTATCTAGCATCTGTGAGTGGCTTTTAAAGAAGTAAAAATATATTATCTAAATATCTTCTACATCAGTAAATTCTAGATAATGTAAATATTTTCTCTATTATGAAAATATTCTATGTTATTCTTATTTTCTATATTTGAGCATTCATTTTCTGAAGAGAATGCGGGTTCCATATCCCAAGATGAGGCTCTTAATCCTCATTTGTGAGACATTTAGAAGTGAGATAGAACTCCTCCCTCTGCTATGTTATTGCATGTATTTTTCTTCCATTCTTTTACTAAGTATATATTCTTTCCTAGTTACTTACAAATACTCATAATGAGGAACAGAAATTGCAGAGAAGTCTCACATTCTACATGACTTAGGTTTTATGTTGGTTAAAAGTCCAGCCAGAAAACAGTATAATGACTCTGGGATTTTCAGTAGGAGGAATTTAGTGAAGGGATTAATGAAACAAGTGGTGAAACAGCTCAGCAGTCAGACGGGATGGCAAGGCAATCTAGAGAATAGCAACAGGAGCACATTGCTCCCTCCATCATGGGAAAAATGAGCCATCATAGGGGCTGTTGAGAGGGAAGTGGACTACAGAGGAGATACAGGGGCACTACTGGTAAGACAGAGGGGAAGAAGTACTCTGGTTTTAAAATATTTTAAGTGGGTCAATGACTTGGAAATTAGACCAGAAACTCTGCAATAACTAGAAGAAAACAGAATTAATACTCCAACATATAGAAATAAGCTTCCAGAAGATTGTTAAAGCTCAAGAAATAAAACAAATAATTTAATAAATGAAATGGTATCAAATGAAAAAAACTTCCTTATGGGAAAGGAAATAAGAACACAAAGAGATAGCCCACAGAATGGGAAAAAATATTTTGCCAGCTAATCTTCTGACAGAGGGTTAACAGTCAGAATATATAAACAACTAAATACATTTATAACCCATCCAAAACCAAAAAAAAAAAAAAAGACAAACAAAAAGCAAAAACTCAATTAATAAATGGGCAAATGAACTAAATAGATAGTTCTCAAAAGAAGAAATACAAATGGTCTATCAATATATGAATAAATGCTCAATGTTTATCTTTGGCCATCAGGGAAATAAAAATCAAACGTCACCAAGATTTCATCTCACTCCAGTTAGAATAGCAATCATTAAGAATGCAAATAATAGTGAATGCTGGTGAGGGTGGGGGAAAAAGGAAAACTTATACACTGTTGGTGGGATTGTAAATTAGTACAACAACTATGGAGATCAGTATGGAGTTTCCTTAAAATACTAGGAATGGAACCACCTTATTACCCAGCTATACCAGTTCTTGTTTTTTTATCCAAAGAATTAACATCAGCATCCTAGAGTGACATATGCATTTCGGTATTTAAAGCAGAATAATTCATAAGAGCCAAGTTATGGAACCTACTTAGATGTCCATCATCAGATGAATGGATAAATTATATATATGGTATATATGCACAATGGAGTTTTACTCAGTTACAAAGAACAAAATTATGTAGAATTATGTGATTTACAAGGAAATGTCTGGAACTGGAGAATATCATGCCAAGTAAGGTAAATCAGACTCAGAAAGTCAAAGGTTGTATATTTTTCTCATATGCAGAAGCAAGAGAGAAAAAGAAGGAAAGAAAAATAACCTCATGAAATAGAAGTGAAACAGTAGAGTAGAGGAGATGGTGGAGGAAGGGAGGGAGGGAAAGGAGAGATGAAGAAAATGAAATAGATCAATTTATACTATGTGCATGTATCACTATATCTGTGTGAGTCAAGTTTTGTTGCTGTGACCAAATACCCAGCAAGATAAACTTAGTGGAGGGAAATTTAATTTTGGCTAATGATATCAGAGGTTCATTCCATGGTGGGATGACTCCATTGTTCTGGGTCCAAGATGAGGCAGAACATCATGGTGGAAACATGTGGTAGAGTAGCACTGCTCTGTTTATGGTGACCAGGAAGCAGAGGGAATCTGGAAATAATTTTGCATGACTTATCACTGAACCTCCATTTGCCAAATCCACTTAAGCACAAGCCACTGAGCCAGTTTCTAACACTTCTATTTATTTGTACTCAAGCCAATGATATCTTCAGGATGTACACTTGTGCCATTGGGGAATAAAGGAATAGCTACTGCAATGGTATTTTTCATTAATAAGTACTCTGAATCAAAAAAAATGATACTTTCCTGGAGTGATATAAAACTCTTATGTCTCATTTGCACAAGGTCAAGTGTGGATCACGTAATTAAGTCAGATCAATAAAGCTATCTATGTGATTTTCAATTCTCATGATGGTGAATGAGAACATTGATATTATGGTATAAACAAGCTAAGTCAGGGAAACTCTTAAGGAATGTTCTCATTAGTTCCTTGTGGGTGACTGGCTGCCTTATTGGTTTGTTTCCACTACAGAAACACACGAAGTAGCACATAGCAATTTTGGAACTAAAACATCTATTTATGTATACTGCATCATACTCTATAAAAGAAATTTAAGTCTCAAACAAGAAATCCTTTGGATGCAGAAGTGTCAAAACCTTAACTAAAAACCTTCATCAAATTATCATGAGATAAAATACATAAAATGACTCAAATTTCAAAACAAATCAGCAGAAAGATGGGAAACAGAATTCAAGCACCTGAACTCTCAGCTTAAGCAACAAGGCGAGTTCTTCACCATACCTGTACTTCCATGTGGAGGCTAAAGAATATATTCAACAAACATGCTGATAGTTCCAGAAGTTTGGTTGAATCAATAGCCCTCTTTGGCATATAGCATACAGCAAACATTTAAATATGATCTTGGAAGGAAAGATGAAAGTCAATAGGGGATAGAGGGAGAGAGTGAGAGAGGGAGAGAGGAAAAGATGAGAGAAAGGGAAAAAAGGAAGAGAGCAGGTAACATGATACAGTGTCCTAGAAAGAGAGGAAAGTCAACAATGTACCTCCAGATGAGAACCTCAACCTTATCTCTGTTTCTTAGCCTTCCTCTAATCTCTTCCAAAATGCTGTTTCTAACATACAAAAGAGTTTCCATTGTTCATAGAAAGGCTCAGGAACATAGCTTATAAAGTACATTTAAATTCTACTTTCAACCTTCCTTTCTTAATTGTATTTTTCAATTTACTTTCTATGCCAACTCAGTTAGACTTCCAGATGTCTCCTAAAAATATATTCTCTATCAGCATTTCAGCTGCAAGCAACAAAATCCTGAACTAAAAATGGCTTAAATAATATGGACAATTTTTATTCAGATAACAGGAAGTCTGATAGTAGACAGAGTTGATCATTCAGCTATTCAAGGTCATGGAGCGCACAGGTGATTTCATGTCTAATTTGCATTCCAAAGACACCAGTTGAAGCCTAGTGTTCATCCCCAGCTCCAGGGTTTCATACAATCCCATATAAAAGAAGAAATGGATTTGTTCTTTTATGTTGATTTTATTTTGTTTTTATCAGAGGAAAACCTTTTCCCAGAAGGCTCCTAGCTGGAGCTTTCTTAAATGTGAGTCACATGTTTGTCCTTAAACAGTTCTTGGCAAAATCACAATTATGCTAATCCTGTGTGGTTGGATATGAGTGTACCTACTGAAGGGTGTTGCTTTTTAATTTTTCAAAACTCAGGTGTCTGTTATCAAGGATGCCACAGAGTTGCCACTACTTCTGTGCATTCTGGTTTGCACAAGTTGTTCACCCGTTCTTGAATACCCTCTCTTCTGTTTTTACTAATCTTCCTGCTTATCAAGCCCTGGCTCAAAAATTATTTCTACATAGAATTTCTCCCAACTCACCCTATCATGTAACAGTGACTAATCTAAACCTACATTGTTTAGAAACAGAATAAAAAACACAGAGACAAATTCACCTAAATACAGTTATCTGATACAAGACAAAGGTGCCAAAAACATACATTGGAGAAAAGATAACTTCCTTAATGAATGGTACTGGGAAAACTCAAAATCCATAAGTAGCAGAATGAAATTTAACCCCTATCTTTCACCTTGCACAAAGGTCAACTCAAAGTGGAAAATACCTAGGAATTAAACCAGAAATCCTTGCAACAGCTGGAAGAATAGTCATACCCAACACTGCAATGTGTAGGTACTGGAACTGAGAATTGACTTCTTTAAAAAGACTCTAAAGAGCAAGAAATAAAATAAAGTATTAATAAGGGGGATGGCACCCAGTTAAAAAGCTTCTGCCCAGCCAAGAAAACAAGAGTGGGAAGAGAGAACCTACAAAATGGGAGAAAATCTTTGCCAACAGTTCCTCAGGACATTAATATGCAGAATATACAAAGAACTCAAAAAACTTAACATTGAAAAAACAAATAACACAATCAATAAATGGGCAAAAGAAATAAACAGACACTTCTCAAAAGAAGAAATATAAGTGGTCAACAAACATTTGAAAAATGTTCAACATCTCTAGCAATTAAAGAAATGCAAATTAAAACTACATTGAGATTTCAGCTCACTCCAGTCAGAAAAGAATATAAATAGCAAAAAAAAGTTGCTGGTGGAACTGCAAATTGGTGCAACCACTCTGGAAAACAGTAGCACAGAAGCACAATTTACAACAGCCAAGCTATGAAACCAACCTAAGTGCTCTTCAGCAGATGAATGGATAAAGAAAATGTGGTATACACACAGAATGGAATACTACTCAGCCATAAAAGAGAATGAAATTATGGCATTTGCTGGTAAATGGGTAGAACTAGATACTATAATGCTAAGTGAAATAAACGAGTGCCCAAAACTCAAAGATCTATTGTTTTCTCTCATCTGTAGAAGTCCAAAATGAGGGAGGATCATAAAAAAGTGGAAGAAAGATCAGTGGAATAGATAAAGGGGATTGAAGGGAGGGAGAAAGGATGGGATAAGAACAGTGGAATAAATTTCACCTAATTTTCCTATGTACATATATGAATATACCACAGTGAAGCTCATATACATCATGTACATCAACTATACACTACCGCCCCCCCCAAAAATAGAACAAAACAAGAAAACCCTACAAGTAAATACCAGAAAGATCAGTAGAGTAGAGGGAAGGAACAAGGAAAGGGAGGAGGGAAGGAAAAGGGGAAGTACTGGGGACTGAATTAGAACAAATTATATTCCATGCTTTTATAATTTTGTTAAAATAAATCCTAATATTATGTATAACTAAAAAGAGCCAATAAAAAGAAAAAACACTAAAAGAAGAAACTGACAAAAACACAATGACAGTGTAAGACTTGAACATGGTTCTCTCAGAATTTGACCTATTGAAATAGACAACATGGAGTATATGTATAAAAATTTTGAAAAATAAAATTAACAATCTTTTCTCTCTGCCTACAATATAAAGAATATTTAATGTATTAAAATTCCAATGAATTTTACTTAAAAGAATCAAGTAAAAATTAAAATAACTGTTCAGTAGGAAAAAGTAAAGATTATACCATTTAACATTATAAGAAGTCTATAGATACTGCCTAAACAGAACTGAATATTTTAGTCTTAATGGTATTTATTAGTAAAAGAATACTTTTGTGATTTTGGCATGAGGGAGACATATGAAAGCTGGATAACTGGATGCCACAAAAAATATGGACAGATTTAATTACATAAAAATTTAAAGCTTTTAAATGGCAAATAACACCATGATTAACATTAAGAAATAAGTGTTTATATAATTATAATATAAAATAAGGGTGTAATATGCAAAAATACAAAGACATGTCATACATAGTAATAAAGGAAGACGTCATCAATGTAATCAAAGAGTAGGTGAAAGAGATGAACAGGCAATTGAGATGTAATACAAATGTCCAATAAACTTGAAAATATATAAATTAAAGAAAATTAGGTAATGCTTTTTGCTTATAAATGTGGTAAGCATTTTGAAGTTTGATCATACTGGCACGGGGTGAGCATTATAACGTAGCATATTCTCTCATGAATAACTGTAGGGAAAAAAATTATACCACATTTTTGATGAGCAAATTGGCAGTACCAATTTACATTAAAAACACACAAGCCCTTGAAACCAGTAACTTCAGTTATAAATATTTGTTCTACAGTATTTGTACAAGGATGTTCATTTTAGCCACATTTAATCATCAAAACAAACAATAAAGGAAATATATCTGCATAAATTTGGATATTGTTAAGTATATATATCCACTTTTTATAATACCATTTTAGAAAGAATGTTTAGATATACATTCTCTTATAGAAAGATGACTATGTTATATTAAGAGAGAAAGGAAGTTGCAGAATGATGCTGTAATGTGTTTGTATCTGGGTAAAAATTATATGTTGACATCAAATCCCCATATTTCTAAGATGTGCATTTCCTTCTTAATATATCTGGAGTGCAGTGTGGAAAAAGTTGCTGCCAGGCATAGGAAAAACTTACGACATGGTTGTCATTGTACATGCAAAACCCATGCTATGCACAGATGTCATCAGTTCATATAATTGCCACTTCAGTATACTCATGGCATCATTATCTCCACACATGGTTGAGTTTTAAATCTGGATCCTTAACAGTCACATAAACCATCTTCAAAAAAGATTATACTATAACATAGCAGTAAATTAAAAGTTGTTTCTGCCTAAGAATGCATGCCTTTTTACAGACAATGTAATGAAATAGTAGCAATTACCATGTATTTCAAAACAGATCATAGTATTTTCAAAGGTAGATGATTACACCCTTTTTTTATGTATTCTAAGAGGTTATTGCACAGATAGCAAATCCATCTCAATCAAAAACCTTGTCTTTCAGGAAACACTTTTAACTTTATTTGATATGGAAGTCAATTGAAGAAGAAAAAAAAAACAAGAAATGGAATTAATGGCTTCAATAAACCTTGAGATCCCATTGTCAGTCCTAAAGATGCTGAAAAATGAAAATCAGGATCTGAGTAATAAAAAGTGGAAGTCATCCATGTGTTATACACAACTGATGATGGCCAAAAATAATTCAGAAGAGTCCTGAAAAAACCTGAAACTCAGACCTTTGTTTTGACAATGCAGGAGAGGGTGACGGACACAAGCCTCATCATTGTGAATTCATGCATCTGTTAGGAACGCATCTTCTCTAAGTCACAGAAGTCCTCACTGTTCAATGGCTTGTGTGAATGGGTCTTAATTTATATCTTCCCAACATTGAGGTGTCAGAGATGCTATCAAAGGCTGTACAGAAATTCCAGATTCCTTCTAGCTTTCTGCTAGAGCCATTCCTGAGGAGTGGCTTTTGTTCTCAGGGATGCAAGATGGTTGATTGCTCTGTCTCTGAATATTCCAGTCATATTTTAGGCAAGAAAGAGGGAAGGGATGTAAAGGGAATATGAATATGTTGACTCTTCTCACTTTTGAAGATCTTCCCTAGAAGTTCCATCCAGAAACTCATTAATCAGAATGGTGTTAAAGCATTTCCCATGTGCAAGAAAGCTGGGAAATAAGTTTTTGGATGGGTACGTTTTACCTGATGTCCCAGGTTAGGTTCTAGAGGGAAATAGATTCTGAGATGGCTATTTGCATGTAGGAAATTCACTGGGGAGAATTCTGAGTCAACAACTGTGGGGAAGTAAAAGAAGTTAAGCTGGGCAAAGGGAAGAGTTAAATTAAGATGTGTTTGCACAAAGTCATCCCCCTCCATTTTGGAGGTGGTGCAGAAATTAAGAGTTTAACCTTTTAAAAGTTAAGAGAGTCCAGATTTTATGTTGTCTGTTGACCAGTCAAGGCTGCAGAATGCCACTGGGGAGGTGGTGTGGACTTGGGCAAGGTGACTTCTTCTGGCTGGGAACAATTTCTCAGGAATGGCTAAGCTGAAGAGTAGCAACTGCCAACACTCCCAAGAGCAAGGGAAAGGAGTACCTCAGTTCTGGAGGGGGAGTCGAGTGTGCAGTACAGCATTTATAGCTGAAAATACTGTGAGGAACACAGTTCTGAAGGAAAGTAAGCTTTGGTTCTGAATGATGTAAATACTTTTTCTTATTAAGTATTTATAAAGGATATCTTATACAGTTTGCTATATCCCTTTAAATTTTATTTTTGAATACATAGAATTTGAAATGACATATCAGTTTTTCCTTTGTAATTTCTTTTTTCTATTTTGCTTAGAAAGTTCTCTAATGTAATAATTATAATGCTTTAAAGATCTTTCTGAAAACAGTCACAAACTTAGACAAAAGTTGTAAAAACAGACACCATTTATTCCCTGAAACGTTTGAGAGTAAGTTGCTTGTCTTATGCCCCATTACTCCTAAAGTCTTTAGTGAGCACTAATTTAACTCATCCCAGTCACAGAGATATACTCCTACATAACCACAATGCAACTTTCAAAACTGAAAAAATAATACTAATATATTACTCCCATGTAATCCTTCAATCCCACTCAAAATTCTGGTAGCTTTCATAATGATGTTCTTTGTATCAAGAGGATCTAATACCAAATCACATTTAGTTATCATGTATTTTTTAAGTTTCATCGGTCTGGAGCCATTCTTCAGTGTTTTAAGAATGTTCATGTCTTGATATATTTGAAGATCCAAGGGCAGATATTCTTTAAAAATTTTTTTTAAATTTGGTTTTGTCTGATATTTTCTCATGATGAGATGTAAACTACACATTTTCTTTGGGCAGGTGACAATGAATTCTTATTTTATCATATCAGGTTGCATGTAATTATAATTTGTCTCATTAATGATCTTAATTTTGCTCACTTGATTGAGGTGATGCCTGCTAGTCTTCTCTATGGTAAAATTATGATTTTCCCACTTATAAGTAATACAGATTTTGTGTGGAGGTACTTGGAATTCATTCCTCCCCAAACTTTCAATCCATTACTTATTTATTTGTATCAACATGAACTAAGGATTTTCTATTTTATTTTATGATTTATATTTATTTCTAGCAATTACTTTGATGCTCAATTGTGTTCTAATTTGGTCAGAGTTCTTTCATGTTACCTTCTGTGTTTTTCTGGCACATTCTATTTATTCTTTGACCATCTTCTACCTTATAGCATGAGATATTTGGCTCAGGCTCATCTTGTACATAACCTGGCCAGGTCTTGAAACCAGCCATTTCTCCAGGTGTAACAGTGGTCCCTTCACCTTCTGAATATAGACCTTGTTACTCTAAGGTTTATTTTTTTAAAAAAATGCTTTTTCTTTCTTCTCTCCTCTCCTCTTCCCTAACAAGATTAGGGAGACAGAGTTATCTTTTCTTCCCCTAGTTAACTGCCCTTGGACACAACCACTACAGGAAGGAGATGCCTGCTGAGGATCTGGGAAGCGAATATCTCCCAAATTAACAAGTGAATTTTAACATGCCATCAGGGTGCCCTGGGGCCCCTCTACCAGAGCACGCCTGGAATGCAACTATTTAAAATCCCCCAGTCCCTCCTGATGAGAGAGTCACAGCCTTTGGGACAGGAGTGTCCTGTGTTTCTTCTTTGCTAGCAAAGCAATAAACCTTCTTTTTCCTTTTTCTCAAAACCGTGTCCTCATTATTAAATTGACATTGATTGGCATTGGAGACAGGGATGAAGCTTTTGGTTACACAGGGATCCTGCTTGGTTCACTTTTGGCAGAAATAGCATTTAAAAGCCAAAATTTGGGCACTTTCTGTGGTCCTTGCTTTTCAGTTGTCATTGCTCCCAAGTCCTTCCAGTGGACAGAGCAAGACAATATACTGTATTCAAGTATACCTCTACATATCATCTAAATTCCAAAGGGTTTCTTCCATTTTTTTCTTTTTCCCTCTTTTATAATTATCTTCTCTGACATTATTTATTATCCAGTCTTTCATATCCATGGCCTTTCTCTAGCCCAGTGAACTTTTCTCTGAATGTCAGTCTTCCTCCTTATGAGAATGACCTCTTCACTCCCTGTTATGGTTTAGATACGAGGTGTACCACAAAAGCTCATGTGTGAGACAATACAAGAATATTCAGATGTGAAATGTTTAGCATATGAAAGTTGTAATCTACTGATATGGATTAACTGGGTAGTAACTGTAGGCAGATAGCATGTGGTGGGTGAGATAGGTCATTGGGGTTTGTATTTTGTCCCTGGTGAGCAGAGCCCTCTTGCTTCCTGGTGCCATGTCCTGTGCTTCTTTCCTCTGCTATACCCTTCTGACATAATCTTTTGCCTCATCCTGGGCCCAGAGCCATGGAGACAGCTGTCTATGGACTGAGACTTCTGAAACTGTGAGCCAAAGTAACTTCTCTTTACATTGTCAGGTCTTTTGATCACATCAATGAAAAATCTAACTAAAACATTCCTTTGGTTTCCAACACTTTGCACCATGAACACATGTTTTTCTCTCTCTGTTGAGGTTCTGACTCCCTGTGCTTGGCTTGACTGATAGTAATCCCAATGTAAATATCCTTACCTTACTCAATCTTTGAGACTCCATACAGAACATCTCTCCATGCAGCAGAGATACTCTCCTCATCCAACCTTGGCCTCTGACACCTGACTTTGAGTAACTACATCTCCTCTGTCTCTGTTGTGGATACTTAACCCTGTTCACCCCCAGCTATTGGCTTTAGAACTTAACTATTAAATAAAAGAAGGGAAGAAAAAGAAAAGAAAGAGAAGATGAAGTATTATGGGCTGAATTGTGTCTCCTTCCCCCAAATTCATATGTTGAAATTCTAATCCCAGTACCTCAGAATATGATGATATGGTTTTAAAAAGGTAGGTAAGTTAAAGTGAGGTCATTAGGATGGACCCTAATTCAATAAAAGTGGTATCCTTAAAAGAAGAGGCAATTAGGACACATTTATGCACAGAGGAAAGATGATGTAAAGCCATCTACAAGTCAAGGAGAACGGTCCCAGAAGAAACCAGTTCTAACAACAGTTTGATTTTGGATTTCCAGCCTCCAGGACTGTGAGAAAATAAATTTCTGGTGTTTAAGTCCCACAGTATACAGTACTCTGTGACAGAAGCCCTGGCAAATACTACAGGAGGTATTTAATTTTTACATTTAAGTTTAATCTATTTTAGTACATGGTTTGAAGTAGAACTGTAGCTTAATTCAACCTATTCCCAATTCTAATTAATTATCCCAGAACTATTTGTTACATAATCTTTCTTTCCCTCATGCATTGTATTTTCTCATAAAGTCCTACTTTTTAAAATACATATTAGGGTCTATTTTGGGCTTTTTGCTTTGCTACCTACTTTTCCACCTCTTCTAAATTATTTAAATCAGTACATTCTTAAAATATGTTATAGTATTCAGTAACATAAGTGACATCCTCTCCCTCTCTTTTTTTTCCTAAAATGTACCCACTGTCTTCAGACATAGAATCATTTTACAAAACAGAATAATAATCCTGTTTAGACTTTTAATTGAAATTGATACAAACCTTAATTTAGGAAAACTGATGCCTTTAACAATTGCCTTCTCATTGAGGAACATAGAATATCTCTTAATTAAATTTTTTTTCTTAAAAACTATGTTTTGTTAATGAATCATTATTTTCTTTAAGAATGTCCTGTGCACTTTTAAATAAACTTATTTTTGTCATCAGAGACTACCAAAGTGGACTGGGCATTGATTACTATGCAGAATATCATGAGACTAGCCTGCTTTTTGATATCTTGTTTCCAATTTAATAGTTATTCTACTTTTTATTCTTGCCATCATAGTATGCTGTTCATATCCACTGCTGATCAAAGGTCTCATTTCTAATATTCTGCCTCTAATGTGCAAGAAGCTGGGAAATGAATTACTAATGATAACCAACATTCATCGAATATTTACGAGGTGCTGGGCATTATTCAAAGTGCTCAAAATAAATTATTTCATTTGTTCTTTGTAACAACCTAGGAGATAGGTAGTGTCATTATTTCTCCATTGTCCAGATGGCTCTTAGAGGAGCTAAGTGATGTGGCCAAGTTTATATAGCTAATATGCACTGGGTCTGGAATTCAAATCCAAGTAATGTGTGACTCCAGTGTTTTCTTATGCTACTTCATTTTCTAAGACATTTGTCTGAGAAAATTAATTATTGTGAACAAAGCTGTTTGTTTGTTGAAAGCTTAGGTTACTCAGAGCTTTCAAATTTTTCTTCTTAGTTTCCATTTTGTTCTTCCTTTGGGGTAGTGGCTACAATCAGTGATTGAAATGATGCCCAACAAGTAATGCTTAATTTTTGCTAATCCTCCATAAATCCTATTTGTATGTATCATGATTATTTTTTTAAAAAGCTATACTTTTTAAAATTTTTTTAATTTATTCTATTTAGGTTTACATGATAGCAGAGTGCATTTTGATTCATTGTACACAGATGGAGCATAACTTTCATTTTTCTAGTTGTATGTGATGTAGGATCACAACATACATGTGGTCATACATAAAGCTAGGGCTATGATGTCCATCTCATTCCACCATCTTTACTGTCCCCCTGCCCCTTAACCCTCCCACACCTGTGACCAAAATTCCTCCATTCTTCCCATGTTCTCTCCCACATTATGGATCAGAGAGAACATTCTGCATTTAGTTTTTTGGGATTGGCTTACTTCGCTTAGTAAGATATTCTCAAACTCCATCCATTTATCTGCAAATGCCATAATTTTATTCTCTTTTATTGCTGAGTAATATTCCATTGTGTATATATACCACAGTTTCTTTATCCAGTCATCTATCGAAGGGCATCTAGGTTGGTTCCATAGTTTAGCTATTGTGAATTGAGCTACTATAAACATTGAAGTGGCTGCATTACTGTAGTATGCTGTTTTTAAGTCTTTTGAATATAGACCTAGGAGTGGGATAGCAGGCTCAAATGGTCGTTCCATTCCAAGTTTTCTAAGGAATCTCCATACTGCTTTCCAGATTGGTTGTACCAATTTGCAGTCCCACCAGCAATGTATGAACATGACTTTTCCCCCACAACCTTGCCAACACTTATTGTTTGTATTCTTGATAACCACCATTCTGACTGGCGTGAGCTGAAATCTTAGGGTAGTTGATTTGCATTTCTCTAATTGCTAGAGATGTTGAACATTTTTTCATATGTCTGTTGATGGATTGTATACCTTCTTCTGTGAAGTTTGTGTTCATCTCCTTGGCCCATTTATTGATTGGGTTGTTAGTTTTTTTGGTGTTAAGATTTTTGAGTTCTTTATATACCCTGGAGATGAGTGCTCTATCAGATGTGTGTGTGGCAAAGATTTGTTCCCAGGATGTCGGCTCTCTGTTCACTTCATTGATTATTTCTTTTGCTGAGAAGAAGCTTTTTAGTTTGAATCCATCCCATTTGTTGATTGTTGATTTTACTTCTTGTGCTATAGGAGTCTTGTTAAGGAAGTATGGTCCTAATCTGACATGATGAAGATTTGGGCCTATTTTTTCTTCTATTAGGCGTTGGGCCTCTGGTCTGATTCCCAGGTCCTTGATGTACTTTGAGTTGAATTTTGTGCATGGTGAGAGATAGGGGT
>CM053406.1:74328062-74343115 GCA_028644305.1 Xerus rutilus | reverse complement strand
CCTTGCATGTAATTGATCTGTTTAAGTCATGAATGTCCTCCTGGTTCAGTTTGGGTAGGTCATATGTGTCTAGGAATTTCTCGGTGTCTTCAGGGTTTTCTATTTTACTGGAATATAAGTTTTTAAAATAGTTTCTGATTATCCTCTGAATTTCAGCAGGATCTGTCATGATGTTTCCTTTTTCATCATAAATTTTGGTAATTTGGGTTTTCTCCCTCCTTTTTTTTGTTATGGTGGCTAAGGGTTTGTCAATTTTGTTTATTTTGTCGAAGAACCAGCTTTTTGTTTTATCAATTTTTTGAATTGTTTCTTGAGTTTCAATTTCATTGATTTCAGCTCTAATTCTAATCATTTCCTGTATTCTACTCCTTTTGGTGTTGCTTTGTTCTTCTTTTTCTAGGGCTTTGAGTTGTAGCGTCAACTCATTGATCTTTATTGCCTTTTTATAAATGTCTTGGTTAATTAGGAGAGCCTGGTGGTAGACTGACTTTGGTTTTGTTTCCATGAAAACTCTTGAGATTCCAGGCTTCTCAACTTGGTAGAGCTTAGTTGGCATCAAGTATAAGTTTGTTCTCAGTGAAATTCATGTGGTTGTGGCCAGTGAAATAATTTCTTTCATGTTTGTGAGACCACCACCCACCCCAGAGAACCAGAACTTTCTTCTCCCTAGGAAATTTTCATTGACATACTGTTTCAAAAGGCCAACCAATTACTAATCTATGAGGACTAGGGGACTTGTATGGGGTCTTTGCCTATGCCTCTTCTCTTAAGAATTTCAGGAGCAAGTATTTACTAGAAATGTAATCACTAAGGTGGGGCCCTGGCCTGTCCATCCGGTTTGGGCACAGGTCACCTTGATTTTTGCCAAAATCTCTAGCCAGTGGTAAAAAGTCTCTGTTTAACCTTGTCCTGCCACTGGAATTGGGTGAAAGCTTACGCAATGAAGAAATGATTTGTTTGCTTGAAAATGGAAGAATGTTTTCATTTGATAAGTTGAAAAATTGGTGGGTGGAAAACTAGCTGAGGGAGCCTGAGGGGGAGATGGGACACATTTGATAGCATTTATATGACAACCTTGAATATTGTGGGATGGTTTCATAGGGGTATACAATAGGAAAATGTGATATTTATTATAAATATGTTTGAAGTAATTAATATTTTATAAGGAAACATCCTACTCTTGGCAGGATGTTGTACTTCCTGATCTAAAAGGTCTTTTCTATATCTAATTTACTTGATTGAATCAATGTTTCTGAGTTATGTGGAAATATATCTAGACACTACAGCTATAGAAGAAGGGCAAAAGAAAGCAAAATATTTATTTGAAATATATTTCTTAGGAGAAAGCAGTAGAATCCAGTAAAAACAAACAACACTACATATACACACAAGATTTGAAATCAGATCAAAAATCAAGTCTCTGCCTTGCTACTTTGTATGTAATGTTGGATAATTTGCATACTCTCTGAACATTGATTTTCTTGTCTATAAAAGTGAGAAAGTAGTCCTCACTTTATAGGGTTTTTGTTAAGATTAAATAAAAGAACAGAAGAAAAGATCTTGTAATGTACAACAAATGATACTTTAAATTATCATTTAAGTCTTACAAACAGATGGGGCCTTAAAGCCAAAGAATTGGCAGATGAGAACAGAAAAAATTTGATTTTACAACCAAGGATTGCTTTAAAATATAAAGCACATTAAAGTTCACATTAAAGTAAGATGAACTATAGTTTAAGCTTTGAACTAACAAAAGGCTGTTTGGAGGGAAATGAAAGGAGAACAGCAGGGAGTCCACACTGGTTCTGGGGGAGCAGCCTGAGACTCCAAAGGGCCCTTTGGCTCCACCCTTTGGCAAGAGGGAATACCTGGAGGGGTAAGTGAGGAATTCACTAATGCACCTGGCTCTGGAAACTCCTGTTTCCTTTCCCAGACTTTTTAAGAGTCTGGCAATCAAAAGTTTTTCTCTCTTTTTCATAGAGAGGATTACAAGAGGGTATTCTTAGAGCCCAATTACAGGAATTTGTTTCCATTTACAATTAGCCAGTGATTGCTCAACCAAGGCCAAATAAGGGAGGTTCTAGGAACTCAAATGATAATAGCAATGTAACTTAACTCTTTCATAAAGATCTTCATGATGCTCTAGACCTGGCTCCAGTGATAGTTGATGAGACTATGGTGCAGGTCAGATTCACTAAGCCTATCTTGAGACTATTTCATTATTGATCTGTTTTCCCGCTCTCTTCTATAAAAAACTATCTCCCCTGACTTCAGGCCCAGGGATTTGATCACTTATATCCAAATTATACTTAAAACAATTAAAGCATGACTTTAAACATTCTTTGACTACCCCTTTTTCATGGATTTCTCTTTCCTTTGGACTATGTAAATAAGCATGATTGCTAATTGTTATGTTTAGATTACTATTTTTCTCTATGACTGCATTGTTAGGTCCAAAAGCTGAGCTTATATCTCTTACTTTTTTTGTATTTCCCTTAGCATCTATTATTAAAGATGCTCAATAACTAATTCAAAAATATTAAAATTATAGTATTATAAAATTATAGTATGCTGGAATGAAATAAATTAGTTTTTTGAATAATCATGGAAATGACATGCAGGGAGAACAGGAACTGGCAATTCTCTTAATTTGCTCTTACTTGGATTTAAGGGGAAATTGGTTTTCAATTAGTCAAGCATAAAAATTATCTGTTTTTCAAAAGTCTTGGCAAGAAAAGACTACACCATAGAACTTTTAAAGTCTTCATTGTATATGGTTTATTCCGTGGTAGTATAAACACCTGCTATTCTTGTTCCAAAGGAATTATTACATTATTCAATGAGGGTTGTTGATTTTTTTCAAGTTAAGCAATTCATGCTAGACTACAATACATCCACTAGATGGCAGTCAATTGTTGGATGATGAGAGAACCTGAACCATGGTTATTTTGGGGGATTGGTATATTTCCACTGAGCTGTCTCAGTCAACAGGCCTTGCCAATAACTCCTTAATTTCTATAAAGTTTTTCAACATTAGATTTCCAGATATTTTAAAAGTGATTGCAAAACATTCTGTGAAATATACCAGCCACATATTTTTCCACTACGACATCTAACCCTAGACTGACCTTGTATTTCTCCTAATTTTCTTAAGCCATAAATGTGTCCTGACTTAACATGGGAATTAAACTACAACAAGAAAAAAAATGCATTATTCAGAGAAACAGAAATCACACAAGTTCTTATTTTATATGAAACCTGCACACTTCAGATTTTTGTCTACAAATTATTATTATTATTTTAAATAAAGGAATGAGATATAATCGTGCCCATCTGTAAGGCTTTTGGAGAGAGCCTCATGAATATTGTCTCATTTTAGAAAGAGTGTTAGCACATGCACTTGACATGTTCTGTGGATATTTGATATGACTGCAAACCTGTCAGCAATCTCCATGCACTTATTTCCCCAAGCAACCAGACATATGGGTTGGTGTCTGTGCATCTCAAGGGGCCTGGCTAGGCTCCCTCCATCCTGGTTATGCATACTTCTGTCTTTTTGCTACATTTTTCATATGTGGTCTGTCTTTTAGGGATGCTAATAAGATTCGTGGAAGAAATGAAGAGCTCTACTTACATCCTTAAAAAATAAAGGAGACTATATGGGAACTGTGCTGGTCCTGTGCCTCTTTAGAGTCCTATATTTTCCCATCACTGTGAATGAGACTTGAGGTGAATACCACCCAATAATTTATGGGTACTAATAATACCTGGGTACTAATTGAAAATCAGAGTCCAAACAAGAACTATGAAGTTTGAAACTTTAGAGTTAAGTAAATTTGACATAAGTACTGAAGTTTTTTTGTCAGACAAATATTGAATATCCAAAGGATAAATCAATAACATATTCATGGCACACCTGTGACCCAAGGTTCTTTCCTGGCCTGTTGTTGAGTAATAAGTGAGGAGTGAGATAGCTGGGGTGGATGGAGCTGCTTACTAAAGGCACCCATACCTTACTATCTCAGCTGTTGGAGATCTTGAATCTTCCATCTAAAGATAAAAGCCCAGCATCTTTGAATTGGGCTTTCCATCCTCTCACCTTGTACATTAAAAACAAAACAAAACAAAACTTTATTTGATTATATTTTGTGCATTTATTATTCAATTTAATCTCCACGTTTCCAGTGTGTAATTGTCCTTAATATTCTCTGAAATCTATGCTGTAATACATAATAGGATTAAAAAAATGGGCAATTGCAACTCTTATTGAATTTATATGTAGACCTAATAAAAAGACTTTATCCTATCAGCAACTAATGGTTGTCTTTGGCAGAAACTGTTAATTTAGCCTAAGAAATCACTAGGAGAAAAGACATTGAATGAAAATTAATTAATCCTTTAATCAATAATTACCTTGTGCTAATATTGCCAAAACAAGATAGTACCTTGAAAGAAATGAAGAGTTCTATTTGTAGAAATAGAAGGCAGAGAACTCAAAGTTCTTGCAACAGATTTCTGTCCTTGCCTTTAGGACTTTTTTGGCATCATTAGAAATAATCTCACTATTAAAGCTAGTTGGCCTGGTCTCTGCTTGTCTTGCAAAGATTGTCTGGTTTACAACAATGCTGTTTGTTCATGTGTTCATTCAATGTATCGCCAGCATTTAGCACAGTACCTGATGATTCACAGTACTAAATAAATGAATGGAAGCGCTAACTGGTCTTCGAAACAGATCTTGATCCTTTTGCTCATATTTTGATTTTCATTTAAAGTACAAGTATGTTTTGCTTTATTTATTTTGTTTATATCTTGAAAACCAATTTTAACTTGGCTAGTAGACCTTCCTGGATGCTCTTCAACCTAATTTAAAATTCTTTTAAAAATAGTTACTTGTATGATTTTCAGTTCATTTTTCTTCCTTGCCTACCTGGGAAGAAATCATGTCTTCTTAGTTTGGCTAAGAGTGTGACAATATAATAGGATGTTTCCAAATCAGGACTTTTTTTTGAGAATGAAAGGGCATTTAATTAATACTGTTGCTAGATGATAGGTGTAAGCTGAAATGCTCCAGACAATCAGGTATATGATCACTCTCCTTAATAGCCCACTTTTGGCCTGGCTTTTTCTTGCACCGTCTGTTCATTTTTGAAGGTAAATAAATGTGGATAATCAGTTACAAAGTGAGATGATCTTATGAAAGACTGATTTTTCTTTCCAACTCATTAGAAATTCTCAGCATTGTGGATCATTGATATATTTCTTCCATTTTAAATTTTTTATTGATTTACAAAAACAAATTTTTATTGATGTACAAAAACTGCATGTTTAAAGTGTACATGTTGATAATATTTGACATGTGAACCTGTGAAACTATAACCACACTCAAGATAATGAACATATAATGAACACATATACATAAGTGATTCTTATTGTCACTGCAGATTATTTTGTATTTTCTAGATTGGACATGAATGGAATCCTATAGTATATTTTTCTGGAGTGGGGGCTGACTTTTTGGAGAGTCTTCTTTGTTGCTCGTATCAGTAGTTCATTTTTGTTGTTGTTGAGTAGTATTCCATTGTATGGAAATATCAAAGTTTGTATACTTATGCACCTGTTGATGGTCATGTGTTGTTTTCAGTTTTTAGTTATTAGAAATAAAGCTGTTACAAACATGTGAGTATAGGTCTTTTTACAAAGAGGTGCTTTCATTACTTTTGGATAAATACCTGTGACTGGAAAGGCTGGATTGTATGGTATGTTTATGTTTAACTTTTAAGAAACTGCCAAACTATTTTCCAAAGTAGTGGAACCAGTTTATAGTCCTGCCAGGAGCATCTGTAAGTTACACTGTTCCACATTCTTGCCAACACTTGGTAGAGTTCAGTTCTTTAAAAAAAATTATAGACATTATAATAAAATGTGCAGTTATTTTAATTTCTGGTTTTAATTTGCATTTCCCTTATGACTAATAATGTTGAACATTTTTTGGGTCCTTGTCATTCACATATTACTCTTTGTGAAGTGCTTGTTCATTTTCTTTTGTACTTTAATTGGATTGTTTGTTTTATTATTATTGTATTTAGGGAATTTTTAAAAGTATGTATGCTTGGGCATTAGTTTTTAATCAAACGTGAATATGAAAATATTTTACCCTGTTTGTGACTTCTTGTCATTTGCTTAACAATGCCTTTTTTTAAAAAATGATATGCTATTTTTTTTATATCTTTATTAATTTTATGTGGTGCTGAGGACCGAACCCAGTGCCTCACATATGCGAGGCAAGTGCTCAACCACTGAGCCATAACCCCAGCCCCAACAATGCCTTTTTAAAAGAAGTTCTTAATTTTGATGAAATTTTATGTATCAGTTTTTTTTTTCGTTTTTTTAAAGACTTTTTTCCCCCTTTTTGTTATTACATCAAAGAGATCTTTATAAAGTGGGCAAATAACTGATTTATAACTAAGGTGAATTTAAATGAAATAAAAACTGACTGTAGGGGCTGAGATTGTGACTCAGTGGTAGAGCGCTTGCCTCGCGTGTGTGAGGCACTGGGTTTGATCCTCAGCACCACATAAAAATAAATAAATAAAATAAGAATATTCTAAAAAAAAACTGTAGAGAACTGGGACATCCAGTCATCCCAATCTATATAAATACATATTCATTACACATATATATATATTTATTTTGGTATTGAACTTCTGAAAGAGGTCATGAGTTAGTAATACTATGATTTTTATTTTCATTATGTAACATGATGGGTTTTCACTTTTTAAAAATGCAACCTGTTTTAAGGCTCCTTAATTACAGGCATGACCATGAATGAACTGCCAGATTCTGAAAGCAAAATAAGTTGATAGCACCTTCATGATAGCTCTCTTCCCAGCCCAGTTACATTTCTGTAGCTCCTAGGTAGACTGTGACTTCCTTGAATTAATCTATAACCCTCTTTTAGTCACTTTTTCTTTTCAGGGAGGTGTCATATTTTGCTGAATGACTGGAACATTTTTCCGACTGCTTTATTTCTTCCAACTTATTCTCTACTCAGATGCCAGGATTATCTTTCTAAAATACAAATATGATCACACCATGTTTTTATTTATAATTCTTTCATGCATTCTTATATACCTTTAAAATAAAGTCCAATCTCCTTAATATGGACAATCAGAGTGACCAAACTATTATGGTTCCAATGCAACTCTGTTCTGTTTCCAGAATGTTTGGTTGATTAGTCATATGGTTTCTCTACTTGTTATAAGACCTCACTCTTCTGTACTCTAGTTGTACCAAATTCCTTTCAGTTCCATTTATTTATATGAAATCACTCACCACTGAGCTTTTGGGCACTCAGCTCTTTCCTTCTGAAACACTCACCCTTTTGCCTGATTAGTTTCATTTATTCCGGTTTATCCTTCAGATGTCAGCCTGCATTGGACTTGTTCCACACAGCTTCCCCTGGTATTCCATATTCATTCACTTGTCTATGTGCACAATGACTAAAAGCTTTTTGTGGGCAGGGGAATTGTATGACCCCATTTCTAATAAATCCAGCACTTAGAACAAATAGTTGTTAAATGCTTACTGATCACAGCATCTGCATATTAAGATCCTGAGGCAATAAAAGGCACCCTTCCTTACTTGAAGAACCCAGAAACCCCTGATCCAGAACAAAAATGATGGGGCACCCTCTATGTTCTAAATAAATGATAATACAGCCCTTCCAAAGATTGAGTGAAATGCCCCAGTGTGAGATTTAAATATTCTGCCATGTTGTTCATGAATCCTTATCTTTCTTTGTGGCATCTATCACTTTGATTCTCACTGCCCATCTCGACTCTCAGACTTCAGCTTTTTTCCATTTAGCTCTAAATATGAAAAAATTTGTTACTTTTATTAACCTAGCTGAAAGAGACGGGAGTTATTTTCTAATAGTTATACAAAGACCAATGACAGCCCAAAAAAGGGAAAAATCAAGAGGAAATAGCAACACTACAAAAATTATCAATGTCAAAAGTAAGGAAGTCCTTGAAATATAATTTTTTTATCTTAAGTATTTGGTAAAAACAGCAGTAAACTGGACTGTGCTTCACATTCCTCTATTCCCTTAATCATAAGACAATGACAATATTAAAATCTTAGGTAGGTTCCTAAAGTGTCTTATCTATTCTTATAGAAGCCCCCTGTTTTTATCTAGTTTCCTCAGTATGTGGAAATATTCAGTTTGGACATCCTACTCAATTAAGGGCAAATATCAATTTCCTTAAGCTAGGAACTTTTCAACTTTTCTTGAGGGTCTTTTTTTTTTAGACTTGATCTTAGTGTGAGATGAAAGCTACAAAAGAGCTGCAGATTGCCAGCATAGGACACTGTATGACACCATAGGATTATGCTGACCTTCAAGTTCCAGGTTTTGGTTCTGCACTCTTGAAATCTGGAGTGCCAGCTCATTGAGTCCATAGCATACTTATTTATGCAGTGATAACATGCATATACAGCCTTGTTCAAATTTACCCATTGTATTTAAGAATTATAATAGCTCTTTTGCCATTGCCGTAGTCGTAACTTATATAAAACAACTTTGAAACTAATAATCACACATGATCCAATATCTAGACTTTTACTTCCTTGAATTGGTTTGTATAACCTGCAGAGTCTGGTAGGCTATTATAAAAGATTGGTCTCAAGATGTGATCTCTTTGGCTTCATTCCAGATTTGCAGAATCAGAAGGAGATGGGACCCATATATCTATGCCTTAGCAAGCCCTTCAGGTGAAGTCTTAAACAGTCTAAAATATGAGAAGCACTGTTTTAGAAGAATCATCTCCATTTTAGAATGATATGTAGAGAATTGATTGTATTCAACTATTAACTACTTTGATAATAGAAAGAACTTTAAATAGCAATCAGTGAAACTTCACCTCTTCCAGCAAATTTCTGTGGGCCCATTAAACGTTTTTCCATTGCCAGTAAATTTGGCAGGAATGGAGTGAAGTTAAAGGAGGTAGATTACAATCTCTGAACCAATGAAAAAGTTAAAATTATCCTTGTTGTGGTTACAGGGAGGAAAAAAAAATCCCTAAAGCCTGAGCCAAAACTGTAAATAGATGGTGGCAGGGTGCTCCTTAGAATGCAAGGTAGAATAGGTCTTGGCTGCAGGGTTGGAGAAAACCCTTCCAACATATGTTGCAAATGGTATTAATTCTGTCCATATTTATCCTTCATTTATGTGGCTTTTCATTTGTGGCTGGGTCTGCCTTATAGGTGCTCTGTGTTCCAGAGACTGAAGATCAAAGGAATTCACAGGAAGCCACTGCTCAGGATTTCAGTAATATATAGCCAAGATATGAAATTCTCCTTTGGTATTGTCATTTTTTTCCCTACTAATGAGGCATCTATGTTTCTCAGGGAAAGAGAAGAGAAGGGAAGATACTTAAGAGAAGGTATTTTAAGGAAGATATTCCCTTAAAACAACAACAATAACAACTCCTATGTAAGGGCTTCAACTTGCCTTCAAGTTATCACTGTTCCTAATATGTTGTTTTTCCATAATTGTTGCAGAGCATTTGAGTTGTAATAAACCCAGGGAGAGTTTCAGCATTGTCTCACTTGCCAAGAACTTTTAATAGGTGCTTGTTGTATACATTTTACACAGTTCCACCCTGGTCAAGTAGTTGGCACATGATGGAGACTCCTCAGAGGCAGTACATTCCTGAGAAAGTGTAGTGGGTGTCCTGACACAGAATGACCTGGCAGGGTCTGAAAGAGAAACAGATATTTTTCTACCCTCTGCCTATGGAGTCTCACCATATTCTGTCTGGGATAGAGTCATTTTGGCTTCCAAATTTGGTGTTTCATCTGGAAACCAAGTTCTTTTTTCATCTGACCATTTATGTTAGGATTTGTGTGAGGAGTCATCTGGGATCCTTCTTTATTGACTTGAATATACTATGTCCATTCCAACATATGTTGCTGGCACCTATTTTTTTTCCCTCTCAAGTCTTGGCATTACATTTGGGAATTAGAAAAATGTTAGCTAGTTCTAGAAACAAATATTTATGACTGCTATATATGAAAAATGCATCTGGATGTGGGTTTTTAAAATGGTGCCCTTGAAGCTCCAGACTCATTCTAAGAGCATGCTTGGCAACATATCATCTCTAACATATCCATCTGGGCTTCTTTTTTGGGGGGAGGGGGGTTGTCCTGGGAATTGAACCCAGGGCCTCATGTATGCAGAATCAGAAGGAGATGAGACCCATATATCTATGCCTTAGCATAGATATACCACTGAGCTACATCCCCAGTCCTCATTTGTTTCTATTTTGAGATGGGAGGTGTTGCTAAGTTGTTCCTGGGTTTCCAGTTTCATTCTAGGATTAAACAATTTTCCTCTTGGAGGGTACTATAGGTCTATCAGATCAAAATTTACCCATTATTTATTTATTTTTGTTTCTATATTTCAACAGTATAGGTAAAATGCAGAATTTGTACCTTAGTTTTTAAGTAAAATTTGTTAATTTTTTAAAATTGAAAAAAAATCATCTATATTTACTGTGTGCATGATGTTTTGAGATAGGTATACATTGTAAATAGCTAAATCAAGTCAACAGATATATTGCCTCACATATTTATTATTTTCTTGTAGTAAAATCTTCTCTCTTTGCAATTTTCTGTTTTTATGTCAGTACCATGCCACTTTGATTACTATAGCTTTGTAGTATAGTTTAAAGTCAGTGTGATGCCCTCTGGCTTTGTGCTTTTGTTTTTGTTTCCTTAAAAGTGCTTTCACTATTTAGTTTCATTGTGTTTTCTTTTGAATGCTTTTTCTATCTCTATGAAAAATGTTATTGAAATTTATACAGGGAATGAATTGACCCTGTATGTTGCTTTGGGTAGTATGGACATTTTAATAATATGAATTCTCCAGTCTGTGAACATGGGGTACCTTTCCATTTATAATTATCTCTCATTATTCTTGGTAAATTGGTTCCAGGACTTCCCATGATACCAAAATCTCTGGATGATGCTCACTTCTTTTATATAAAATGGCATAGTGTTTGCATATAGCTTACACATATTTTAAATTGTCTCTAGATTACTTATAATACCTAATACATTGTAATGCTATATAAACTGTTATTATACTGTATTGTTTAGGGAGTAATATAAAGAAATAAAAGTCTATACATATTCAATACAGATACTAATTTTTTTCTGAATATTTTTGTTGCTTGATTGGTTGCCTCAGAATATGTGGAAACTGGATATGGAGACTGTAATTGTATCTTCTTCACTTTCTTTCATCAATGTTTTATGGTTTTCAGTGTACATGTTTTTTAGATCCTTGGTTAAATTCATTCCTAAGTGTTCCATGTTTTCAGTAGCTTTTGTAAATGGGACGATTGGTGTTGTTTTTTAAAATTTCTTTTTCAGATAGTTGTTATTAGTGTATAGAAAGGATGCCAATTTTCATAAGTTGATTTGTATCCTGAAAATTATTGAATTCATTTATTAGTTTGAGTGATTTTTTTGTGGAATTTTTAGGGTTTTCCATATATGAGACCATGTAGTTTGCAAATGGAAACAATTTGACTTCTTCCTTTCTAATTTGAATGATTTTTATTTTTTCTTTTGCTTAATTAATCTGGCTGATATCTCCAGTATTACACTGAATAGAAGTGATGAAAGTGGACATCCTTGTCATGTTTTTGATTTTAGAGGCAAAGTTTCAGCTTTTCACCATCATGTATGGTATTAGTGGTGGGTTTATCATACATAGCCTTCATGTGTTAAATACATTCTTTGTGTATTTAATTTGTTAATTTTTTTTATCATGAAAATACTCTGATTTTTATCAAGTTATTTTTCTTTATCTCTTGAGATAATCATGTTTTTTTCCTACATTATGTCAATATGATATATATCACATTTAATGATTTATGTATGTTGAACTGTCTTGGCATTTATGAGATAAATTCCACTTAAACAGTGAATGATCCCTGTAATAGTGAATGATCCTTATGCTACTGAATTCATTTTGCTAGTATTTTATTTTGAGAGTTTTTTGCACCTATGTTTTCCAAGAGTGTTGGCCTTTATAAATCTGATATACTTTTAAAAAATCAGACATTCTGGCACACCAGTAAGTAGAAAACAATAGAATCATCTCCAGGTAAATTATTGTTGTCGTGAGTGGTGCTATTAATAATTACTTGGAGGTGGATTATCTTTAAATACAAGCATATATTTGATCATACCAATCATGAAATATAAATAATTAATGCAAAAAGTGTTGGGTGTTTTGGAGCACCCCAGCTAGCATTCAGTGAACACTAATTAAACACTGTAAGCAAGTCACACCATAGTAAGGCAACCACAAGCCCCAAAATATCTTTGATGCCATGCCACTTCTCGTAGCCAAAGAGCAGACATTGTCTTTGTCTGGTGGTTCTCTCCAGCCCATGGCTGGATGTCAGGGAATGATGGAGTTGATCCAAGGATGGACAACAAGGTGGCCAGCCTCACTGATATCCTTGGAGCAAAAATCCTCAATGTGGCAGGACAAGCAGTTTAAATACATTTCCAAGTTGGTGGTGTATGTTAGTGATTGGTTACACCCAGTGAAAGTCAATGTACATTGGTTATGTCCAGTGAGATAATGTAATTGGAAACTGGGCATGTTCTCTGCACATGTCCATGGAGCTGTGTTCCCTATCAATTGTAACCAGTCATTGCTAAGCATGCCTTTGGCTAGTGCTTCTTATAGCTCCTTACTGATTGCAAGCAGACATGACTAAGCATGTCAATGGCTGCTGTTCCTTATGGCCAGCAACTTAGTGAGTCCCAGCATATCCTATCATGTCTATGGCAGATGCTCCTTACAGTTATCAAGTGGGACAAATAGCTCTGGTTCCCTGGAATTCTTACCATTCCCAGAACTCTATTTTGAGACCATCAGGCATGACACAATATCTTATAGAGGGGGCGTATATTGGATTAAGAGGCAGAAGACCTGGTGGTTTCTTGTTATGGTTGTGTGACCAATAGGATATGTGAACATGAATGGGGCAATTCCCTCTCTGTGCTTTGGTTTAGTCATTTAGAACTGATGATTGAATCTCTTAATTTTTAAAACATTTGAGCTTAAACAGTCTAGGGATCTTACTCATGCTTTTCAAGGATTGTTAATGAGTTCCATCTCTATGTTGCTTTGTCCTTCCCCACTTGAACTCCTCCCTCAACCTCCTCAGAGGAACTCAACTGAGGGAAAAGGCAAACCACAAGTTAAAGAGAAAGGAAGACCTTGTTAACAGATTATTCACAAATAGCATCAATTTCTACCTCCCCTCTGCCATCTTATCAAGATGTTTACCATCTAGAATTAGATCTGTGGAGTTCCTGAGGCAGTGGGAACCAAGCCAGGTATCTCCAAGAGTTCCACTCCCACCATCAGAGGTGGGGAGGGGAAGGATGTGTGAGGATCTAAATCCAGAATGTGCTGGTCTTGAGGGAGGCTCTTGGTTTACCAAGGCTCAACTTTAAATGCTTGGCCTTCTACTCTATTCCTTGAGTGTATCTAGTTACCTGCTCAGGAAAAAAGGTCATAACCTTCTACCTAGTTGTTATAAGCTCCCTGTTCCTTTTACTACAATAAATGCTAATTTCTAGTCCCTACACTGTTAGTCACAGATGGAAATCTGATTTCACGGGAAAAGGGCCTCAAAAGACCTATGATGTTTTCCCCTAACAGACTAAAATTACAGAATGCACTGTGATGACTTCTGCTGTCAGCTTCTCTTTATCATATTGATCCTTGGGATTTGGACATAAGTCTGGATTGATCACAAGTTTTTCATATCTTTTTTATATATATATTTTTTATTCTAATCAGGTTTACATGAGAGCAGAATGCATTTTGATTCATTGTACACAAATGGAGCACAAATTTTCATTTCTCTGGTTGTACACAATATTGAGTTATACCATATGTGCAGTCATACATGAATCTAGGGCATTGTTGTCCATTGCATTCTACTATTTTTCCTGCCTCAATGTCCCATTCCTTCCCTCCGCACCCCTTTGACCAAAGTTTCTCCAATCTTCCCATGTTCCCTCCAACATTATGGACCAGCATCCACTTACCAGAGAGAACATTTAGCCTTTGGTTTTTTGGGATTGTCTTACTTCACTTAACATGATGTTGTCAAACTCCATCCATCTTTTAATGCTGAGTAATAGTCCATTGTGTATATATACCACAATTTCTTTATCCATTCATCTATCGGAGGGCATCTAGGTTGGTCCCACAGTTTGGCAATTGTGAATTGTGCTGCTATAAATATTGAAGTGGTTGCATTACTGTAGTATGCTGTTTTTAAGTTCTTTGGGTATAGACCAAGGGGTGGGATGGATGGGTCAAATGGTGGTTCCATTCCAAGTTTTCTAAGGAATTTCTGTACTGCTTTCCAGATTGGTTGTACCAATTTGCAGTCCTACCAGTAATGTATGAGTGTGCCTTTTCTTCCACATCCTTGCCAACATTTATTGTTGCTTGTATTCTTGATAACCACCATTCTGACTGGCATGAGACCAAATCGTAGAGTAGTTTTGATTTGCATTTCTCTAAAGGATAGAGATGTTGAACATTTTTTCATATATTTGTTGATTGATTATATGTCTTTTTCTGAGAAATTTCTGTTCACCTCCTTGGCCCATTTGTTGATTGGGTTGTTCGTGTTTTTTTTGGTGTTAAGTTTTATGAGTTGCTTATATATCCTGGAGATTAGTGCTCTATCAGATGTGCATGGGGCAAAAATTTGTTCCCAGAATGCAAGCTCTCTGTTCACCTCATTAATAGTTTCTTTGGCTGAGAATAAGATTTTTAGTTTGAATCCATCCCATTTGTTAATTCTTGCTTTTATTTCTTGTGCTTTAGGAGTCTTATTAAGGAAGTTGGAGCCTAATCTGACATGATGAAGATTTGGGCTACTTTCTTCTTAATTAGGCAGAGGATCTCTGGTCCAATTCTTAGGTCTTTTTTTTTTTTTTTT
>CM053406.1:74297087-74327562 GCA_028644305.1 Xerus rutilus | reverse complement strand
GTAGAGGTCTTTCACTTCCTTTGTTAAATTGATTCCCAAGTATTTTATTTTTTTTGAGGCTATTGTGAATGGGATAGTTTTCCTAATTTCTCTTTCAGAGGGTTTATCACTGATGTATAGAAATGCAATTGATTTGTGGGTGTTGATTTAATATCCCATTACTTTGCTGAAATCATTTATTAATTCTAGAAGTTTTCTGGTAGAATTTTTTGGATCCTTTAATTATAGAATCATGTCATCTGCAAATAATGATAGTTTGAGTTCTTTTCCTATTCATATCCCTTTAATATCTTTCATCTGTCTAATTGCTCTGGCTAATGTTTCAAGAACTATGTTGAATAGCAGTGGGGAAAGAGAGCATCCCTGTCTTGTTCCTGTTTTCAGAGAGAATGCTTCCAATTTTTCTCCATTTAGGATGATGTTGGCCTTGGGTTTAGCATAGATAGCTTTTACAAAGTTGAAGTATGTTCCTACTATCCCAAGTTTTTCTAGTGTTCTGAGCATAAAAGAGTGTTGTATTTTGTCAAATGCTTTCTCTGCATTGATTGATAAAATCATATGATTCTTATCTTTAAGTCTATTGATGTAATATATTACATTAATTGATTTCCGTATGTTGAATCAACCTTGCATACCTGGAACGAACCCCTCTTGATCATGGTGCACTTTTTTTTGATATATTTTTGTATGTGATTTGCCAGAATTTTATTGAGTATTTTTGCATTTATGTTCATCAGGGATATTGGTCTGAAGTTTTCTTTCTTTGATGTGTCTCCGTCAGATTTTGGATTCAGGGTGATACTTGCCTCATAGAATGAGTTTGGAAGGGTTCTCTTCTTTTCTATTTCATGAAATAGTTTGAGGAGAATTGGTATTAGTTCTTCTTTGAAGGTGTTGTAGAACTCAGCTGAGAATCCATCTGGACCTGGGTTGGCAGGCTCTTGATGGCATCGTCTATTTCCTTGCTTGAAATTGATCTGTTTAAATTGTGTATGTCCTTTTGGTTCAGTTTGGTTAGGTCATATGCCTTGAGAAATTTGTCAGTGTCTTCAGGGTTTTCTCTTTTATTAGAGTATAAATTTTCAAAATAGTTTCTAATTATCCTCTGTATTTCAGTAGTGTCTGTCATGATATTTCCTTTTTTATCACTAATTTTAGTAATTTGGGGGTTTTCCTGCCTTATTTTCATTAGAATGGCTAAGGGTTTGTCAACTTTGCTTATTTTTTTCAAAGAATCAGCTTTTTGTTTTGTCAATTTTTTGAATTGTTTCTTTTGTTTCAATTTTATTGATTTCAGCCTGATTTTGATTATTTCCTGTCTACTACTTCTTTGAGTGTTCATTTTTTCTTCCTTTTCTAAGGCTTTGAGGCAGAGTCAATTCATTCATTTGTTGACTTTTACTTCTTCTAATGAATGAATTTAGTGCAAAGAACTTTCCTCTTAGCACTGCCTTCATGGTATCCCAGAGATTTTGATATGTTGTATCAGAGTTTTCATTTGCCTCTAAGAACTTTTTTTTATCTCTTCCCTGATGTCTTCTGTTATCCATGCATGATTACATTCCATATTATTTAGTTTCCAGGTATTGGAGTAGTTTCTATTTTTTAATCTGTCATTGATTTCTAATTGTATCCATTGTGGTCAGATAGGATGCTGGGTAGTATCTCTATTTTTTTTTGTATTTGCTAAGACTGGTTTTGTGACATAACATATGATCTATTTTGGAAAAGGATCCATGTGCTGCTGAGGAAAAAGTGTATTTGCTCATTGATGGATGGAAGACTCTATATGTCTGTTAAGTCTAAATTATTAATAGTTTCATTGAGATCTATGGTTTCTTTATTAAGTTTTTATTTGGAAGATCTATCCAATGGTGAGAGAGCTGTGTTAAATTCTCCAAGTATTATTGTGTTGTGGTCTATTTGTTTCTTGTATTTGAGAAGGATTTGTTTGATGTATTCAGAAGCCCCATTGTTTGCGGCATAGATATTTATGATTGTTATGTCTTGTTGATGTGTGATTCCCTTAAGAAGTATAAAATGACCTTCTTTATCTCTTTTCACCATCTTTGGTTTGAAGTCCACTTTATTTGATATGAAGATGGAAACTCCTGCTTGTTTGTGGGGTCCATGTGAGTGATATGTTTTTTCCCACTCTTTCACTTTTAGTCTGTCGATGTCTTTTCCTGTGAGATGAGTCTCTTGAAGACAGCATATTATTGGGTCCTTTTTTTTTCTTGTCCAGTCTGTCAGTTCATGTCTTTTAATTGGTGCATTTAGGCCATTTACATTCAGGGTTATTATTGAAATATGATTTGTAATTCCGGTCATTTTGGTTTATTTTTGGTTTTTACCTTGTCTTGGTTTCTCCTTTGAATGGTCTTTCCTTTAGTGTAGTTCCTCTCTTTGTATATTTTCATTGTTGGTTATCAATTCCCCTCATGTAATATTTTGCCAAGAATATTGTGTAGTACCGGCTTTCTTGCTGAAAACTCTTAACTTTTGTTTATCATGAAAGGTTTTTATTTCATCATCAAATCTGAAGCTCAATTTTTCTGGATATAGGATTCTTTGTTGGCATCCATTGTCTTTCAGGGCATGAAATATGTTATTCCATGATCTCCTGGTTTTTAGGGTCTGGGTTGAAAAATCTGCTGATATCCGAATTGGTCTCCCCTTGTATGTAATCTGGTTCCTCTCTCCTGCAGCCTTTAAAATTCTATTCTTATTCTGTAGGTAGAGAATTTTCATTATAATGTGCCTTGGTGTAGATCTGTTGAAATTTTGTATGTTTGGTGTCCTGTAAGCCTCTTGTATTTGATTTTTCATTTCATTTTTCATATTTGGGGAATTTTCTGATGTTATTTCATTGAAGAGATTGTGCATTCCTTTGGTTTGAAATTCTGTGCCTTCTTCTATCCCAATAAATCTTAGATTTGGTCTTTTGATGCTGTCCCATATTTCTTGTATGTTCTGATCATGATTTTTTACCATCTTCACTGTATGGTCAAATTTATTTTCAAGATTGTATATCTTGTCTTCATTATCCGAGGTTCTGTCTTCCAGGTGATCTAGTTTGCTGATGATGTTTTCTCTTGAGTGTTTTATTTGGTTAATTGTTTCCTTCATTTCAAGAATTTCTGATTTTTTTTCACGACCTCTAGCTCTTTGTTAAAGTAATCTTTTGCTACTTGTAATTGCTCTCTTATCTCTTTGTTAGAATGATCAATGATGGCCTTTATTTGCTCTCCTATTTCTTTGTTGGATTGATCAGTTTTTGCCTGTAATTGCTCACTTATGTCATTCTTTAGTTCACTGATCATTTTAATTATGTACATTCTGAATTCTTTCTCTGACATTTCATCAACTGTATTACCAATGGATTCTGTTACAGTGGTATCCAGGTTTATTTGGGGCACTTTCTTCCCTTGTTTTTTCATGTTGATTGTGTATCTTCCTTTCTTGAGATACCAATCTGAGGTATTGTGGCTGGTATCCTATAATCTTGTATTGATACTCCAGAATACCTGTGTCTCACCTTGGAGCTGCTTCTGTTTCCCCAGTGTCCCCAGATGGGCACTACTGCCACTAAAGTTTGTGGTGGAGGTAGTGGATGTACCTCTAGAGGGCAGTGGTAGTGGCCTTGGCTGGGCTCCTGAGGTGGTCTGGGACTCTGGAGCAGAACTGGGGTTGGGCCCAGGACTCACTTAGGCAGGGTCACAAGCAGGAGAGTCTGTGACCCTTACCTTGGGTGTGAGCTCCCCTGGGCTGGAGGCTAGTAGGCCCTGGTCTTCCTCTGGCTGGACACCTGTGGAGTTTCCTGAGGGCAGATTTGGGCCCTCTGCTGCTCCTGCTGGTCCATTGGAACTCTGGAGTGGAACTGGGGTGGGCCCAGGCCACACTTGGGTGTGGCTGCTTCACACTGGAGTCTCTGTGGTGACCCTTACCCTGAGTGTGGGCTTCCCTGTGGCTAGTGGCTAGCAGTCTCTGGTGTCCCTTTGGCTGGACAACTGTGAGTTTTCTGAGGGCAGATTTGGGCCCTCTGTGGCTCCTGCTGGTCTGTAGGAACTCTGGAGCAGAACTCATGAGTTCAGTTTTTTGCATGGTGAGAGATAGGGGTTTAGTTTCATTTTGCTGCATATGGATGTCCAGTTTTCCTGGCACCATTTGTTGAAGAAGCTATCTTTTCTCCAGTGTATGCTTTTGGCATCTTTGTCTAGTATGAGATAACTGTTATTAAATCCTAGAAAGTGTGAAAGAGGAATCCAAATGAAGTTGACTAGTAGTAAAAAACAGAGAATGAGAATTGGGGAAGACAAGTAAGTGGGAAAAATAATAGAGTACAACAAACATAAAAATTAAGAAAAATAAAACATGTAAAGATAGAAGATATGAGACTACATAATACAACTGTGGTATACTAATCAGATATCCCAGTCCTCAGTCCTAACATTTGGTTTCATGAATATTGGGGATGTGAATGTGGAAAAAGAGTGAGAGAGGGGAAAGATGAAAAAGGAGGAAAAGAAAAAAAGAGATAATAGAGGAAAAAAAAGTCTCAAGGTAAATACAAAGCCTTGCTTCCCTTCTCATCCAGTAGGTGGCGTTGTCTGTTGTGTACTGGTATCTCTTCACTGAGGTCCAATATGTGGACTAAGGAGTCCCAAAATGGAGGTGTCTGGTTTCAGAGATAGGATGTAGGGCTGGGGTGGGTGGTGATGTTGGGTGACATGTTTGGATATGCTGCTCTGTGGCGTGCTGTGCAGAGGTAGAAGTTTGACTCCAGATCCTGTCCAGTGTCCCCAGGTGTAGGTGAACAGAGGAATTCCACATAGGAGCAGCCAGGGGTCCTGTGTGGGAGCCAGGTCCTGCGTGGGAGCAATGGCTAGGATTCCTGTGTGGGTGGGTGACCCGACATCCTGAGCAGTGTGTAGTTGCTGCGTGGGTTCTGCATGGGCAATTGGCCAGGGTCCTGTGCTGCGAGCCACTGGGGTCCTGTGCAAATGCTGGAGCCCGGTGACCTGCAGAGGCATGCATCTGGAATTCATGCATGGAGGCAGCCGTCAAGGGTCCTCTAATTAGCAGAAAAACAGTATTTCCACTACTTTAATCTCCAGTCCTGGAGAGACTAGGAACGCAGTGTCTGTCTAGGCCGCCATCTTGGATCCTAAAATCCATATCCTCTTACTGTGAAATTTGGACTCTAGATCACCCTTGACTCATAATTCAGGCCCTAGTTCAGTCTTTCATATGGATGACAATTGAAATCTTTAATTTTCTGCCAGTAAACCATATAGAGTTTAACTAATGTGAAAATGAGCTCCCATGTTAATGACATTTTTAGGTTGTTTAGAGAAGTCTTAGTTTTAGTTTTTTTGGCATATATTTCCCCTGGAAATCTGAGAGTATGAGCATTCTAGAAGGAAAATATTTTAAAACAAAACTTGACCACATCAACAAAAATGCTTACACATTTTTCTTGTCTTTAATAGGTAATGACTGCATAGCAAATTACCCTGTCAGAGCTGGTGGAGAAGTTAGTTGGTTGCCCATTTGTAACACATGGACTTATTCCTGAGTTATTCTTCATTTGTCCAACAATAACCCTAAAGATGAATTGCACATTAGATTTAGTACCTAATATTTTGTATTTTGTAAGTGCAATGGTGGGAAACCACTAATTTAATACCACTAATTTAATAATTTAGAAACAATTTCGGTATAGTTGAGTGGAAATAAGGGTATTAAGATTCTGTTTTAGCCAGGTGCTGTGGCACATGCCTATAATCCCAGTGGCTCAAGAGGCTGAGGCAGGTGGATCATGAGTTCAAAGCCAGCCCCAGCAATTTAGTGTAGGCTTTAAGCAACTTAGCAGACCCTGTCTCAAAATAAAATACAAAAAAAAGAGGATTGAGGCTGTAGCTCAGTTGTTAAGCATCCCTGTGCTCAATCCCTGGTGTGTGTGTGTATATATATATATATATATATTTTATATACTCAAGTTTTAGGGGAAAAATATGTATGAATTTGATCAGTAAAAGCTCATTTTGTGATCAGATCTGCTTACTGCAAACATGGCAAGTTTGCTACATTGAAATGTTGCTGCCTAACAGCTTAGTGGTCAGCCCAAAAGGTATGAGGCAAAAATCACAAGATGTTTTTGAGTATTTGAAAATTCTTAGGGCAGCTATTCTTATTTCAAAGAGGGTAAGTTTTAAAAAAGAAATATTTGGTTTTTCTATTTGAAATCATTATTTGTAATTGCTGTAGCTCTCTGACCCATTAGGAGGAAACCCCTCTTGTGACAGAGACCCCATGTGATGTGCGAGTAGGGCTATACCAGGCCATGAAGGTTTGCTGGACTTTAGGACTTGGTACAGTAGAAATGATTCAGAGGTTATAGAAGGTTGAAGTTCCAAGT
The DNA here is from genome assembly GCA_028644305.1 of Xerus rutilus. NCBI lineage: Eukaryota > Metazoa > Chordata > Mammalia > Rodentia > Sciuridae > Xerus > Xerus rutilus. The sequence goes on along the minus strand of CM053406.1, from coordinate 74,321,141 downwards.
GTCCTTTCAGATCATTTAACCCGAACCTCATTTTAAAGTTGAAGAAATTGATACTCTGCAGGTTAAAGGAGTTGATCAGGTCCCACATCTTTTTAGCAGGAGTGGTTGTAGAATTTAGGACTCCTGAGTCCCAGTTTGATTGTCCTTGTACCAGATGCTGGAAAGGATTATGACTAAATGAGAAAAACATGAGCTAAAGCATTGCTTTTGTAGGTGCCTTTATGCGGATTTCTGGTGATGAAGCCGAGAAACAACATTTGGAAGGAATTTTTACTCAGCTACCTTTCAGTTTATTGCTCTTTTCTGAGATAGGTCTATAGTTAGCCTGTTCCTTGTATTCCCAGTTTAGTATTTTGACCTCCTTTGACTTTTGCACATAATTAAAATAGATGTTTCCTTTGGATTTAGGGGTTGGCTTTTGTTTTCCATCAATTTATGGAGGTAAGGTCAGATAAATGAGTTAAAAGGAATGATGCAAAGTTTCTGTGAAGAGAGGGATAACTGTCCCACATGTTGAGGAAACGTGCCTCTGTCTTCTTGTTTGGGACTGTGTGTATTTAATTATGCACAGAATGTGCTGCTGGGAGAAACTGAGTGGATGAACTCTGCTGTCAACATCAGCGACAGTGGCACTTTGAGGCCTAGCAAAAGGCCTCAGGAAGGCAGCCAGGGAGAAATGAACCACCTCATGGGCCTCTAGAGGGCAGTGGAAACTTAGAAGTCAGAGGTCAACATCTGCCTGTGAGGCCACAAGGAATGCACAGTACTGAATGTCCTCACATCCACTCTGCTTGGAGTTCTCTACGTGCATAAGAATAAGTCATTGTGTTATGTGCTGGTATTTTTTGGATGTCTTGGGCTCATTTTGGAGTTTTAATCTTTGTGATGTAGACAAAAGGACACTGAAGTATTAGCTGGTCATTTTGCTTATCAGAAAAATCAAGTGGTCCTAAGATTGCTCCTCTCCAACTCATTAGCTAGCTGGTTTTTCTTTTCTGCCTCATCTTTCTAGGCCTTACTCATCCTCAGGGCTAATCATAGGGTTGTTTACCTCAGATGTTTAAAGAGGTTTATCAAGATGTCCTCTCTGCAGTAAACCTCTTCTTCTGCCATGGCCACCAGGTCAGGATTCTCCTGCAGGTTTGCTTCCTGGCAGCATCACCCTTCCTAGCTAGTCACTGTGGTCTATTAAGTCTCACCAAAATAGCTTATTAGCAGAGATTCTTAGTGATGGTATAACTGGTTGGCAAAATCAGTAATTCTTGACCTTGGATTATTGACCTTTGTTATGGGTTGTATTGTGTCATTTTTCAAATTTACATGTTGAATTCCTAGTTTGCAGTGTCTTGGATTGTGACCTTATTTAGAAATAGGGTCATTACAGATGCCATAAGAGAAAGTTAAGATGAAGTTTTAATGGAGTAGGGTAGGATCCTAACTCAATAAGACTTGACTGATGTTCTGATGAAAAGTAGAAATTTGGTCATATACTTGCGCACAGGGAGAATGTTAGGTGAAGACTGGAGTTATGCTGCAATAAGCCAAGAAACTGTCAGAAACCAAGAGAGGAGTCAGGGAGAGGTCCTACACTAGTGTCTTCAGAGGGAAGACAGCCCAGCTGACCCTTTGTTCTTGAGCTTTTATTCTCTAGAACTGTGAATAAATAGATTTTTGTTGTCTAAGCCACTTAGTTTGTAGCACTCCTAGAAAATGAATATAACCATAATAGAACCTGTAGATCTTTGCACTCTGTGTTAAATGCAGTTTTTCCTGGATGGCACGGAAACATGATGACTTGATCCCACTTCCTGTAATGCATTGTATCCCATCAAGGTCAACATCACTAGGTTGTTCAAAATGACAGAAATTTTTGTATAACATATGATATGTGTTAATTTTAGTAGTAAGAATGCACCTGTTTGGGGGAATGGAATTTATTTTTCTTTAACATTTTGTAATATTTATATGTTCCCAACTTAAATTGCCTTCTGAAGTCAATAAAATGGATTCGTTGGTCAGTGATTAAAAATATAATTTTCAAAATTAAATAGTATTGAAATGCAAGAATTTTCATTTACCAAATAAATAAGGGCAAAATTTGAACTTTAGCTTCTCCTAACAGAATAGTTCAATTCACAACTCCAGTTTTTGATCATAGCAATGAAGAGAGGAATTAACTGTAGTCACTTATGTTACTGGGACCTGTCATCTTAGCCGGTCTCCAAGGATACCCCAAAACCAAAATATACTGAGAAAACCAGGGCAGAGGTGGTATGCCAGGGAGTGTGAGGTGAGGGTGTGAGAAGAGCCTGTCAAGAAAGACACGTTTTGTCAGACTCTAGATTCCTGCAGGAAGCTCATTAACACTCATTACAAGTCCCTTTACTAAGAATTCTCCATTCTCCAAATGAGGCAATATTTCTTTTAAATCAACATATGTTGTCCAGAAAAATCTGGAAATTTAAAATATTTTGGAAATTATTTGGAAATTCTATACCTTTGAGTTACATTTTGTTGATGTTGTCTGATAATCCCTGAAGCAGATGTTGACTCTGTCTTCATGCTGTCATATAAATTCATCCCTGATTTCTGTAGTGTTTGCATCCCCTCTCCATCATTGGATGCTGTCCAAGGCCCAGATAACTAGAGCCTGGGAGACAAACTTTGGCAAGCCAGCAGACTAATGGTCATGGTTTTGAGTAGTATCTTTTATAATCCTCCAATTATGTTTTTGATCTCGAGGGACATTTTTTGTGAGTTCCTTTACCTTACAAGCAGGGAACAAAAGGTTCCCTTTTTCTATATATAACTATATATATAAACTGTTTATATATATATAAAGATATTCTACAGGGAAACCCTAAATTATATAACTTTAGCCCTAGACAGTATATAGATCATCAGCTACTTCCTCTAGTTTAGAGATACAAGGACATAGATTTTTATTTTTATTGTTTTCCCATACTAGCCTAAACTCTAAATATCCTACCAGTAAAGGAAAATAAAGATATCATTATTATGAATGTTAATATTTTTAGAGGAAGAAAGCAGATCATTCATTTCATGAAAAGGATTAAGTAACTAGACTTGGTTGATTGGAAAGATCCTGACATTTTGGTGATGTGTACCACGTTGGCAGAATTCTTGGCAAAAGATTTATAAAAGGGTCTGCACTAAGTGAAAAGATACTCTAGAGATACTGTTTTAAAAATAAGGTGCAGATTTATGAGTAACTGTTTATAAAATAAGTTGATAATAAATTTTCTTTGACAAAAGCAGGGTGCCTCATTTAGAGTCCATTTCCATTTCATGGAGCTCTGTTTACTTTTGTGCTTCTGTGGGGCATAAATCCTCAATCAGTATCACCTGAAAATTGTTAATTAATTATAAGCCATGAATTGCAAGCATTGAAATGTCTTTCTTTACAATTTTATTCCACAGACAAAGCTAATTATGCATTGTATTAGTTCTATATAACCCCATAACAAGTTATCCCAAAACTTTGTGGTTTAAAGTAACAAACTTGTTACTCCTCAGCTTTTGTGGGTCAAGAATCTAGGCAAGCTTCAGAATCTTTCTCTGGTTTGATCAAGGTGTTAGTTGGGGCTGTGTCATCTCTAGCTTGACGGGGGAAGGATCTGTCTCCAAGATCACTCATTGCAGGTGCTAGCAGGATTCATTTTCTTGCTGGCTGTTGGTTAAAGGCCTCCTCCAGCTCTTTTCCATAAGGAGCTTTCTACAGGGCAGCGTTCAACATGGCAGCTAGCTTCCATGAGAGCAAGTGAGAGTGTGAGAGAAATAAACTAGACAGAAGCCAGAGTCCTTTCTGTAATGTAATCTTGGAAGTGACATTCTATCACTTTTGTAATATTTTATTACCTCTACTAGGTTCAGGCCTACTAACCCTACTAGGTCGAGAGGGGACTACATAGGGCACAAAAAGCAGGACATGGGCACCAGTGAGAGCCACTTAAAGGCTGCTGATCACATGGACAGTAGGTTTTGTTGAATGAACTAGTTGTTATAACTGAATAATTTCAAGGGATGTGTCATTGCCTTTCTATTTAAAAGATAGTCTATCCCACAGGGACTGTATGGAAAAACACATATTCAATGATCTATTTTTCTCTACTGTTTTATAAGGTGAAATGATATCTCGCCTTCAATCATTTTGAAGGTGAGATACGTATTAGAAAGGTAAGTGGACTTTTACAGTATCTATGGTTAGAATATGACTTTAATGGTTATTTTTAATGTATTATTTATGAAGACTTTTTGTCAATTTTTCATGACTCTAGGGAAAAACTGTTTAATTGTTTCTTTTGGCTACCTTTTGGTCATCTATCACTATAGGTAGCAAACAACATGTGCATACACTAAAACTAAATTATGTTATTTGGAATCCCTTCAGCTTTTCCTAGTGATCCTGGCCCAGAATTGGGTTGCAGTGTATTGGGGATTTTTTTTCCCACATTTTTAAATTGATGCATTACAGTGGTAAATAATGGTGGGATTTATTGTTATATATTCAAACATGAGCACAATTGAACAATATAATATGGCCAGTATTATTGATTGGGGATATTTTTGCTATGGTTGTTTAGGGAATATTCAAACACATAGATCATTGGAGCATAGTTCCACTTGGAGATGACTGAAAAAATTTTAAGGTATTTTCTTCCAATAGTATGATTTTTTGATCCACTCAGAAAAGAGTTTTTCCATTTTAGAAACTTAGAGAATAGGGGTGACAGCTTAATGTTGGATAGAAAATAAAGGGAAATAAAGGGAAGGATGAAAAAAATTCAGATTTGGTAGACAGCAGGACAGGGCACATGCTGGATTTCTAGGTGTGCACTTGGATTTATCTGTCCTGGAAGAGCCACTGCATCAGTTTTGGTAGGCTGGATGAGGAGTGACTGCTCTGTCAACTGTCAACATGGGTCTGGTTAACATAATCAAAAACAACACCCTGGTTGTGTCAGTTGTAAAAAAACTATGTAAAACACATAGAAGACAATGGATTGTTTGACAGACTGAGATGGTTTTATATGGATTTTTGATGACCGTAATGACTAAACCAGTTGTGCATGTAGAAACTGTCATGTTTATGGTCTACTTGAGGAAAAATAGTAGCATATGCCTCAAAAATTGTGAAAAACATCTGAACTTTATAGCCTTCTAAAGGTCATAGACAGAAATTTTTTTCAGGTGTTCTCAGTTTGATTGTGTTTCTATGGGAAATAAGTTCAAACCTCTTAAATGAGGTGGATGATTTCCATTTCCTCCTAGTGGACTATCCCACCCCCAGCCTGTGTTGGCTCCTTTCAAACCTATACCCTGCAGTCTTATTAACTTCCCTAAAACACCCATGTCACTACGTGCACAGAAACACTTACTGGTTTCCTCTCCAAATTAAAGGCCATATTATTGATACTTATCCCAGTTGCACAACCTGCATCAACTTTCTTGCAACTTTGTAACACTGCTTAATGAATATGTGACTGTAATTACCATATGTCATTTAGTCTTTATCTCCAACTGGCTACTTGATATCTTGACTTAGATAAACCTTTTACATTATGTGTCTGAGACAAAGACTTCTGATTCCCTTACCTGTCCCTCTGCCAGGGTTTCCCATCTCTGTACAGATGGTTTTCAACTAATGATGGTTGGATTTAAAATTTTTTCAAATTTATTATGGTGCCAAGGTGATATGCATTCAGTAGAAATTTCAAATTTTGGATTTTGATCTTCTCTCTGGCTAGCAGTATGCAATGTGCTAAGCTTCTGTGATGCTGGGCAGCAACAGCAGCAAGCTACACTTCATAGACAACCTCGCAATCACAATGGTAAACAACAGGTGCTCTACAATGTACTATGTTGCTATGCTATGATTCTATATCCTGGCTACTGTGAATAGTGCTGTAATAAGCATGGAGCACAGTTTTCTCTCTGACATACTGATTTCCTTTTCTTTGCATATATACCCAGGAATGGGATCATGGAATTATATGGTAGTTCTGTTTTTAATTTTTAAAGAATCCCCATGCTATTTACTATAATGGCTGTTCTAATTTATAACCCCACCAACAGTGTATGATAGTTACCCTTTTTCCAGGTCTTTTGTTGTATTTTTCCATAGCATTTGTTATTTTTGTCTTTTGAAATAAACATCCTAATGGGGGGAAAATGTCTCACTATGGTTTTGGTTTGCATTTATCTGATGACTAGTGATGCTGAGAACTTTTTCCATGTATGTGTTGGCCATTTGTATATATTCTTTTGAGATATATTTAGATCATTTGCTTATTTAAAAACTGGATTATTGGGGCTTTTTGTTGTTGAGTTTTTTTACTTTTGTTTATTCTGGATATTAATTCCTTTTGGATGACTAGTTTGCAAATATATTCCCACATCCTGCAGGTTGTCTCTTCGCTCTGTTGATTGTTTCCGTTGCTGTGGACAAGCTTTTTAATTTGATGTAATTCTATTTTCCATATTTTGCTTTTGTTGCCTGTGATATCCTCCAAAATGTTAGCCTATTCCAATGTCATGAAAATTTTCTTTTCTATTCTAGTAGCTTCACATTTTCAGTTCTTAAATTCAAATCCATTTTGAGGCAGTTTTGATAAGAATGGAACTAGACTCCCATCTCTCACCATGTAAAGAGGAATATTTAAAACAACACATGGTCATGTACTGCTTAATCCAAGGACACATTCTGAGAAGTTTATTTTTAGGTGATTTATCCTTATGTGAGTGTCATGTTATGTGCACACAAACTAAAATGGCTATCAATTTAGGTAGATATTATAATCTCATGGGACCACTGTCATATTTGTGGTAAATCACTGACCAAAACATTGTTATGTAGCCCATGATTGTGTATACCACTCCCCTATTTAAAACCTTCCAGTGACTTCCCATATTATACACTCTCCATTCTATTTTCCTGTTTTGTACTCTTTGCAGAATTTACTACTATCTCAAATTATTTTTGTTTACTTATCTGTCATGTACCTTTACCCACAAGACTTAAGTTCCCTGAGAAATGGAGCCCTTTCTGACCTCTTTAAACTCTTTGCTGTGGTATCCCAGCACCCAGAAAAGGCTTGGGTTACATTAGGTGCATCAAGACTTTTTATGAGTTGAATTGAACTTACATACTTAAGTGAAATTAGTCTAGTTATGGGCTCTTGAACATGACTTGGTTTATATTCCTTGCATTTTAAAAATAATTTGTTTAGTTGACAAACTCATACTTTTTAACCTTCTGAAAATTGTTCACATCTTTCAAATCCCCATTCAAAGCCTGACTCAGAGACAGTGCTTTTAATCATTACACTGTACTAAGTGTATAAATCTTAGGCGGAAATGGTACTCTTATGATTTTGCATTGCACGATGTTGTTATGGAAGACTGGCTTATAGAAAAATTTTATCACAAAGGCAATGTGGTTTTCTGCAACCTGGAGTAAAGAGAGTGGGTAAATGAATGACCACAGTATATTAATTTCCTGTTGCTGCTGTAACAAGTCACCACTAGCTACTGGCTTAAAATACCACCAACTTATCATTATATAGTTCTAGAAGTTAGAAGTCCAAAGTTAGTCTTATTGGGCTAAGTCCAGAGTATTGACAGGGCTGGTTCCTTCTGAAGATTCTGAGGGGAACATCTGTTTCCAGGCCTTTTTCAGACTGTAGAGGCTGCTCACATTCTTTGGATTATGACCCCTTCCTAGCATCACTCCAACTTCTTTCTTCCATGATCACATTTCCTATGTATCCCTAGAGGGTCTTTGATTCTCTAGCTTTGCTCATGATTATCTCATTGGTTCTACCTGGGTAATCCAGGAAAACTCCACATCTTTAGATCCTTAACTTTATTAAATCTGTACAGCTTCTTTTTGCCATTGTAATAACAAATGGATATTACAGACATCTTTGAGGGTTCTTTATTCAGCCACCTCATCCACATAGACAGATATCTTTGCAGGTAATTTGTATACTGATGGATACAATGTTTTAACAAGACCCTCTGAATCTCAAGAAATAAAACCAAGAATCAATAAATGGGATGGTACAAAATTAAAAAGCTTCATGGCAAAGGAAATAAGGTTGTAGAGAACTTATGAAATCAGAGAAAATCTTTTCCAGCTACTCCTCCAATAGTGGATTAAGATCCAGAATATATAAAGAACTAAAAAAACTTAACACCAAAACAAAAACAAAAACAAAAAAACCAAAACCAAAACAACAACAACAAAAAACAACCCAAACCCAAACCCTAAGCCAAATAACTTCTCAATAAATGGGCAAAATATCTAAACAGACATTTCTCAAAAGAAGAAATACAAATGGCCAAGAAAGAGGATCTCCAGTGGGAGGAATAATATATAGAAAGATCATGTTAAGGAAGCATAAGTAGTGTGGTTTGAATGGGAAAAAGTATCTTTCTCTGGAAATACTCAGTGAGCTGTGTGTGGATGCCATGTAAGAGGCAAGTTGATTTACACAGTGTCTTAGTAAATCTGGGCTGCTATAACAGAACGCTAAAGACTGGGTTGCTTATAAATATAAACACATATTTATATCCCATAGTTCCTGAGGCTGAAAAGAGATCAAGGTGCTATCCTAGTCAGTGGAGACTCTACACACATGTAGGAAGAAAGGGAGAAAAAGTTCTCTTTTAATAATGTCAATAATCCCATTCATGGGGGCTCCACTCTCATGATCTATTTGGCTCCCAAATACCTTCCTTTCTAATACCATCACATTGGCTGTTAAGATTTCAACATAAATTCAGGAGGGAGAGGAACACAAAAATCCAATTCACAGCACCCAGGTTTGGAGTTCTGCTGTGAGGTTGGGACAGCAGGTCAAGGGGGCTTAGGATGGTGGTAAAGGCACATTTGCAATAAGGGATATAGTGAACTGTGCAAAGAAAGGAATGAAGTAGGAAATGAGGTGAAATCTGGGGACAAAAAATATGGTGGAAACCTTCATGAGGTTCCAGGTGTGAAACAAAAGAGCCAGCATGTTCAGGAAGTCAAGCCTCAGAACAGAAGGCTATACAGGTGGAGCTCTTCATAGTGTGGTTCTGGAAGGATAAGAAAATTTAAACTGACCTTGAGGAGGTTAATTTAAATTGACCTCCAGACTGGCTACAATCTGGACTGACAAAAGGGAGGGTAACAGGTTGATAGTAATGCAACTGACAAGGTTTTGCTATTTTATCCCAGAATTTGAAAAACTTAATTTATAGGAAGCAATTTGTGGAAAGAAGATCTTATAAAAAGCAACATACAATTTGGAGATTTATTTCTTTTATTTCCTTTAAGTGTAGATACATTGGAATCTATGATTAAAAATATTGTTTTACAATGCACACTGAATTGATAAACATGAGAATGAAAACATTTTGCTTTCTGTTGATAGTTAGAAGACTTTTTATTTGTTCTGGAAGGAAATGCCAGAGTACTACTGGGTAGAAGCCTACCTTTTGGAAAAGACTGCCTCTGGCTGCTGTGAACCAGGAGAGGCCACCCTGTCTCCCACTGGGGCCATCCCCAGTATTGGAGATTTCAGAATGTCAGGCTTCATCCAGTGAGACATGTGGTATGAACATTTTAAAAAATGTTTCTCCACAAAATATATTGAAACCAACTCTAATCATTCCAACTCATGCATTCTTAGCTTCATTTGGAAGAAGCTTGTGTTCCCTAATTAATCATAATTATAGGGTACATTATAAAGGAAATAAAACATGTTTAATGAAAAATTGATGTCAAATTTTACTTCAGAGTTCTTGGGATATAATATGTAATATTATCATTTATAGTCCCTTCAGAGATTTGGTTCTGATAAAGAGCTGCTGGTTATTAGAATTTCAAGTTATTTAACATCTTTTAAGCAATGATGCTGTGCCGTGATGATTACACACTGAATAGGCCTGAGGAAGAGAGATGTACTTCTTAAAACAGCATTCAAAGAGGCTCCTGATATTTCAGTTTTTCCTCATGGATCCAATCGCATGTGTGTTTTAAACAGTCTAGATTACATTTTCTTCATTTTCCATTCTTAATACTGTGATTTCTGTTGTAAATATTAAGCAGAACTGAATAAAATTCACAGTGCCTGAGGATCTTCAAAGGGTTTTCCAAATGATTCATGCATTGATAGCTGATAGACTCAGCTTGGCAGGGAATTTGTTTGTTGTTTCTTATAGTCTAGATCCTTATAAACAAATTCCTTTTGAATAATAAAGGACATAAAACCTTATGCTTGTGGCCCAGAAGCTGGCACTCTTTTAGCAGTTAAGTTCTGCTCTCAAGATTTATGGGGAACTGCTGATTGTAATTACCTGAAAACATTCAGAAGTCTAACTTTAAATAAAGACTAGAAATTTTCAGAGTAATTATTTATTTATGACTGTGGTTGTGGGGAAATTTCAAACCAATAAATCTAACACATCTCATCAGGGAATGAAGGAATTCTAGTGGTTGAAATAAGTATGTAAAACATTTGGCTTGATAAATCTGTCTTTGCTTTAAGAACAAATAAATACTAGACCCTTTTGATTTATCTAATAGGGTGGAAAACAAATTTACTCTTAAAATGTATCATTACTAGCCTGGATTGTGATAACTAGGCACTGGAATGAGTATCCTATTTTTGTTTTTAAATAAAAATTCTTTGTTTTTTAAAAAAAATCTTTAAGGTCTTACACACTGATCACAGAAAACACGGAAAATACAAACACCAAAGAAAAACAACAAAACAAACCCAGTGAACAAAAGCAGCCTAAAATATCCTCATATATGAATCCAAATACCTTGTCTTCTATCTTGTCTGTCAGCTCTCTCTGTCTTTACCCATGACTTTAACTGGCAGCCCCTTTGATATGGGAGATCACATTCTAAGGGAAACTTGGGATGATGATAAACTTTAGAAAAGTTATGAGTGACCACTGAAAGGCAATGAATGTGACCTATGTGGAACATGGCATAATCATGTTCCATGTCATTCACAAATCTTTAAAATATTCTACACAAGGGCTGAGGATATAGCTCAGTTGGTAGAGTGCTTGCCTCACATGCACAAGGCCCTGGGTTCAATCCCCAGCACCACACACACACACACACACACAAATTCTACACAAGCTGGGCACAGTGGCATATGCCTATAATCCCAGCAACTGGGGAGGCTGAGGCAGGAGGATCACGAGTTCAAAGCCAGCCTCAGCAACTTAGTGAGGTGCTTAACAACTCAGTGAGAGCTTTTCTCTAAATAAAATATAAAAAGGGCTGGGGATGTGGCTCAGTGATTAAACACCCTTGAGTTCAATCCCTGGTACCAAAACCAAACCAAAACAAAACAAAAAAACCCCCTCAAAAACAAAAACAAAAACAAAACAAAAACTAGACAAATAGGTTTAATGTACATTTATCATGATTTTCCTATGACATTATCTTTTCTCTGGAAACTGTTCATTGTTCATGCCTTTTATCTTTTCTCTGTGGTTAATATAAATCATATATTTATATTTATATTCTGGTTAGAATCTTTCATTTTAAATTGTGGAGATTATGCTAGATGTGTCTAATAATGGTTGTAGGTTATAAGTTCATTGCACACAACTGCCGGAAACTAAACTGGACCAAAACAATGACAATAGTTTTGCTCCATGACTACTAATCCCGATGCTGCAATGGCACCTTCCAGGGATGCCTGGAGAGATCAGTATTGACCATTTTGCAATAGTGAGCACAGAGCTGGGAAAGTTGAGTACATTTTGACTGACTTTTTGGTGTTAGGGGTAAGAATATTCAAATGGCACTAGGGCACAGGAATTCCCATGGCTCTGTAGATTCATTACACAAAGAATTCCTGCCCAGTTCATTTGCTTTAAGAAATGTAAGTAGTTTCAGAAGCCAAAGGCATGATGTTAATACATTTAATCAATTAAATTCATTTATTTGGAATTCCAAACAGAGAGTAGAAAGGAAAATGAGATAAAGGTTTTTCTTTTTTCCTCCTCATATATCTAACTCTAGTCTTAAATTAAGCAAATTGAAGAGATCATGCTGAAAGTAGTCACTGCTGTCATGGCTAAAAAAGAATTGGCATGTAATCCAGTAGTAGAAAGAAACTTCTCTCCTAGTAAACATAATGTATTGCCTAATCTTGGAGTGGCCCTGAAAGCCAGCATCAAAACAGTTGCCTGATTGGAAAATGTTCTGAATGATTGAGATGACTTCAGTGAGAAGTGTCAACTTCTTCCCTGGGAGTCTCTGATACGCTTGCATGGGCAATGTCAGGATTGGGTTGGGCCAGCACCGGGTCAGGAGGGAGCCAGACAGATGTCCAGGTCTGAATTAAGCCAGAAGTTTGGGAGCCAGAGAATGAAGACCAGGCAGTTAGTAGCTTATTGTGGCCAAGAACAAGATGGAGGTAAGAAAATGAGGACGTCAGACAGGGTCAGGGAGGAGTAATTAGGCCTGGGCAATGAAAGATGAAAGAATAAGAGGTTCAGAAGTTCAGGTTATTTGAGATCTGGTATAGCACAAGCAAGGAATAAATCCAAGAGTGAGAATTGAACCAGACTCTGTCTGGCAAGGTTGGGCTTGTAGTATTTTACCAAGTAACTCTGGAGACTTGGGAGATGTGGTCTTTTCTTAATTTCTACATCCTCTTCTTACCAGCAGTATACTCTTGGTCAAGTTATATAATCTCCTAAGCTTTAATTTCTTCACCCATTTAAAGGGGATATTATTGCTCACATTTTACAAGTCTTCTGAAAGTGTGCTTGTTTTGTAATAATTCTCCTGAAATCTTAAAATATGTGCACTTTTCTGGTGATGTGGCATGTATAAACATCATGTTTATTTAAAAATCTGCCAGTAGATAGTAGAAACTATTATTATCAGTGATTTAAAATTTGATGTGGGGCAGCAGTTATAAATACATCTATAAAAAATTCACATTTGAGACAATTCTTTAAGCCAGGTTGTATTATAAAGAAAGCAATTCCACTTTCACTAGTTACCAAAAAATACCTAGGAGTAAATTTAACTGAAGAGGTGAATAATATCTATTATTAAAATTATAAGACATTGGGGCTGGGGTTGTAGCTCAGTGGTAGCATGCTTGCCTAGCACGTATGAGGCACTGGGTTCGATCCTCAGCACCACATAAAAATAAAATAAAGATATTCTGTCCACCTACAACTAAAAAATAAATATAAAAAAATATAAGACATTGATAAAATAAATTGAGGAGGAATAAACAACTTTAAAGACATCCTGTGTTCATGGATTGATTGAATCAATATTGTTAAAATGTCCACACTACTCAAAGTAATCTACAGATTCAACTAAATCCCTATCAAAACACCAATGATATTCTTCAAGGAACTAGAGAAACCAACCCTAAAATTTATATGGAATCACCAAACACCAGAACAACCAAAGCCATATTGAACAACAATAACAAAACACAACAATACATCAAACAAACCAAAACCAAACCAAAACAACAACAAAAACAAAGCAGGGGGCAGACTATCTGACTTCAAAATATACTAAAAAAAATGTAGTGATCAAAACAGCACAGAATTGGCATAAATACAGGTATGTAAATCAATGAAACAGAATAGAAAACCTAGAATTAAAACCATGTGTCTGCTGCTGTTTTTCCTGCCAATTGTTTTTGACAAAGGTGTTACAAGCGTGCATTGTAGTATAAGTGATGCTGGGGAAATTGGATATCCACATGTTGTAGAATAAAACTAGAAGCTTTTGTCTTACCAGTTACAAAAATCAACTCAAAACGGGTTAAACACTTAAATGTTCTAGAAACTATGATGAAAACATAGGGGACATGCTTCAAGACATTGGAATGGGATTTTTTTTTTTTTTTTGAGAAGTTCCCCAAAGCACAGGAACAAAGGCAAATCTAGACAAATGGGATTACATCAAACTAAAAAGCTTTACACAGCAAAGGAAAATCAACAAAATGAAGAGACAACCTATGGGATGGGAGAAAATATTTGCATACCATACATCTGACAAGGGGTTTAAAGCCACAATATATAAAGAAACTCTAAAACTCAATAACAATAAACAAGCCTGATTTAAAAATGGACCATAGACCTAAATAAACATTTCTCAAAAGAAGGCATATAAATGACTAACAGGTATATGAAAAAATGTGCAATATCACCAATCATCGGGGAAATGTAAATCAAAACCCTAATGAGACATCATCTCACCTCTGTAAGAATGACTTATCAAAAAGACTAATGATACCAAGTGCTGGTGAGGATTTGGAGAAAAGGAAATCTGTGTACACCATTGGTAGGAATGTAAATTAGTACAGCCATTATGGAGAATAATATAGTCATCTGCCTTTTTTTTTTTTTTTTTTTTTTTTAATACAGGCAAATGCTGCTTTCTTTGGGAAGGCTTTGGGATTGTATTTGGGCCTGTATCAGTATGTCCTAATCTGTTTTATGAAAATACATTTCCATCTCTTAGGCATGATGATTTACATTTACCTCTATAGAATTACAGAGCACATTAGAAGTTTCTCAAACTCAGTTGCTCATGGAATTTTTTGTGCCTTAACATCTATTTGCATCTCTTAGTTTCCTATAATTTGAGGAATGGTAATTTCTAGCAGCAAAAGTTTTGCTCTTCATCTACTTTACCATTTTAGATATTGGGGTCTGATTAGTGACCACAAGAATCTTTAGATACATTTTAAGTTCTTAGTTATTGTAGAGATTCATTAAATATTTTTTAGCAAATCCAAAACTGCAGAAGCAAAATTTCTTGGATATATATCAGTGGAGAAGGAGTAGAGGGCATAGTGCATGTGTATTACTACGTGTTCCAAGAAACACTTTGAAATCTGAAAATAATAAACTATGCTGTATTGCTTGAAGAGAGATAATAAAAATTGAGATAATTGAATAAAAATATTAAAAAATAGCGTTCACAGAATAGAAAAATATTCTTTTGGTTTAAAGCTTTTTAACTCATGAATATTTATTACAAGCTTACTACGTTCTTAATGTTTGATATTCTGGAATATATTAATGTTTTTTATTTATTTATTTATTTATTTATTTATTTATTTATTTTATTTAAATGCATTTCAAGTCCTAGTACATAAACAGAGCTCAGTTTTTCCATTTCTCTGGTTGCAAATCATAAAGAGTCACACTATTTGTGTCTTCATACATGCACCAGGGGTAGTAATGACCCATTCAATCAATCATCATTACTATTCCCGTTGGAATACATTAATGTTAATGATTTTATTTATGAACAAATACTCTGACATTGGTGTGTGTGTATGTTTTTGTGTGTGCGTGTGTGTGTGTGTGTGTGCGGTGATACAATGTTCGAGCTTAAGCACTGAAGTGCTAACTTGTATGGAAAAATACTTAAAGATGTTGTCATCTTACCCCTCAGTGCTCTATTTGATTTGATGCTTTTTTTTTTTTTTTTTAGCTTCTCAGCATTAATGTCTCTCCCAGACTGAAATAATGGTCGTCCTCTAAAGCCAGTTTAACTCAAACTAATTTTCAAATGAAAGATGACACATTTAACCAAGGTGAATACATTGGTGGCCATTTGAAAAAATATTTTTAAAGGTGATTTCACCAACCAGATTGTGCCTTGAAGAAACACTCTGTATAAAGTAAGAATGGAGTTGGCTTTGAGTAGTTGATTACCTTCCTTACTCCACCAAGTATGGCCCAGAACAGTGCACTTGAACCCAACCCAAAGTAAAGGCTCCTGCACTGGGTTAATCATGGTGGTGATACTGGTCTTGGAAATTAGGTACTCCTTCCCCTGCTATTGAAGATTAAACACCCGAGAAACGACTAAGCAAGAGCAAAAAGTAAATTTTATTTAAGAATCAGGAAAGAAAGACACACACACACACATACACAATCTCCAGAGAGGAGGGAGCCCAGTGCTGATGCCAAAGGAAGTTGGGGTGTCTTGCCCCTTTTATAGATTTCAGGTTTCCTTTCTTCTCATGCCCTCTCCTTCTTTGATCTTGCCTAAATGGTGACCAAAAGGCAAGAAAAGAGCCATCTAGGGGTGATTTCTTGTGTTGGAAAGCCTCCTTCAACCCAGGCTGTTAGCACCTGGGTGATGAGAAGTGCTATCCACTCATTTCCTTTTCTTTGACAGTCAGGTACCTGTCCTTTGTCCTGGTATCAGTGGCAAGGCCAACAGCGAGGGGTGTGGTTTGCCTCTGTCCTAGGGTCCCATTCTCTTTGACACTTCCAGATCATGGCTGTCCAGTAGCTAGCCTCTTTCCCAAGATCAGTGCTGGGCTCATAGTGTTAGATGGGCTCACTACTCTGAGCATAGGAAAATGCCCTGTTCCTCTAATCCTGCCCCTCCCCTCTTTTCTGTATTAGCCTTCCTTGCTTGGGAGTGGGAGGACCTCATATTTGGTAGAGGGCATGGGAGAAAAATGGGTAAGAAGGCCATTTTTGTTGTTTTAGTTTTAGGTTACATATGCTTTCTTAACTTTGATAAAAAGAGTCCCTATTTTATCAAATAGGTGCTGGGCCAGACTCAGAGCAGTGAAATGTTTACTTAATGGTCATTGCTTTCCATGCATATATTTTATTCTGTATATATGTAGTTCTCAGAGACTCTGCAGGGAGAAGAGACAGTGTAAGGACAGGATTTTGAATCAAATTCCAATGTCTGAGCAATGTTTTCCTTCATTTTCATAACTCTAAATCTGTGCCCCTTGTGGACATACTTCAGATATGCTTTGCAGGAAATGACCTTCAAATATAATAGAGAGAAGAGTTCAGTTTTGTTTGTTTTCATATAATGAAATATGAAATATGAAAATCAAACAAAAAGAAGCTCAAAATAATTTACCATCCATAACCTTGAGTTCCACTCACCAGAGGTGGTTCCTTTCAACAATTTCTAATGTATGTCTCCAGAAGTTTTCCATTAATATATACTAATGGATAATTTTGAAATATATAAATAAAATTAAAATGGCATTTAAAAACACATGTGCCCAAATGAAGTTAAGCCACTATGCAATTCACTTTTTAAAAGTTAGCAATATCTTGAAGATTGTTTTATAATAGCACCTGCAGACAGATCTTATTCTTTTATAGCTGCATAATTGTGTGTGTGTGTGTGTGTGTGTGTGTGTGTGTGTGTGTGTGTGTGTGTTGCAGGGGATTGAACCCAGGGCCTTGTGCATGCGAGGCAAGCACTCTACCAACTGAGCTGTATCCCCAGCCCTACGGCTGCATAGTTTCTCTCAGCAGGGGATGTATGATAATTTATTCAATTGCTTTAAAGATAATAATTATCCCATTGAAAAGAGTGTGTTGGATTGAAGATATTTCTCCCTAAGTAAAGATCTCCTTTTATTTTTCCCTGAAAAATAAAAATTCAATTGTATACATATTGTTGGAACTATGAGTTTTAGAGACGTTAATGTTAGCATCAGTTAAGATAGTAGCAACACAAAGAAATACACAGCAACAAAAACCTTGGCTGGACAATATCCAAGGCCTTGACCTGTGTTTTGAATATGTTTTTCCTTTGAAGAACCTTCACAACCCGTCTCCTCACCTGTTGTGTAGACAATAGCTATCAGCATCTGAAGCACTCCCAAAGACAGGGACATTTTTGTACAGAGAGGACAAGGGGCTGAAATGTCAGGCCAGAACATTCAGAGAGGTTCTCTTAGTTCTCAGAAACTGCATAATACCTAGGCTGGGAAAAAGAACCAAGGAACTACTCATGAGAGAAGAAGGAGAGTGGAAAAACCTGGGAGAGGAATAGAAAAGAACCATTCTGGGAAGTGGAGATTTCCTTTTCTGTGTGGTTCTCACTCTCCCCTCACTTCCTGTAGTTTATGACCTGTGATCAATCCTGGGCAAGAATATTTTGCTATTTTTGACTCATGCAGGATTGGACAAAGTGGTTGAAAATATCCTTGCATGCTACCTCAATGGTAGACACAAGTCTCATGGTCAGCACTGTAGCCAAAGCATAGGGAACGCAGAAGTGAACAAAAACCCTTTGAGAAATAGAGTCAGTGGATATGGACAACTCTTTGGAAGAGTTTGGCTATAAAATGGAGGAGAGAAATGAGACTGTTGGGTTGAAGAAAGGCAGTAATTACAATGTAAATTTAAACACAGACATTCATATCTTCAAAGGCTTTCTATGTACTGGTAAATGTTGGGTGGAGAGCTTCATCTGAGTTATTTCAATGAATCATCTCAACAACTGTAGGGGATATCTCTATCTCTACATCTCTATCTCTATCTCTATCTCTATCTCTATCTATAAAGTAGTTAAGAGATACAACCATAAATATTTGATCAAACTCATGATAAATCCTAAAAAGTAACATATAGAGAATTTGCAGTCTATTAACAGCATCGAGTTATAAACTATCCTGTAGGACAATTGATTTCATTCTTAGTTTCAGTTCAATATTTATGTTATGTGAATTATTCAAAGAGATATGCTCAACAGTGATTTTCCATGGTTTAAAAATTTTGGAAATGTATTATTCTTATTTTATTTATACCAGCCAGTAGTCAATCTTCCATTTGTCAAATGTAAATAATTTATAGTAAAAGATAAAAAGAATAAATGATTTATAAAGTTCATTTTCTTCCTTTGCATCACTGTGACTAAAATGCCAATGAGAAAACTTAGAGAAGGGAAAGTTTATTTGGGACTCTCAGTCCATAGATAGCTGGGTCCATTGCTCTGGGCCTAAAGTGAGGCAGACTATCAAGGAGAAGGGCATGGCAGAAGGGAACTGCTCAGTTCATGGTGGGGTCAGGAAGTGTGGGGTAAAGAAAGCCAGAGGGAAAAGGCTCCCTTCTAGGGCACTCTTTCAGTGACCCACTTCCTCCAGCCATGCCCCACCTGCCTACAGTTACCATTCCAGTGAGTCCATTCAAACTAAGATGTACTGATTAGGTTATAGCTCTCATAATTGAATCATTTCATCTCTGAGTATTCCTGCATTGACAGGAGCTTTTGGGGAATACCTCATACCCAAACCATAACAGACACCAAGATTAGGAGAAATTCTGAGTATTGAATAGCTCTAGGTATGTGTTTTAAGAATTTTGAACTTTATTCTGAAACTGGCGCAAACTATTAAAATATTTTGAGGAGGAGGGTGACATGTTTTCGTCTGAGTTTTGAAAGGATCTCATTAGTTTCTTTTGGGGGAATGGGCTGGAAGTCACTAGCAGTGGTTGTTGTGGGGCCCCTGGGAAGTTATTGAAGTAGTGCAAGTAGGTGAGTTGGCTTGGACAAGAGTCCTGGATGGTGGCAGTGGACATGGAAAGAAGTTGACAGAGACATGTTCAGAAATATAATCAACAGAAATAACTGAATCATTGATTGAGAGGGTGAATAAGAGGGTGATGTCAACTATTTATCCTAAATTTCCAGCTTAGGTAAGAAGATTGACACAAGGCTAACATGAAGAGCTACATTCATTTTTTGAACCCACCTCAATTAAAGTTTTGTCTTCACTATTTCTGCCAAACTCTCCTTATCAAGGCCACCAGGGAATTCCATATAGTCAGATTCAGTGGTTAATTCTCATCTATCTTCTTACCCTTCTATTAGGAGAACTGGATAGAGCTGGTCACTCTCTTTAAATCACTTTCTTAGGCTGTAGTGGAATCTTCCCTTCCAGGTTTTTTCATCTCATCAGTTGTTCCTTCTTAGCCTAATTTGCTAGAGCTTTCTCATCTTTGCAATCTTCAAAGACTAGAGGAACTTCCTTGAGCCCTTGGACCATTTCTTTTCATTATTTTTGTCCACAGAGAAGTTTATTGAATCCTTAGCTTTAAATTCAACCAACCACTTCCAAATTTATCATTCCTCTCCTAACTTCTGTGAACTGCACATTATAGCCCACTCTTTGCTGCTCAAACCTACTACTTCCACAGTTTTCCTGTCCCTTCTATATTTGATAGCTTCCTTCTTCCAGTTGCTCAGGCCAAAAACTATGAAGTCATCCTTGATGTCTTTCTTTCATGTTCATATCTAATTCATCAGAAAATCCTGAGAGCATGCTCTTTGAAACATATTCAGAATACCTCCAGTTCCTACAACCTGCTCTGTCCCAGCCACCACCATCTCTTACCTGGAATAGTGCAGCAGCTTCCAACTAGCATGTACACTTATTCCGGTCCAGCCAATGCCCGCCCTTCCCCTCAACGGCTAAAGTGGTCCTTCCAAAGAAGAAAAGGAGCCAGTCATTTTTGTACATAAAATCTGCTGCCATTTCATGCTGGATAAAGATCAAAGTCCTTGCCAAGGCCTACTTGACTCTATTTTATTTGACTATCTGCTACCTCACTAATGTCACCTCTTATTACCTGTATGTTTCTATATAGTAGCTACAAAGCCCTCACAGATGTTCCTCAAATACCCAGATCTGCTTCCACTTCAGAATATTTCAATTACTGTTTTGTGTGTCAGAAATACAGTTCCTTCAGGAATCCACATAGCTTTTTCTCTCACATTGTTCAGATCTTTGCTAAAATGCCATTTTATTAGTAGGGCTTTCCTGACCACCCTTTTACAACTGATAACTCACACCCTCCAGCCCTCCCCCACCATCTTCTTATTGTGATTTATTTTTCTTCACAGTACTTTCCACCATTAGACATGTTTGTTGATGATCTTTCTCCTTTCCCTAGAGTGCAAGCTGTAAGTTCACTGGGATGTGGTCTCTGTTTTACCCCAGCAATGGTGCCTGAGTAGCCTGCTATGAGTATGAAGGTGCTGACTTATTTTGAAGAGAAGCAAGTTCAGACCTCAGAACAAAGAAGATAAAGGTACAGCTGGAAGAAGGATTTAGAGTAAGATGAGGATACTGTACGGCAGAAAAAATGAGAATACATTTTTATGTAGGGGGATTATTGAAAGAAATCAGAATAAAGCAAAGTTTAATAGGAGAAATATGCTATTTTCCAAATTTTGCCCAGAGAAGACTCAGCCTGACTCATATTCAGATTTTTGACTTCATGTCCTTTGACCACTGACCAATCATTTAGGACATAAAGCAGCTGGGTCTTATGTTTAGAAATTTTTTTGGCCTGTAAATTCAAAATGATAAATGGCTAATCTTACCATAAAATAAACAAGATGCATCTTAAAATAACCTTGAAATACATAGACTCTCATTTGTTCTCTGATTAGACTTGATAAAGT
Source organism: Xerus rutilus (assembly GCA_028644305.1). Lineage (NCBI taxonomy): Eukaryota > Metazoa > Chordata > Mammalia > Rodentia > Sciuridae > Xerus > Xerus rutilus. The sequence continues at coordinate 74,299,870 of CM053406.1, read as the reverse complement.
CTTGGGAAAATAATTTCAGTCCAATAGAGAAAAGAATTGCAAAGTTGGATTACTCAAGATTGATTTGTTGGTCTGCATAATTCAAGAACTTTATTAAAAGTAAATATTTTTGCTGACTAAATTGAAAGATTTATGAGACAATGACATCAGTATTTGTGTGCAAATGAAAAATATTGTAAGAGGAAATGGAGACTAAGAACTTGATAAAGTTTGGCATTATTTTATGCTTCTCCACAAATATGGTGAAGTAGGGCTTATAGTGTACACTATCCTGTTACTGTGTCTAACATGTGCTACACAAATACTTCTGGGTGTGATTAAGACTCACCAAAGCATTGTTTGTAGCTGATGGTATTTTCCTACAGAGAAAAGAGAAGTTCCTTGAAGTTTTGTGAGCTTGCTTTATTCACTTGAACATTATTGTCTTGTTTATTTATCCTGTTCCTTTGCATCTGATCTGTGAACAATTTTTTGGCAATCTTTCTGTTAGGTCGGTTTAAGGTGGCTAAGGGGAACCAAAATACCAGGCAGCCCACATGCATGAAAGAACAACCAATCAGACGCTGACAGACAAGCAGTGATGACGCCTGGTAACCACCTATCAATTAGCCGATCCCCGACCAATGCCAGGAGGACAAGGGCCGCCCAAAGACCTCCCCTTCCTGCCCTAAGCTTCCCTTTCCTGTCCTAAGCCCTCCCCTTCCTGCCCCAAACCCATAAAACTTTCAAACCAGCTGAGCGTGCACTCGATTCTCCCAGACCGGCTCTGTTAGACTGGTGAGTTGCGCCCTGGAGCGTATATCAATAAAGCCTTGCTTAGCGGTTTTAATTTGCCTCCTTTTGGTCATTGTTATTTGACCTTACACTTTCCATCCTCTCTCACATCATTCCTCTTCTTCCATCCTCACTGCTGCTCCCTGTTTAGGTCATCTTATAAGTCCCACTTCTGGGATTTTTGTAACCACATCTCCTTGCACCTAGGCTGTCTTTGTGCTTCACATCTTGGTTAAAATAAAAAAAATTTCAAGCTGGGCAGAGTGGTGCAGGCCTGTAATCCCAGCACTTAGGGAGGCTGAGACAGGAGAATTGTGAGTTCAAAGCCAGCCTCAGCAATGGCGAGGTGCTAAGCAACTTCAGTGAGACCCTGTCTCTACATAAAACACAAAATAGGGCTGGGGATGTGGCTCAGTGGTCAAGTGCCCCTGAGATCAATCCCCAGTACTCCCCGCCCCCACCAAAAACAAAGAATTTTCATTTACTTTATTTTAGCTAGTCTGGTAAGTTTGAAATGGCATTTCATTTGCTCATAATTTGAGTTTCTTGAATGATTGGTGATATTGAGCTTCTTTTCATTGTACTTTTAGCCCTTTGTAAAACACCTTTGAAGTCTCTTGCCCATTTTTCTATTAGGTTGTCTGTCTTATTACTTTTAAAGACCTTTTCATATATTATGGATCAAAGCTTTTTGTTGATTGTGTATGATAAGTATACTCTGCCTGTCTGTGGCTTGTTTGTTCATTCTCTTTATGGTGTTTTTTGCAAAACAAAAACTTACTACTATAATGTTGTTCAATTTATCAATTTTATCCTTCATAATTGCTATGTTCTATGACCTGGTTAGGAAATAAAACAATCTCCTCTGCTGTATTCTAGAAACTTTATCATTTTTGTCACACTTAGATTCATCTGGAATTGATTGTCATGTATGGTGTGAGGTTATTATTTTATGTTGTCATCAAAGTACAAATGATACTATTCATAAAAGAGGTTTTATGTGCTGACTACTCCAGTACCACTTTTAACAAACATAAATCATGTTTACCTATTTGTGCTGGTCTTTTTCTTGACCTTCTATTGTTCTATTGGTCTGCTTGTTGAAGTGTACCAAAGTCATGCTGCTTTTGTTGATTTTCTTGGAGGGAAAAAAAGAATTTTGAGTCTAGATTTATGTCAAGAAAATACAGGGATAATAAAATATATAAAAAATTTGTGTATATATATCACGATGTATGTGTCACATTTATGGAGGTATAATGTATTGTGAATATAAATTTATTTATGAACATAATATGTGTCATATATTTTGAGGTATAATTTACGTATAGTAAAATTCACTCCTAGCTATATAGTATAGTGAATTTGGACAAATGCATACAGCTGTGTATCTATACTATAATCAAGATTTCTATTTCCAACACCTCCAAATTAGGCCCCTTAGTCCCGTTCTCGCCAGTCTTTCCCCCCACTCTCATTCCTTAATAAGCACTGATTGTCCCTATAGTTTTCATTCTCTTAATATGTCTTTTTCAGGAAAGATAATTTTAATTTGGATGAAGTCCAAATTAACAAATTTTCTTATAGATCATGACTTTGGTGTTGTATCTAAAATTTTTGTCCAATGTAAAAATTTCTCCTATTGTTTTATAATTTTAGGTTTTACATTTAAGTACATGATCAGTGTTTTTTTTTTTTTGTCCTGGGAATTGAACCCAGGGGCTCTCACCAGTGAGCCACATCCCCAGCCCTTTTATATATTTTATTTAGAGGTAGGATCTTGAGTTCCGCTCCAGAGTTCCTGTGGATTGGCAGGAGCCGCAGAGGCCCCAGATCCGCCCTCAGGAAACTCCACGGGTGTCCAGCCAACAGGAGACCAGGGACTGCTAGCCGATAGCCACTGGGGAGCCCAAACTCAGGGTAAGAGTCCCCGCAGAGACCCTAGCATGAGGCAGCTCCACCCACGGGTGGCCTGGGCCCGCCCCAGTTCCGCTCCAGAGTTCCTGTGG
>CM053406.1:74280885-74296987 GCA_028644305.1 Xerus rutilus | reverse complement strand
AACTCACGATCCTCCTACCTTAGTCTCCTGAGGTGTGCACCACCACAGCCAGCATATGATCAGTTATGAGTTAATTTTGTATAAGATATGAAGTAAGTCAAGTCTTTTTTTGCATATGGGTACTCTTTTGTTCAAGTACCACTTGTTGAATGTGTATATAGGTCTTTCCCATATCTATTTGCCTTCCCATATACTTTTTTTTAAAAAAAATATTTATTTTTTTAGTTGTAGGTGGACACAATAACTTTATTTTATTTTTATGTGGTGCTGAGGATCGAACCCAGTGCTTCCCGCGTGCTAGGTGAGCACACTACCACTGCGCCATAACCCCAGCCTTCCCATATACTTTTTATTTCTTTAAGTCAAATAGTATAATCATTACTCCAAAAATTAAATGGTGGTATAGGTATATATAGTATAATTAAGATACAATGTGTGGTACTGTTTCTATTTATAACCATATTAGAAGTTTTTCTCCTACTTAATATATATTCAGTTGTGTTTTAGTTGAACATAAAACCGTCCTTGTACTACCACTGATAATTGGCAATAGCTCATTCCCATATACTTTTAAAACTCAGCATGACATTTTATGTAAAAAATGACCTTCTGGGATTTTATTGGAATTGCACTGATTCTATAAGTTTAGGGAGGGTTAACATCTTCACACTATTGAATCTTTCAAACCACAAAGCCAGTGTATCTCTCCATTCATTTATAGCTTTAATTTATCAGTTTTATAGTTTTAAACATATAGATCCTGTATACATTTTGTAAGATGAATATCTAAATATTTCATGGTTTTTGGTGGTGTTTCAAATGTTACTCTTTAAAGTTTCATGTCCAGTTATTCTTACTAGCATGTAGAAATAAAATTAATTTTTTTGATACTGGCCTTATATCTTGTAACTTTCCCAAAGAGACTTATTTTATTGCTTTTAAAGATTCTTTAGGATTTTTCTTTATGGACAGTTGTGATAATTTGGATCTGAAATGTCACCTAAAGGCTCATATATTGAAGGCTTCGTCCCCATTGTAGTAATTTTCAGAGGTAGGACCTAGTTGAAAGTCCTACTTGAAGGGAAAAGTGGTCCTTGGGGACTGTATCTTGTTCCTGGCCTCTTTCTTTCCCTGCTTTCTGGCCATGATGAGGTGAGCAGCCCTGCTCCACCAGGCCCTCTCTGCCTTGATATTCTGCCTCACCACAGGTACTTAGTAATGGAGCCAGTTGACCATGGACTGGAACCTCTGAAACCATGAACCAAAACCAATCTTTCCTCCTTTAAATTGTTTTTCTGAGGTATTTTATCACAGCAATAAAAACTGACTAATAGCCGGGCATGGTGGCACAAGCTTGTAATACCAGCACTTTGGGAGGCTGAGACAGGAGAATTGCAAGTTCAAAGCCAGCCTCAGCAACAGCGAGGTGCTAAGCAACTCAGTGAGACCCTGTCTCTACATAAAACACAAAATAGGGCTGGGGATATGGCTCAGTGGTCGAGTGCCCCTGAGTTCAATCTCCAGTACCAAAAAAAAAAGAAAATATGTTGGGGGCTGGGGTTATGGCTCAGTGGTAGAGCATTTGCCTCACATGTGTGAGGCACTGGGTTCCATTCTCAGCACTGCATATAAATAAATGAATAAAATACAGGTCCATCAACAACTAAAAAAATATTTAAAAAAGAATTTTGGATCTTGCCAAATGCTTTTCCTGTAACCATTGAAATATTATACGATTGTCTTTGTCAGTTGCTATGGTAAAGTATTATTGAACAATTCAGGTTTTTTCAGTGTTGAATCAGTTTTGCTATTCCTAGATAAAATTCTCTTGTTCATAAAGTTTGTTTTTTAAAAAGTAATATTTCTGGATTAATTCACTAGCATTTTATTATTGAGACTCTTTGTGTCTGTGTTAGAGAAATAGCCATTTGTAATTTTCTTTTATTTTCTTTTGTAATGTCTTTTCTGGTGTTGTTACAGGATAATACTGGCCTCATAAATGAGCTGAAAAGTGTTTTCTCCTCTTTTGTATTCTGGAAGAGTTTAAAAAAATTATTATTTGTATATTTCTTCCTCATATGTTTGATAACATTTGTCAATAAAGGTATTTGTGCCTGGAGTTTTCTTTGAGAAAAAAATTTTGAGAATTTTTGTGTATAAAGTCAAATTCTTTAGTAGGCATAGGACTAATCAGCCTATCTAATTCCTTTTGGTTGAACTTTAGCAGTCTGTGACTTCCAAGGAATTTGCCTATTTCATCTAAGTTTATGGATTACAATGTTTTGTGATATTCCTTATTATCCCTTTAATATTTGTGGAGTCTATAGTGACATGTTATCTTTCTTTCATTCATGATACTTGTTATTCATTGTCTCTCTTTATAATTTGGTCAATCCAACTACAAGTTTATAAATTTTATTGATTTTTTTCAAGAAATCGACTTTCGTTTTTATCTATTTTTTTTTAGCTTTAATTCTATTGATGACCACTCATCCTTATTATTTTCTGCTTTTTGCCTGCTATAGATTAAATTTGCTCCTTGAAAAAATATCTTTTCAGTGTAACCTTACTGATTTGTGACCTTTCATTTTTTTTTTTTTTTGGCTTCCCTCCTTTAATAGCATTTCTGAAATTTAATGTGCTGTGTTTCATTTTTATTCAATGAATGAAATTCTCTACTTTCCCTTATAACTCCCTTTTTGACTCATGGATTATTTAGAAACTTGTTGTTTGATTTCTGTATATTTAGGAGTAATAGCTGTATCTTTATATCTATCTATCTACCTATCTATCTATCTATCTATCTATCTATCTATCTATCTATCTATCTATCTATCTGGCTTATAGTTTCATTTCCATTATAGGAGTTAATGTAGAGAAACTGAGTTTGGGTTTTGTTGTTGATATGCATTTCTTCAGCATGCAATACACAGTCTTTAAGTTTCTCTGATGATATCTTATGCTTAGAATGAAGATACAGGTGTCTGAAGGTTTATCTCAATGTGTGCTTTGAACTGTGAGCTTGAACTGTCCTTCTCTGCCTTCACCAGAGCTGCAGCCAAGGTCCTGCCCCTCCCTGCATGGTGCACATTGGTGGCTTATTACTCAGTGTTTGCCATACTGGTGGGGAGCAGGTCAGAAGGCCCTTGTTGTTCTGGTCCAGCCCCAGGCTAACATAGTTCATTTGCGTCTAGGTCTTCAGGGATAGTTTCTCAGTGTTCTTTCTCCCAATGCCAAGCAGCCAATTTTCTGCCTGTATTTGTGACAAGTCTTGTACAGAAGTTTTTTCTTGCCCTATTTCAGTGGTAGGCAGCGTCTAGCAGTAACTGATGCAGAATCCTGGGTTCAGGACTGATTTTTTTGCTCCTCACCCAGTGATAGAAGTGTTTTTATTCTTTTCTTCTGTCCTCCTAGAAGTAATAGGGTTAACTGTCCCTCCCCAGTGGCTTAACCCTTTTGAGAGAAGAGTTCAAGCAGAAGAGCCTGGTTTCATGCCTTACCAATGGTGGTGGCTGAATTTTCTCCTCCTTAACTATATATACCACAGAGAGGATCTTGTTCCAGACTCCTGCGAGGCCTCCTCTGAGTACCAGGTGAACATTAATCAAAAACAGCCTGAAAGTGTATGGTAATTCCCTTGAGTTTTCCTCTCTCTGCTGTCATGGTAGCTCACACTAATGGCTGGCTTATGTCTTTTGCCCACTTGAGTGGAATCCTCATCTTCCTTCCATGCTCTGGCACAGGTGAGATTGTCTTTGCTTCCATCTCACCTCAGAAAGGACTCCCCCTCCTGGGCATTCAGGTTGCTTGGTTGTCCTGCAATGATAGTTTTTATTTACAATGATTTATTTATTTATTTATTTATTTATTTATTTATTTATTTATTTATTTTGGTTCCTTTTAGTTATACATGACAGTAAAATTCATTTGACATAATTATAAAAGCATGGAATATATTTTATTTTAATTTGGTCCTGAGTAACTTCCCTTCCTCTCCCTTTCCCCTACCCCTATACCCTTCCTACTGCTCTACTGATCTTTCTGCTATCTACCCATAGTTATTCTTTTTAATTGATTTCTTGTGGATATACATGATGGTGAGATTTAGTGTGGCATATCCATATATGTACATAGGCAAGTTTTGTCAGATTCATTCCACTGTCTTTGCTTTTCTCATCCCTCCTCCCTTCCCTTCATTCTCTTTTATCTACTTCACTGAACGTCTATTCTTTTTTTAAAAAAACTTATTTATTCTACTTAGGTATACATGATAGAATGCATTTTGATTCATTGTACACAGATAGAGCACAACTTTTCATTTCTCTCATTGTACATGATGTAGAATCACATCATATATGCAGTCATACATGAAGCTAGGGCTATGATGTCCGTCTCATTCCATCATCTTTGCTGCCCCCATGCCCCCTCCCCCCTCCTTCTCTTTGGCCAAAGTTCCTCCATTTTTCTTGTGTCCTCTCCTTTATTATGGATCAGCATCCACTTATCAGAGAGAATATTTGGCATTTGGTTTTTTGAGATTGGCTTACTTCACTTAGCATGATATTTTCTAAGTCAATCCATTTACCTGCAAATGCCATAATTTTATTCTCTTTTATTGCTGAGTAATATTCCATTGTGTATATATACCACAGTTTCTTTATCCAGTCATCTATCGAAGGGCATCTAGGTTGGTTCCACAGTTTAGCTATTGTGAATTGAGCTGCTATAAACATTGAAATGCCTGCATCACTGTAGTATGCTGTTTTTTTTTTTGTAGTTTATCTGATTTTGTCATTTAGCTGTTATCTCACTGTTAGAAAAGTAATGACTTTATTTTTAGGTTTATACAAACTAGGTAGAAGTTCAACAAAAGATGATGTTTCCATGCTTAAGAAGAGTAAATTGTGACTCTGAGGTAAGGTGAAAAATTCCTGTTGATCAAACATCTATGTTAAAGCTTTGGACATAAATGTTAATAACAATGCCATGTTTTCTAAGATACTACACGATGATTATCAATGTTCATAATGATGACATCAAACAAAGCATTTTTTGAACTCTAAATTGCCATTGGTATCATATTCATTTGAGGGAATACTTGTTAAACAATAATAATTTGAGTATGGTATCTATGATTTTATTCTATTAATTTTATAAATAGCTCAGTGGTAAAATGCTTGCCTAACATGCTTGAGGCCCTGGGTTCAATTCCCAGCACGACACATACACAAACAAAATCATGAATTTGAATGTATATGTTTTACTCTGTTTTTTGGTAGCTTAAAGAAATGAGTATTTAAAAATTTTAGGGAACAGAAAATACTGCATGTAAAATTTTGGGTAATATCTTTATATTCTTTTATATGCAGCTAACACACTTGCCCTGCATATTACATGTTAATTATACTGTTGCTCCCTAACAGATAGGAGCATTCCTCAGTGCAAATGAAACAAAAATTTTTCTTTTTCTCTTGATTATTTTCTTTTATATAAATATATTCTGATGGGTATCAAAGTTATCAGTCTAGATAAGTAATCTAAATGTATACAATACCACCCATGACCCAGTTTACTTTATTTTGCTTTGGTTGAGTTTATGCCACCATATTTGAAGAGATTTTTAGAAAGCTGAGTTGCATTCTGTGAAGTAGAGGCAATGTTTAATTTTATAATTTATATAGTATGCAAGATGACACATAATGCATTGTTGGAACTCATGCAAATAACTACACTTCATTTGGCAAAGGTGATAGTTTCAGCATACATATGGCTGAAGATGCTCTTCAGTACAGTACATTCTGTACTTCAGTAATTCCCATAGCTATCAAGTACTAGAGAGGAATATTCTTGATATTTATCCTGGAAGATCATATTCAACATCTTTTTTTAATATGTAGAGCACACTTTAAATGATTACATAAATTGCCTTTTCTTTAAAAAATATGATTCATCTTTTTCTTATTGTGAAGAGAGTCTTAGGTTTAATTAAAAATTTGATTCAAGGGAAAACTTTTAGGCAACAGGAAATTCCTTGGTTATCATAGTTCAATTTTATGTTCCACAGGGCAGGATGTGCTCCATTTAGCCTATTTAATATGATAAGTTTAGGGAGAAGTTCAGCTATTTAGGGAAACAGGAGTAAAAAATGGCAGGTTTGGGGCACAAATGGCTTTACCTGTCTTCTTTCTTCTGCCATAAAGATACTTTTGCTACCAGGAATAAGAAAATGGGATTTATTTGCTTGCACACCCATAAAAGAAGATAGAGGATAGGGATTTCACTTTGTGTATAAATAAAGTTAAATAATTCCTGGTTTTCCAGTACTTCATGTGTTTATCATGAAGCAGTAAATCAGTAATACCTTTGTGTTGCTGCCCCAGAGGAATGGTCTCTGTGGTTCTTTTTTTTTTTTTTTTTTTAATATTTTGTTTTAGTTGTAGATGAACACAATATCTTTATTTATTTTATGTGGTGCTGAGGATCGAACCCAGGGCCTCACGTATGCGAGGCAAGCGCTCAACCGCTGAGCCATTACCCCAGCCCCGTCTCTGTGGTTCTATGAAGTGTATTGCAGTGATGGTCAGTGAAGATAGTTTTAGTTTACACCACTATCAGTAACTGATTGCTCATACACAAAACACGTAGACTATGATAATTATACCCCTGAAACTCAATAGAGGATATTGTGGCAAAGAACTCTGTGCTGGTAGTTATAGGTGCATAGGTATAGGGTATAGGGGCAAGAGGGAGAAAGAGACACACTCAGAGAATTCATTTACACTCAACAAAGAAAAGCAGTTTCTAGCCTGATGGGGACCGCTTGCAAGTAAACAATTACTTGGTAAAGAGTTGGTATTTAAAGTGAAGGCCAGGGGCTGAGGTTGCGGCTCAGTGGCAGAGTGCTTGCTTCACATGTGTGAGGCACTGGGTTCGATCCTCAGCACCACATAAAAATAAGTAAACAAAATAAAGACACTGTGTCCATGTATAACTAAAAAATGTTTAAAAAAAGTGAAGGCTAATAATTTGTAGATGCATACTAAGGACTTTTTATAAATAATTATCAAGCAGAAAAGACTTGACCACATGGGATGAGAACAAATCAAACCTCAAGAATTAGCTCCATTGAGCTCAAAAGAGGAATCCAGTTGGACCAGAGCAGAAATCACAGGCTTTTTATACTACTGAATACCTCTGTTTCCTCAAAGTGGGGGGAGAAGTAGATATAAAATACACTTACATTCATTGTAATTATTTGTTATAATTAGGAAGAGACTTCTCTATAATAAAATATGCACACTTCACATTCTTTTAATTTTGCATTTCATCTTATTTTACTTTTTAAAAACTTGTTCATTTTATAAATACATGACAGTAGAGTATATTTTGACATATTATATATACATGGAGTATAACTTATTCTAATTAGGATCTCATTCTTGTGGTTGTACATAATATGGATTTTTGCTGGTGGTGTATTCATATATGAACATAGGAAATATATGTCCAATTCATTCTACTGTGTTTACTATTCCAATCCCCCTCCCTTACTTTTATTCCTCTTTGTCTAATAAAAAGGACTTCTATTTTCCACACCTCTCACCTCCACACTGTGTTAATATCTGCATATGGAAAACAGTTAGCTTTTGTTTTTTGGGGACTGGCTTATTTCACTTACCATCATGGTCTCCAATTTCATCCATTTACCAGGAAAGACCATAATTTTATTCTTTATAGCTGAGTAATATTCGATTGTGTATACATACCACATTTTCTTTATCTATTCATCTGTTGAAGGGCACCGAGGTTGATTTAATAGCATAAATATTGAAAATTGAGCTGCTATAAACATTGATGTGCCTGTGTCACTGTAGTATGCTGATTTTAAGTCTTTTGGGTATGTACTGAGGATAACTGGGTCAAATGGTGGTTCCATTCTAAGTTTTCTGAGGAATCTCCATACTACTTTCCATGGTGTTGTGCCAATTTGCAGACCCACCAGCAATGTATGAGTGTACCCTGTTCCCTACATCCTTACCAACATTTATTATTGCTTGTATTCTTTTTTGTTTTTTGGCACTGAGGATTAAACTCATGGGTACTTTTGACCACTAAGCCACATCCCCAGCTCTGTTTTGTGTTTTATGTACAGACAGAGTCTCACTGAGTTGCTTAGGGCCTCGGCATTACTGAGGCTGGCTTTGAACTCACTATTCTCCTGTCTCAGCCTCCCAAAGTGCTGGGATTACAGGCATGTACCACCACGCCCCGCTGTTCCTTGTATTCTTGATTGTTTCCATTCTGACTAGAGCAAGATGAAATATCAGTGTAGCTTTAATTTGCATTTCTCTAATTGCTAGAGATGTTGAACATTGTTTCATATATTTGTTGACCTTTCATATTTCTTCTGTGAAGTGCCTATTCAGTTCCTTTGCCCATTTATTGATTGGGTCATTTGTTGTTTTGGTGTTAAGTTTTTTGAGTTTTTTATGCACCATGGAGGTTAATGCTCCATTTGACATGCTCATGGCAAAGATTTTCTGCTTGATATGTTTTTCAGAAGTTGTATCTCTGTATTGATGTGATCTTTCATTTCTTAGGTTGTCTTTCTGATGTCACTCCTTATATTGTTCTTTACCTCACAGATCAATTTAACAATGTACATTCTAAACTCCTTCTCTGACATTTCTTCCACTGTGGTGTCATTGGATTCTGTCACTTAAGTATTTTGGTTTTTTTGGGGTGATTTTTTCCCTTCCTTTTTCATGTTGTTTGTGCATATCCCCATCTAACAGTATGGATTAGAGGCAGTATAGTTTCTACTCTATGGACTTAGAATGTCTTTGAAGGTTTCCAATTCCTCACCATTTAGGGGGATATAAATCATAAGAACAATCAATGTAAACAATATATAGCATTAAACCAAATAGTTCTTGCTCTGACATCTACAATGTTAATTGTCATAATAAATGGGAATGACATGATCAGTTATTGCCCACAATGAAAACAGTAAATTTGCAAAGGGTTTACAATTTTGAATGATGAACAGGGATAGAACAGAAGTGATGTAGGATGTGATGATTATGAGGGAGGAGGAGAGAAAATAGAAGTAAAATATTAATGGAAGAGTGAAAGAGCAATAAAGATTGGCTATTAGCAGAAGAAAATAGGGAAAGAGAATCAAGGGAATCAGATAAGTAAGAGAAAAATATGTAAAATAAAAATTAAAAAACAAAAAATAAAATTGAAATCTAGTAATCAAACATCCTAATCATCAAAATACTGATCCATGAAAAATAAGTCCCTTCAAAAAATGCTAGAAATGAGAAAAAAGAAACAAATATGAATATGTATAAGTGTCCATGAACTATTCAGTTTACAATTTTTTTTTTGTACTAGGGATTGAACTCAGGGGCACTTGACCACTCAGCCACATCCCCAGTCCTATTTTGTAGAGACAGTGTCTCACTGAGTTGCTTAGCACTTCACCATTGCTGAGGTTGGCTTTGAACTAGTGATTCTCTTGTCTCAGCACTCCCAAAGTGCTGGGATTGCAGGTGTGTGCCACCGTGCCCAGCTTCTAATTTAACAGAGAACAGAAAATGAAAACAGATGAAGAAACATTAAAAAAAAGAGAAGCTAAATTGTTTCCATTGGCGTTCAAAAGATTCTCAGCTTCCCTTCTCAGCATGTTAGTTGGTGTTGCTGGAGTGTGAGAAGAAATCCTATAGGTGGAGCTCCTGGATGCAGGGTTTAGGCTTAGGTTGGCTCCAGGTTCTTTTTTGAAGAGTGATTGGTCTAAAGATTTTAAATCAGCACACCTCCAGGGCCCAGCAGGTGCTGATCCATGCTGGGAGACAGCACCCAGGGATCTATCTCCTCTGGGTTCCACTCATATTTTGGAGGAGCCCATCCTTAGGCCTCACTATCACCCATAGAACCTGCATTTCCTGGTCTATTGAGTTAAGTCTCCAAACTCAATCACTCCTGCTCCTGCCCTTTTGAATTCCTGGCCAGGTGCATCTTTCCCAGTTGGTCCTGCAAGCAGTTGGATTGGAGGGGAAGAGGGGAGCCAGGTGGGTTTCCACAGCTGTATTCCTCTGTGTAAACCCCTCTCTGTGTTTGGTTTTCTCCTAGTCATTTAGGCACACTTTTTGTTGTGTGGTGTGGCTTTGCCAGGCTTGTGTTTCAGGCCAAGCTTGGGCTTGTAGAAATTGGTTCCCTTAGCTGCTGCCCCCATAGCTTGACTGCAAAATGGTTCCTTCCTCTTTCCTCTGCAGGCAGCTGAGAGAGATGAGTTTTCTTTTCTGCACAAGGATATTGCACAGCGTGCTTCATGCCTCCTAAAAATACAGATTTCTTTAATTTCCTTATCCCTCTATTTTGTTTGTTGGGGGGACTGCTCTGGCTGGTGGTGTTGGCAGTGCAGCAGCTGTGGTGATGGTGTGGATTTCTTCCTTATTTTATTGTATCCCACCTCCTGAGTCCCTGATCTGCTTTGAATGTCCAGAATTAACTCCCAGTAAAGCACCCCCCCACTGACTTTTTCCCACTCACCTTGCTGAGAAGCTGGCTATCTGTTTTCATGCCACACAGCAGCTGGGAAAGCAACCTCCTCTTTTCCACCATCTTGAAACCATTCTCTCACTCTTCACATTCTATACAGTGAGTTTAGCTTCACTTAAATTTGTTTTTGGTCATTTTTATTAAGTCCTGTACTCTTGACCTTATTGAACCAGTTTTTAAATATCTGTGATCAAAGTTAAAAAAAAAATACACACAGATAAGTGGCACCTCTTTGAGAATTAAAAAAAACAAAAAACAAACTCACTCCTGTTTGCATGTTCTGTACCTACCCTGGATGTGTTGGCCACTGCTTTCAATGTCATATAGGTGTCAAATGAGAGCCCCACCATCATTCCTTTCAGAGCTGGAAGAGACATTCAAAACTATCTAGTGTATGTGCTTTAATCACAGAAGTAAAACGGCTCATATTCATGCCACTGAAAGACCGACCTGCATTAAATCCCAGGGTTCTTAACATCCTACCTCATTGTGTTGACTGTGACATCCAATGTTATATCTAACATTCAAAAACACTTTTGCAATATTTAAAAAATTCAAAGCAAGTTAAGTTATTACCATTCAGGAATACTTGCTTTATATCTCCACCCCTGAAAGAATCTATACTCTAGCTATTGAGTGCTATATCAGTCAGGTGTAGTTTCAGTTGTGTGTGTCATAGATATCAAAGTAATATTGTTTTTAACAAATAAAACAGAACAGAACAAAAATCCAAAGGCAGCACACTGGCCATAGCAGCTGTTCTAGTCCCATATTCTAATAAACATTGAAACTCAGGATTCTGAAAACCCTGGGTTGGCCATCCCTACTGTGGCTATCACCCTCATGGCTCAAGATGCTTCTCCATCTTGGCCAGTATTACACCACAATGACATATATAGTTATAAAATCATTCATTCCGCTTCAAGGTTACTGGCATCTTTTTTCATAATTCTACTTTGGGATACTAATTTAGTTTTTATTCCCAGAAATAAGAGCTTAGACAAAAACCTTCTCATTAATATTGCTCTTTTTTGTATATTGTGTCTGATAGGATACTCCAGGGACTCTGTCCTTTATCTTAGAATGGAACATAGTAACAATAAACATTTGGGTGGCAAAAGATTCCCTTTCCCATCTGCCTTCTAGAAAGGCAGGTGTCTAAGGGTGATCAAGTGGTAAATGGTGGCTGTCCCTCTCTCAGCCAGACATATCCACTAATGGGTTATCTATAAGGAAATGCAGTTTTAACTTCAGGTGCAAATGTATAGGGCTTTGTGGTTTGGCAATTGTGCTTCTTAAGTAGCCTATAATCTGTTTTTATATGACTCTTCAAGCTAAGAATGGTTGTTGTATTTTAAGGGCTGAAAAGAAGAAGAGGAGGAGAAGGAGGAAAAGATGAGACATATTCTTGCTAAGCCTAACATATTCACTGTTTGCCCCCTTTACAGAAAAGCTTGTTCTGTATTATTTAATTCATTCCTGGGCCAATTTATGGGCACAAGAGCCTCATTCTTGAACTCCCAGTTCTCTTGCATGTATCCATGTCCTCAGCTGGCAAAGAATACCTCCCTGGGTTCTTTCCCTGGCATCCTCTATTCATTTTTTTACTGTCTTTTGGTCCATTTAGATTATTTTTTCTTTCTTTCTCATGTTGACCCAATATTTTCCCCTTTTGCATCTAATATCATTAGTTGGTCATTTTCTAGGTCAATGGCTGATTGTAAGGTCAGGTGGGAGCTTTGGATTATAAGATGGAGGAAGTAAATCCATCATTGTAGTGTGGCCCAAGAGAGGAGTGCCTGAGTCATGCATTACTTAGAAGGTTAACCTCTGGCTCTATCTTAATATGCTGAGTTTCTGTTAATAGATTTAAGAAGAAAAAAAAATCATAGGACATATTCCTATAGATGCCAAAAGAGTCTTTGACAAAATTCAGGATTTATTTTGAATTAAATGTCCAAGAGGAATTCTAGGTATGCTTTTTTAGTATGATAAAAGTATGTGTACCTTAGTTCTAAATTTAGCTCCTTACTTAGTGCTAGAGTAATATCCATGTGATTAGGAACAAGGCAAGGATGTTTAATATTTTTACTATTTATTACACATGAGGCTTTAACCAATTTGATTAAATATGAGAAACTAAAGGCATAAGAATAGGTAAAGAAGAAATAACGAGTTTTGATTTGCAGAATATATGATGCTATATCTGGAAAATTCTAGAAAGTCAAGGGCTTTGAACACAAATAATAATGAAGTAAGTTAGCAGGGTATAAAATTAACATCCATAAGTAAATCACCTTTATATGTCCAATAGTAAACAGAAGACATAATGATAGAGCAAAGTTCCATTTATAGGAACAAGAACAAGGGAAAAATGTTAAGGAATAAGCTTCATATGAGACAAATGAAAACTCTAAAAGACAATTATTAACGCTTCTGTTTTAATCAACTTTTGCATGGCTGTGACCAAAACACCAAACAAGAACAATTTAGAAGAGGAAAAGTTTATTTGGGGATCATGGTATCAGAAGTGCATAGATAGCTGACTCCATTGTTACAGGCCTGAGGTGAGGCAGCACATCATGGTAGAAGGGTCAGAAGGAAAGCCGCTCAGCTCATGGCAGGATCAGGAAGCAGAGAGAGTGAGGTACCAATGACAGAATATAAACCCCAATGGCATAGGCCCAGTTACCCACTTCCTCCAGCCCACGCCCTCCCTGCCTATAATCATCAACCAGTTAATCCATTCAAGTGTGCCACAGCTCTCATAATCCAATCATTTCACCTGTGAACATTCTTTCCTTGTCTTACACAGAGCCTTTGGGGGACACCTCATATTCAAACCATAACAACTTCTCAAAAACACCAAGGTAAACTCAAACAAATGAAAAGGCATCCCTTATTCTTGCAAAGGATTGTTCAACATCATGATAATGTCATTTCCTCCAGTTAATAAATTTAACACAAGTTCAACAAAAATGCAGTCTTTTAAAATTGAAAATATTCAAGTTTATACCAAAGTCCAGACTTAAAAATATACACACAAGAATGCTGAAAAGAGAAGCTATGAGGGGAAGCTACTCCCACAAGTTTTCAAGCACATTATAGAACTTCTGTAGTTAAACAGTGCGGTTGATGGCACGTGAATAGATAGATCAGTGACTAGAATAGACAGTCCAGAAGATGATGAAAGTGCATATGGAAATTGACTATGTGATAAAGATGACATTTCAAACTACTGGGGAAAAAGATGAACTTTTAGATAAATCATCCTATGAGAAATGGATGTAAGATAATAAATTCATGTTGCTTTAATTTAATGGTAATTAGAAAGCCATAGAAATGAATCTGGCCAGTGTTTCTCTAAGTGTCCCTTCAGGGATTTACATTGTAATTAAGTTGCCATAAAGAACTTAATTGTCCAAGAAGACATAACAATTCTTAATGTGTATATACTAACAATAGAGCATCAAAATATATGAGGTAAAAGCTGAGAGAATTGTAGGGAGAAATAAATGAATTTGTTATTATAGTTTGAGACTTCAACATTCCTCTATTAGAAATGGACCAGCCTAGAAGACAAAATCACTGAGGTGGTTAAACTTGAGAACACCATCAATCAATTGGGTATAATGGACATCTCTGGGCTACTTCATCCAAAAACAACAGAATCCTTATTTTCTCTAGCTTGTATGGAACATTCACAAAGACAGACCACATTCTGGGCCATAAAACATATCTTAACAAGTTTAAAAGAGAAATTATACAATGTCTGCTCTTGACCACGGTAGAATTAAACTAGGAATCAATAACAGAAAACTAGCTGGAAAATCTTCAAATACGTGGAGATTATACAACATACTTCTAAATAACACATGGGCCAAGGAATAAATCTCAGGAGAAATTACAAATTATTTTGAATTAAATGAAAATGAAAATACAATTTATCAACATTTGTGGGTTGTAGTGAAAGTAGTGCATGTAGGGATATTTATACCATTGAATGATTAAGTTGTTAAAAGTGCAGATTCTATTTTGTTGCCACAGATTCATTGAATTGGGTCTCTGGGGTAGGGTGGAGCTAAGGAAAGTACAAATTTAGTTACAGCCCTAAGGGACTTTAATATACTCTAAAAGGTTAGCATTCCTTGATTAAACTTTATTTTTCTAATTTGTTAATCATGTAAATGAAGACAAGCCATTAGCACAGTTTTTTTTTTTTTCTGCTTTGAGGAGCCTAATTCATTTGTTATAACACTTCTTTTATTTCCAAAATAGCCACCTGTCATTTTCGCTATTTCCTACTGGCTACAAACTCTTAAAACATCTTAAACTGCATACTGTGATTCCTCAGTAACTTTTAGACATTATTAGAATGTCTTCATTCTGATGTTTATTATTCACATCTTTAAGAACTTTGATCAGTTATTTGCTTAAAAGATCTTCGCTTCTTGAATTCATTGCATGCTAGGATAGGGCTGGGAAGGAAGAGTTAGAGGAGGGCAGAGGAAAAGGTGGGTGTCTTCTGACTTGAGGTTGGGTCTTCTGTGTTAGATGCTGTTGCATTTCTTGGTTTGGATGGTTCCAATGTAAACCTCCAAGCAGCACCCATGGATAATGACAATTTCAGTGAGTGGATTGATCTCAGTTGATAGCACCATAGGCATCCTTCTTTTCTTCTCACATTCAGTGGTCCCAACAAGAAGGAAGTTGTCAATCTCACCTACCCTCCTAGGCTAGCATTCTGACCTGGGGGCACATGGTAATCCTTTACATACAGCTATTTGGAATGGAGACTTGAGGTGTTCCACTCTATCTTGACAGTACGTATTGTTTTGTCTTTGTCTTTCACTTATTTGCAAAACTTCCATCCACGCATTTCACTGGAGTTCCTGTCTTCACATCAGAGTTTTTCCTCCCTGGTGCTTGGCAAGAAATGCACTTGGCTTTCCTCAGTCACAGGACAAAAGGAATGGTCCTTCAAAATTTAGGCAGCTCCACGTCCCATACTCCTTACCGTGCTTAATTCCTTTATGTTTCAGTCATATTTCTTGATGGGCATGTGTGAGAAGTTGGGGTTTATTTTAAAGCTCAAAATACTAAATTGATCTTTCATAGTAAACCCTGAGGGAGGTCATTTTTTGTAGAACCTATAAGATGAAGTAGCCAGCATTTATTGTCTGTAGCTGTCGACCTTGGTGTTGGCTCCAGGAACGTAAGAAAAAGCTCACTCAACATCTCGTTACATTCCCTGATGGGAGACTTATATCCATTTCAGAGCCAAGAAATTGTCAATTGTCAAGAAATTGTCATCAAAACTGTTTATACAATATACTAAGCTATTATATGTTTTAATGATATAAATTATTATAAATGAATGGATCCTCTCTGAGACTCTGAATCATAAACAAAATTTTACCCTGTACAGATTAATATACCTTTATAAAGCTATCTTAACATGAAGTTCCTGATATGGTCCTGCCCAATATGTCTTAAAGTTGATAAATTTGAGTGTGGCACTAGCTGGTTAAGTCTT
>CM053406.1:74261467-74280385 GCA_028644305.1 Xerus rutilus | reverse complement strand
GCTGGTTAAGTCTTAATAATAGTATTACATGGATAAAACCTCATGTTTGGAAAACTGGCCAATTATATTATAAGACTGCTGGAAAAACGTGGAGTGTGATGAGCATATTATAAAGCTTGGATCTTGGTGCAATGAAATAAGCCCTTAGTGGTTATGCCTCTAGGTTCTTCCATCCAGTCAAAACTCTTTGTGAGCCAAAGCATTTTTTCTTTCTTTCTTTCTTTCTTTATTAAAATTAATTTATTTAAATGCATTTCAAGTCATAGTACCTATATAGAGCTCAATTTTTCCATTTCTCTGGTTGCAGACCAGATAGAGTCAGACCATTTGTGTCTTCATACATGCATCTAGGGTAGTGATGACCATCTCATTTAATCATCTTTACTATACCCATTCCCTTTTCCCTCCCCCCTCCTCCTCCCTGTCCCATCCAGAGTTCCTCCATTTCTCCTATGTTCCCCATTCCCACCCACTTTATGTATCAACATTCACTAATCAGAGAGAACATTCGGCATTTGGTTTTTTGGGATTGGCTTACTTCACAAAGCATTCTTTTTTGTTGTCAATCAGTTTCATTTTAGTAGCACTTCCTATTATAATGAATTTTCTCACTCTTAGCTACTAAAATGAGGAGGGGAACTGAGTTTCATATTTATAGCAATACAGACAAATTGGAAAACATGAGTGAATTAAAAATTTATAAAACTGTATAAGGCTTAAATCAAGTGGCAATTATTGAAGAAAAAAATGAAATTTAGTATGTATAGGAATACTAACAAAGTATTTCTTAATGAGTGTACAACCTTTTAAGTTTACAAATATCACAAATTAGGTTAAAATATTTGACATTTAATAAAGTCCAAGCTCATTGTATCCAGTATTTTCTCCCTTAATTTATTTTTACACCATATGTAATTTTTTAAGGGAAATTTAATTCACATGTTTTGGATTCACTTGACTATGTCATCAAAATTCTGTTTTGTAAGAACTACATTGGATCCAAATAGTCTTTGAGTGTATTTGAAAGTAAAATTTTTTTTATTATGTTGTTTTTTCCTTTGTTAAATAGGACCATATTTTTTGCTCTGGTAGATGTACTTAAACACAAAGATATTTGTTTTATTGATAATCCATAACTCTGGACACTAGATTAATTGTTACACTGAAAAATTAAGCTCATGTTATTACTAAAATAATCAGTTTAGTTTACTGTCTACATTTAGAGAGCATTTCATTAGTGATAATGATAGACAGGACTTGGTAATTACGAGTATAATCAGGAAAGTTCACATAATTATATGATAAATTATAAATCAAAAGCCCAAAGTCAAATCCTACTTTCAATACATGCAACAAGTTCCAACTAGTATAATTGATTATAATATATATGGGGTAATGGACTTGACATTTCACATATAATTTAAAAGAATTTATTTTTATATCTTTCTGAGGTGGGCATTTCACAAAAGAGATGGCCAACGTTTAGTCAGGTTAGATAATTGCCCAAGGCCATACATATAGTAAGTGGTAAAATCAGGATTTGAACCAGGGTAGTCCATACTTAAATAAATTCTTTGTTTGCAGAAAATAATTCATATCTGCTTTAATTATGATACCTAAAATAGAAACATATTATGGATTTTCCTAGATATTAAATAAATTTGAATACAAGTTATACTTTATATATGTTACAATGTAAGGACTCAGGTTACTTAAGAACTTGATCATCTCATTGTTCTTCAGTTAGACAACTTCTTAAATTCACTAATTACTGAGTGCCTACTATAAGTTACTATTGAAAGAATAATTATTGATTTATCAATATTTGTCACAAAAACTCTGCTTAGAGATTATCAATTAATTTTAAAAGAGAATTAATCTTAGCACATTAAACAACAACAGTAACTATTACTACCATGACTATAGTAAAGAAGGATATGTTAATATGCTACAAAGAAAATTTTCTTATCTAGTTTTGTCTTTCTGTAAAATTGTTAAAGTCCATGTTATTCTATAGTAAAACATAGCTCTCAAATCTCAATAGCTTAAAATAATGAAGGTTTTTTTCTTGTTTATATTCTATGCCCAGTGTTTTATGGTGGGTGGAGATAGGAGGACTTTAGTTATTCAGGAATACATATTGATGAAGTTTCCATCTTAACAGTGAGAAAAACTTGAGAGTTACTTCTATTAATAATTTTCTTTTCAGTGTTAGACACATAGTATGCTAAACTTCAGAGATGACAGGAAATAAAATTATAGGAGCAGAGGGGAACCAGAAATCAATGAACAGTATAATGTCTACTCTAGTGCTTAACCAGTCTTTGTTTTTAATGAATTAACTAATTTATCCAGAATTTGTGTTGATTTAGAATTGCTTTTGGAAATGAGCAATAACTAGAATAATTACATCCAGTATAGGTCAAATTAATTTAATGCATAATTACTTACATTACTTTCTCTGTGTATTAAATATGCACTTATTCGAGTAGGTAAAAGTATAATCCTGGATGTGATTTATACATTAATTGATTCCACATGTGTATGTGAGTTAGCTTCTGCCAGGGTTATCATATTATTTTGGTAATCTTCTGTTAGTTGTGTTAGTTTGGTATTTGATGTACTAGTTAGTAGTAAGATGATCTTCGTCTCTACCAGCCATGCTGATTTTGTCTTCTTTTCTATTACTTTTCTCTGTGTTTTATTGTATTACATGGATATTTAAACTCTTATTTTCCCCTCTTATGGGCTTATAAATTAACTCTAGGGTCAAGAGAGGACCACTTTGGGTAGTGCAGTAGAAGAGACAGAAGTTTTAACTTGGGTACATTTTCTTCTGCAAAATGCAAAATGCCTTTCCTTTTCCTTGTGGCCTCACCATCTGTAGCAAAGCTGTATGGAAGGAGGCCAGAAAGTAAAAAAAGAGGTAGGTGTTGGAAACTGTAGGGAAGATTTTTATATTAGTCCTCAAGGTTGTGTTGTGCTATTTAAACAGTTTTTCTTTTCTCACACATTCTTAGTAATTATTAAAATTAATATTAAATGGAATCATATAGTGTTAGAATTACAATGTCATTAGCTGCGAAAAATTCTTTCATTTTCCAATAGCAATGACATGTGACATGCTTAAGGAAATGTGTTTCTTGATGTAAACTATTTTATGTCTTGGATTTAAGATTCTTTCTCTGCCCCTATGGGAAAGCATCTCTAATGTGATGATGTGAGTCAGTGAGACACAACTATCAATTCATAGTTATTATATTTGAAAATTTTTGTAATTTTTTTAAAAAAGGAAACTCAAAGTGAAATGCCTTTAAGATAAGTCATCTTATTGTTTAGGTTGTAAGTAATGAACCTTTGTTTGAAAAGAATAAACTCCGGTGTGTGAGTGTTGGCAAAGGAACAGATGTTTGTATAAATGTTTATGAAAATATAAAACATGAGAAATTATGGTATTTGATATTTTTCTGTTTCTTTATTAAGTAGTTATTATTTTATTTTTTTCTAAATTTATGCACTAAAAATAATTAAGAGCCCCTTAAGAGATTTAAGAATAATTATGAAAGACATTAACCTAAAGAAAATTATAAATAACAAAAACTAAGCTGACTCCTTAAGACTGTTCAGTTTAATTAAGAATTTTCCATGGAAAGTAAACGTTGGCATGTGGCTTGGTAATCATGCTCATTTGTATTGTTTATTTGCTGCTCTATGGTGACCAGACCTCATACAAGCTTAATAGTGAGGTGTTTGGCAATTGTTTACTTGAGAGAGTCATTCTGAAAACTCTTGTACTAAAATAACTTCTGGTCATTATATTCAATTAAAATTTCTCAAAAAAACTTAAGTTTTTGTATTAGTCAGATAGATGACAAATGCAATTTGATTATCACTACATTTTCCATACATATCAATACTTTGGGGGTTTAAGGAAAGTTATGAAACTCAGTTGATTTCTAATGGCCCTAAATGGTTGATATAGCGGGTAAACCCTGACTTCTCTTTTTCCTCTTAAAATTTTTGCTTTGAGATCTACTCTGGTTAAAATTTTTTGAACATTAGCTGTGAAATGATTACTTCCAGGTTTTACAATTTTGTCACCGTCAACTGTTTCCTCATTATGGTGGTAACAAGAAAACATTACTGACACCAGAAGTAATGACATTTTATAGTTAGGAGGGGTAGGCAATTGCATATATGATTATTATTTGTAGACTTTTGGAGTATTCACTTCTCCAAAAACCTCTATTTGTGATTGATTGGGGCCAGCCTTCTATTATTGGTCCTGTATCTTTCCTGTTACAAGCACAGGAGCATTGGTCAGTACTGCCTCTCAGTGAAGGAGCTGACAAAATCCTTTCCCATATTTTGGACAAATGGGAGGAGGATGTAAGGGATGGCATGGGAGGAGTCTGGTGAAGAAAGGAGAAGGAACCTAGGAAAGCAGAATAGAGAAGGGCTATATTGAAATGTTGTCTACTTCCTATCCTTGTTGAGAAATAATTCTCTGTGTTAATAGCTTTGCAGAAATAATGAGAAAGCCAGTAGGAAGTGCTTTCTGCATCTAACCTAGGCCTCCCCGTGGTTTTCCTGGGTAGAGTTAAACATATGAGACAGTATTGATCTAACTTCTTTCCAAATCAGTAAAATGTGTTTTTCAAACACTCCAGGGACTTGCCCTTTGTTTCCCTTCAGCTACACAGTAACCAAATCATTTTTAAGTCAATGGTCTTTCAGGAAACTGAATGGTCACATGAAGTTTGTAAGAGATTGGTTTGACTAAATGTCCCAAGTCACTACGTACATGGAGGCACCCTGGATATTTTGTTTTATAGTTTATAATTCTACTGCTACCCAAATATTTGCTAGTTTCTTAAAGGAAGTGTTATCCTTGAACCTTTCTTCTCAGATTAGGGTTGGCATTTTTTAAAGCTGTTTAAAGATGTGGTAAGAAGGATTGCTGCTTGTCACCTGCCACTTAATTCCTGGAGCAGGAGTTTCCCAGGCACACCCTCAGAACAGGTGAAGCACAGGATGGAGAGATATCCTGGATGCTTGCTCTGTTGCTATCATTAGCTGCTGTGAGGAAGCACATGCGACCCTGGGAAGTGACTGCAACATTAAGCAGACTTTCCAGATGCTCTTGAATACTCTCACTCCTGTGCTCCAGGGAAAAGAGCGCTTTGGATCAGGGCCACTTTCTGCAGCTTTGGCAGCTGCTGAGCCTGAGGGGTGGGGGACAGAGCCAGGACTGATTCTAGTTCCAGCAGCTATAAGGGAAACATTTCCTTTCACAGGGCTTAAAGTAATTTTGTGAGGAAAAAAAGAATTCTAATTTTACTTTATTTAAAGAATTCTAAGATTTGCAGAATTAGACAATTGTGGATTTAGAAGATACCTTACATATCCAACTCTCTATTTTTGTAGATAAGAGAATTAAAATCCAAAGAGGATAAGGAATTGCTGGAGACTCAGGTCTAGTTCTTGTAGGGCCTGATGATTTTGTCTTTGTTGACTTTTGAATACTCTTCTATGTAAGTGTCTTAATTTGGATAATGCAGGAATTTCAGTTCTTACTGTGTTAGGTTGTTATCATGTTGTGTTTATACTATGTCAATGTCCTACTTGTTGGATGCAAATAAAATATTGTCTCTGGGCCTGTTTTCACAGTCTGGGGTCTACAAAGCTATTTGTTCAGTGCTACCATTTATGACAATGGAGTTACTTTCTTCTTTTTCTCTTTCATAGAAATTTCTTATGGCCCTAAACATTAAGTAGAGCTTGAATGAAAGCAGAACATTTCTTATAGTCCCTAAAATGTGGTTCTCTTTTTGTCACTACTGTCCCAGATGCAGACTTAGGGCCTCCCAGGAAGTTTCCTGCCAGAGTCTCATGCAAATGGAAGATTGAACTGTGGTGTGTTTTGATTCTTTGTCCATGCCCCGCACCCCCCCCCAACTCCCCCTAACACCAAAAAAAAAAAAAAAAAAAAAAAAATTCACGTGCTGTGCTCTGAGCCCTTGGTTTTTTATTAGACCTCAAGGAATAAGCTCATATCTTGTGGCCTGAAGTCCTGTGTGTTTGGTCTTCTTTTCCTGTGCTATCTCTTCTCTTAGGCTCCTCACCACTCAGCCTGATCTGTTCTTTGCTATTCCCAGGTACTAAGAAGGGGAATGTATCTTTACCTGCCTCTATCTCTGTGCAAGTTATACTTTAAAATGTTTTACCATGATAGACCATTTTATGTCTTTGCAATAAAATAAGTGAATCTCACAATTCCCATTATCATGCTAACATTAGCAAAATTACAGTAGTGAGAATTGCTAAAGTAATCTCATCTGCTTAGTATATAAATCCAGAGTTGCTTTTTTCTTCTTAACATGAATCAATTTAATTACAGTTAAATATATAAATTGTTGATTTTATTTAACTATATTCAACTACCTGTGTAGATGACAACCCATTTAAGATTCACAGTTTAAATGTCAGATATCTTTATAAAAATTTTCACTTTGCCCTGAAGTCATGGTGATGTGGTACTCTTTTGAGAACAATTTGTCAGGCAGTGAATGAGAGCAATAGTTACCTTTATTCCTGGGTACTGTGAGTAAAGACATTTTTAGCCCAAGCTTTTGAAACTATTAGTAAATTTTGCTCAGAACCAAGCTCATATAAATGATTTAAAGCAGAAGCTCTTAGTTCAAATCTTTGGGTAGAAAAAAAAAATCAATTCTCCTTCCCTCCTCTTTATCTCCTGCAGCCTCCTCCAGGTCTTTGGTCCTTGAGATAAAAAAATTGGAAATGCAGGTTTAAATGCACAATTTCAAACAACTAAAATAGTCATACAAGCAGTCTCAAAATTGGGAATGGATTATATTTCAAAAAAGTATAACTAAGTTGTTTAAAACTCAGAATTTCCCTTTAAAAGAGCTGGATTAGGGAGTAAATTGGTGTAGCATTTTGGGAGTCAAGTTTGGCAATGTAAATCAAAATTACTTTTTTGCTCTAATAATATTCAGTAACCTCACTCTTATAAATTTATCCATTGGAAATAAGTGAAATATCTAAAATGTACATATAAGTATGTGGATAAAAGTGTTACATGAAGTAGTGAAACACTGAGAACAACCTAAATGCTAGATAGGACAACATTCATATAGATCTTGATACATTAATTAAGAGGAATAAGAAGCAGCTTTAAAAATGGTGATATAGTTATATCCTTTTTCATTTGTGTTTGACATGGAAATGACCATAATATGTTAAGTACCAAACAAAATTGAAGGCAGTGTAATTCTAGTCTAGAAACTACATGGATGTACATATATAAATTCTAGATGATTGTTCACTGAAACATTCAGTGATGATTTCTGTGTGACAGAATTAGAGATAATTTTAAAATTATTTTGTTACCTTTATGCAGTTATTAACATAATGAATGTGATGCTTTTGTAGTTGGAAAAAGCAATGGTGTTATTTTTGGCATTTTTCATTTATTGCTCTATTACCAGCTTTCATAGTCAATTATTGCACATGGAGAATGGGGAAAGGGTAAGTGGTTGAACTCTTGTCCACAGAGTGCATGCTGCTGCTTCTTTGCATTCTGAGATTACATCTTGACTCTTTTGAGTTTTTTAAAAAAATTTTTTTTAGATGTTGATAGGCCTTTATTTTATTTGTTTATTTATTCATATGTGGTGCTGAGAATCGAACCCAGTGCCTCACACATGCCAGGCAAGCACTCTACCATTGAGCCACAACACCAGCCCCTGACTCTTTTGAGTTTTAATATTTACTATAAGGCTATAAGTAGTGTGAGGCTGAGGGACTGTGCGGGTTGCTCATGATCACAGCCACCTCAGTGGCATGGGGGCTCTTTAGCAAAGGTCCAGAAAAGCCTTCAGTGATGGGGCATGGTCATTGAAGAGTAGCATGCTCTGAAGACAAAGGTTGTACATATTAAACATCACCATGAGTTTAATAGCAATGAGAAATTAAAGTAGAAGCTATTTATTTCTCATCTAAGCCTCTAAGCCTTCCTCTGTGAAGTCAGCAAAGGGCTACACCAAAGAGCACTCTGTAGTACAACTCTCACTGGCTCAAAAGATGAAACTCTCTTTGTCATTCCATGGAGTGTTACTACAGTTCAGATGTATAGTTCACCTCTTCCAGAAAATGTTGGGGATTGTTCCCCCCAGAAGTATTAGAGTATATGTTTCTAAACTGACTCTTCCTGGCTGTGCTTTAAGTCTCTAAAATCTCTTTAGTGCTATGGTGTAACTAATCAGAGGTAAAGCTCTGAAATTCAAATGTGAGTGATTATTTAAGGAATAGAAACAAGAGGCCGAATTATCACCCAATCTTCCAGCCAAAGGACTCCAAAAGCATCATATTTAAATTAAAAGACAATGTTTTGTGTTCACAGAAATGTATCTCAATCCATATTTTCTATATCTATATTTATATCCATCTTACCAGACATACTCACATGTGTGTGTAAAAGCACATGGTAAAATTATCTCAATAGAGTCAAGTAGGAAAGTCTAACATGACCACAATCTTGATAAAAATTGTTCAGTAGTAGCAAATCAAGCAAATTTCCTGTAGGCAAATTACCCTATACTGGATATGATAAGGGAAGAAACTGTGAGGATGGAGCTATTGAAAGATACCAAGTGAAGGTAAAAAGCTCACTCTGGAGGTTCCTTGAGGAATGACTCCAGGTAGAGAATAGTCTTTCTGATAGAAAATATAGCTGTGGATTATTGAAGAGGAGAGAGAAGGGATTCTAATAGGAGAATAGTAGAGGACATGAAAGCAGCATGTTGCAATGTGCGAAGGATGATCGGAAAGTTGGTAGACTGGAACACAGGGGTGGGAGAGGGTGGTGGGTCTGCTGGGGGCACTGATGCTACGTGGTGAACAGTTCCTCATGTTCTGGGGATTTCAGGATGTTAGTCATCCTTGGGCACTGTGTAATAAAAGCTAGTAGCTCTGCCTGGTCATTGTGATAACCAAAAAATGTCCCACAAGTTTCCAAACATTCTGGCTGGGAGATTTATCATCCTGTCTAAAGAACTGCTGGGCTAGATAATGAGAGCCTCTGATGCCAGGATGCGTCAGGTTTTCATGTGTGAAGTTGTTGTTTTGATTCCCCTACTTCCTTTATGTAGGCATACTGTAAAACTATACTTATTTTCATGGTTGACAGCACATCCACATCCTCTATAATCTGTGCAGTAATTCAGTTCAGAGTTAATTCTCATTCCTGTAGTGTCAATTACATACTGCCCTAATTTCACTATATTGCTGTTTATAATTATCTTTATTTATAGCAGGCTTGGGTGAAACTTAGGGACACCAGGGGGTTCATCAAACATCTGGAACAATTTTTCAAAAATTTTGGATTAACTAAAACCCAAACATTTTGCCAACCACCTCTTCTCACCCTCTTTCTCTGAACTTTAAAGAAACATATATTTTGGAGAACACTGATTGCATGTGTTTTTAATTCATTTTAGTTTGTATCATCAAAAAAATTTTTTTAAAAAAAGTGATTTGGCATCTAGGAAGTCCATTGAGCCTTTAGAATAAACTCTTAACTTAAAAAATGTCCAACAATGATATTGAAACAGCAAAAAGATGAAGTTTTGATGGAGGCTGATTGGGATTGAAATTTGGCAAAATTATTTTTCCACATTGACTTATAGTGTTCCATCCAACTTCCAATCCACAACCTGGAGAGGAGGAATTGGGTTGGTTACTCTAAGAAAAAAAATACTGTATCAATTTTCTACACCAAGAAATATATTGTCAGAGAAACCAACTTAAATCAAATGTTTTACTAATTCTTAATATGGGATTTTTACTAGGAAGTTGGCAATAATAATGTAAGACACTCTTAGGACATGTTGGAAAATGTGAGAAATAATAATAGTAACTTGAAAAGGAAAATAAATTTGGTTGACTTAATCTATGATTGTGGTATAAGTTAGTAATTCTCATGATCTGGGAGAAAACTAAAGGTTAGAATCACCAGTGTTCACTGATAAGTGTATAAAAACACACATGTATGCACAGACAGAGCTCTATACACATTCCTGTTCATACATTTACGTAAAATTCACTGCAGCAACTTAGGCAAATGAATTGAGTGATATAGCATGGCTAAAAACCTTATTTAAATTTGAAGTAACCTAAGAGCATTTTCAGGAGCATCATGAAAATGACTTTTGAGGGTCAGAAATAAGAACTCTGAAGTTACATCAAAGACTGGAGATATAGATTATTTAACAAATTTGGGAAAAGATTCAATATTGTTAGTGTGAAAATGCAAATTTGAATTAGTTACCACTTTTCACTTTGCATCAGAAAAGATGTTTAAACTAGGAATATCTTATGAACTTTTATCTTCCATATTTTTTAAGATCTCCAGTGAGCAAATCCATGTATTGATGATGAAAATGTAAGATAAGTTTGAAGGTGCATATCAAGAATCTAAAAATATTAATAATCTTAAGCTCAGTAATTCTACTCTTAAAAATGATCCTAAACATATACACTGATATGTTAAACGGAAGCCAAAAATTTGAAATAATGTAAGTGTCCCAAAACAGAGAAGACAAACATATTATGATAGCCTGACAATGGAAAACTATAAAATTTTTAAAATGACATTAATAAAAGGTTTATCATAAATTAGAGAAATGTTCCTGTTAGGTAAAATACAAAATATAATGCCAAAAAATTTTAACAAATTATAATGCCAATGTTTTAAATTGCAAAGAAGGAATATGATATACAAAAACCAATTTTACTTTATCCATTCTATAGCATTAGGTCAGTTTCAGTTGCAGGATTCAAGTTTCCCAGAGTTTCTCACTTTATTTTAGCATATGGTAAATGCTTGAAAAATGAAGGCTATTTTTCTTATTAATGCTGTCAAGTTAATTGCATACAAATTTTCTTCTCTAATGAAAAGGAAATTATTAGAGAAAGTGAATTTTTTCACATAATGTTTGAGAATAAAAGTAATGTGGTTAAGTAGTTTTAAAAAATGAGTTTTGAGTGGAAAACTGTACTTTAAATTACAATTTGAATTAGGTTTAATCATTGTGAAATTAATTTTTCCATTAGAAAATAAATTTTGTCATTAACATTTTACTGTGTATTGCAGGGGCATTGAATTTGAGGGTAAGTAGCATGTCCTAATCAGGCCGGAGTGTGCTATCATTGCCACTAAGAGAAAAAAGTCCAGTATTTTCCACTCCAAGTTCTCATTATTCCTCTTTTATACATCTATGAGTCCTTGTCTATTTTTCAGTGGTCTGGAGAGCAGAAGAGAATTGATGGCTACCTAAAAGTTTTTTGCTTTCTGAGTAGAACCTGCCTTTGAGAATGTATGGGAAAGACAAGATGAAGCAGAGTTCCTTGTGCTACAGTTATCCTAGGTTCTGAATGGATCCTGCTAATTTATAAAAAGATAGGGACTCCAACATTTACTAGGGTACATCTGATTTTAAAAAGAATTCCTCACAAACTGGTGCCTTCAAAGTCAAAGTGCAAATGATTCCTGAACCGAGGCATTTCTGTGAAGGCAAAAGCTGCCTATGGAAGTGGATGGGGACTTAATGCTCGTTTCATGACAGATGAGCCATGATGAAGAGCTTGGCTGAATGGAAATGGGCCTGTGTGCAAAGCTGATTAAGAGCAACCAAGCTGTCTCTGGGAGGAAGCATGGGCAACAGAAAGGAACAAATTTCCTGGGTAAAACTTTCCTAAGCTCAAGGATTAGATTACCTTATTCAGTTACAGCCCTCCCAAGAATGAGAGTGAAGTCCTATTTCAGGTTCAAGGAAACTCTATGCCTTCAACGTTGAACCTCCAATATTTCAGCTCTATCAATACTCCACACTACTGAAATCAAACCATATGAAGTTATCATTTTTGTATGTCACAGATTGTTGGTATTGGCAATTCCATGAGGCTCTACCTAATAATACTTCTTTGGACACAAGTGACTCCAAGAAGGGTAGGTCAAGATGGTTTCAGCACTTGTATCTTGCATGTTAGTCTGAGTCCTCCAAGAAACAGATGCTAAAATGGAATTAAATGTGTAAACATTATTAGGAAGAAATCAAGTGTGGTGGTACATACCTGTAATCCCAATGACTTGGGAGGCCCAGGCAGGAGGATTGCAAGTTGGAGGCCAGCTTTAGCAAGGTCCTAAGCAACTTAGAAAGATCCTGTCTCAAAAGAAAAAAGAAGGACTGGGGATGTGGTTCAGTGGTAAAGTGCCTCTGGATTCAATTCTCAGTACCAAAAAGGAAAAAAGAGAGAGAGAAGAAAAAAAGAGAAAGAAATAAAGAAAAGAAAGAAAGACAAATATTATTATGGGGAAGTGGCTATGTGAAAAGTAGGAAGAGAGCTAATGGAATTATCAGATTGTGATGCTGATCTAACCGCAAGTAAAGGAGAGATGGAGACAAAGTTGAGTGCAAGCCTCCTAGACTACAATGTGGCCTGAGAAAAATTTAGCAAACCCTTGAGGGAGTTCTTGAGCCAAAGTCAGAGAACAAAGGAATCTCATTTCTCCTAGGGTGCTTGTCAGGCAGCAGCCTTAGGGAGATGTGGCCTTGGTGCAAACACAGGGATGGGTTTCAGGGAGAGGTAGCTGGCAGCTGGGGCCCAGTCCAAAACAGCTTCTATGAGTGAAGGGCCACCAGGCACAAATTCACAACTGCCATACCTTCAGACTGCAAGGCTCAGATGATACTCCGATTCAGCTCAGGCCTTGCTTGTTGTCCCTTTACTTTCTGTCCTTGCTTCAACTTGATTTCAGGAGTTTTGTTCTTTATTATCCCTTCAAGTCTTATAGTCTACATTGACTTTTTCAGAGAGGCAGGGAAGGGGACTGTGGTCTTTTCTATTACAGAAAACAATTGGCTCCTCATGCAAATTGGGCCACCTCTTCCAAGATCTCTGTACATCAGAGGAATAACTGCTTTGATAAATTATTTGATAAGTAAAATGATAATTCCTTATTTCATATTTTCAAGCTGAAGGTTCAATCTGACAAAAGTCTGCAAAACTAATAGAGCTCTTAAAATATGCCTTGGGTGACCTCTGAATGCCTACAGAGAGTACCTAGCTGCTTTTTGTCCCTGTTGAAAGGGAAATTGCCTCTGATGGGGCCCCCAGCTGCTTAGCTAATGGCCTATTAGAAGAAAACTCAAAACAACAACAAAGTTAACACTTACCAAATGTGGAAATAAAACATATTATAAAATGTACTTTCTAAATAGTATCTAATTTTCATGTGATCAAAATGTGAAATTTCAAAGTGAAATTTGCAAATGAATAAAATATATATGTGCTAAAGAACTGGAAATACAAGAAGATTCATACAAGGGCCAAAGTTTTACAAGTTAAGTTAAAAAATTGAATAGAATTTGAATAATTATTCCAGTAAACCAAACAGAAGATTATTTTGGCTCTAGCTTAGTTTTTGTTAAGACTAAAAAGTATATAAGTTGGGAGAAAGAGGCTTAATGAAGCTTTTTTGGGTAATTTCTCATTTATTGGCATGATTTTCATTTCTGTTTAGCCCCCTGTTTAAGAAGGTTTTGTTCCAACAGTATATCAAAATCTGGCTGGATTTCTGGAAGTATTATTTATCCATATTACTTTCCTAGGATGGCTCGTTTGTGGGGAGTTTTCACCATGATCTTAAGAAGTACATGTAAATAAAAAACTATATGCAAGAAAAAAACAGTGTCAGAAAATCAATGTCAGAAGGAGGGGTAAAAAAAGGACTTGAATTATTCTGTTTGAAGAGGAGACTAAAACTGTCCACACAAAGCATCCAGGAGATCTGGCAAACATGCCCCCTACACGTTCCTTACACAAGACGCAGCCTTACACAATTCTTCCATTCACTCATGGGCTCATGTCTGTTGGCCACCCATGCTCCCTGAAGAAAACTTATGGCACTGGATTGCATCAGTAAGGCATGATGGATGAGTGGGGACATCACCAGGGAGGGAGTATTCTGCATTTGGCTTGGTTCAGAGTCAGATGTGAAGCAAAGAAGAGCTGTAAATTTGGAAGCTATGCTGGAAGAAGGTAAAATTTATTTTTAATCTCTGTAAGTTCCAAAAAAGGAATAAAACCTGCAAATATAATGGTGAGATGATTGGGATAATTTGTAAGGTAATTCATCAAAACATAGGGATTGGGAGTTCAGCTCTTCAGGCATGGGGAGGCTCATAGGAAGTTCTGTGTTTTAACGTCCCCACTTGGGAGTTCTTACATAGACCCCTAACTCTGGTTCTACAAGTGCAGCTAGAAAGGCAGAGAAAATAGAGTCTCCTCTAAACTCTGCTTTGTAATTCAGCTAGATTTGAAATAATATTGGAACAAAACCTTCTTAAACAGGGGTCTGAACAGAAATTAAAATGACTTAACATATAAGCACATAAATTTAATTAAGAATATTAAAACCTAATAGAATTGTGGAAAGTTTATATCAGTAAGTTTTAGAAAGATTTGTCTATTTCTTCTCCTGTGCTACGATTAATGAAGCTGCATTTGAAACTGAGAGCTTTGAAGGAGAGATTTTTGCAAAAGTGATTGTGGGATTTCCTTAAGAAGGGCATTTTATTACTTTTTTGACAACTACGATAAATTGTTGAGGATGTAGTATATGCCAAGCCCTCTTTTTGTGTATAATGACACATATGAAATTGAATCATTTACAAATTGTGCTCTTGTTGATTTATATTTCATCTGGAGGACAAGACATGTACCCAAATGATTAGATTACAAAGCACAGAATGGAAAGTATCACAAAGGAATTTTAGGTGGTTTGAGAAATTCAGAAGAGGTGAGAACCTGCATATGTTGTAAAGTGAGGTCCTCATTAGAGATGAGGGAGGGAATTCAAAGCAGAAGTTTTGGTGAACAAACTGATATTAGAAATTTCAGAGTGTGGATTGAAATGATCAAGCGATTCAGCTGGGTTAGAGTAAAGGAATTATTGAGAAGAGTAGGCAGTAAATAATGTTGGAAAGAGGGTACAGGCTATGCTGTGGGAGCATGAGAATAGGAAGAGGACTTGGAGGCAATGAAAAGCCACCAAATGTTTTTGAATTAAACTAGCTTACTCATAATTGTGATCATGAAGAGCATATTGTAAAGTGGGTTACGATTGGAGTGTATTCTGAGGGCTGAGAGACTTATAAGAGGTCATTTCAATATCCTGGGTGATAAGGACTGAACAAGAGGGAAAAAGTGCTGACAGAGATGAAGAATTATTTAGAAAGATATTGCAGAGGTAGACTTTATAGAATTAATCTACAACTGGGAGATGGGGAATAAGAGAAAAAAAGAGTTGGAGATGACAAAATTATAAATCTCAATGTCTGGAAGGATGGGCACACCATTTGTGGGAATGGAGAGTCAAGACGAGTTGCTGGCTGAGCAGGCAAGGGGCCAACTACACTGAGTGTGAAAGGCAGATAGGACAGGTGGAGAGCTTCAGGAAACAACAGGAAATTCAGGACGGAGACTCAAAAGACAGAACTTGGATTGAGTTTCAGATCTGGAGGTCACAGAAGTGTCAACTGAAGACAGAGGATTGAATGGATTATTCAAAAGAAAGAGACAGTTAAGAAAGAGAAGTAAAAGTGTTTAGTACAAAAACAGATCGTAAAAGCCTGCATTTAAAAAAAAAAAAAAAAAAAAAAAGAAATCACCAGAGTTGTGGGAGGAGACCCAGGGAACATTCTCTCATTGGAAGCCAAGGGAAAGGAAACCAAAAGGTCAACAAATGAGAATGAGAATACAGAGGAAAAGACCATTGGAGCTTTGTCTGTTTAGTATTCAAGTCATTTGGATTTTCATTTGAAAGACTTCTTTTTTTCTGTCTTGATCATTCTTTCTTTTATTCTATATTTATCTGTATCAATTACACATATTAATTGTTTTCAATGTGATTATTCTACACATACATATAACATGCACTAGATCAACTCCAACCTCCCTTTTTCTTTTATTTTCCTTTTGGCAATGCTAGGGATTATACCCAAGGTCTTATATATCCTAGGCGATTATACCACTGAGCTATATTTATGGCCCTAATCCAACTTCCCATTATCCAGCATCCTCACCACATCCTTCCCAACCTCTATTAATCACTATTGTACCATAAGGTCAACATTTTTTAGCTTCCACATATGAGACAGAACATGTATTTGTCTTTCTGTGTCTGACTTATCTTACTTAATGTAATATCCTCCAGTTATGTCCATTTTGCTGTATAACCAGACTTCATTCCTCTTTATGGATAAATAATATTCCATGTGTATATATGCCACATTTTCTTTATTTTTTCATCTGTTGATGGATATTCAGGCTGATTCCATATCTTAGCTATTTTGAATATTACCACAATAAACATAGATGTGCAGGTATCTCTTTGGTATGCCAATTGCATTTTCCATGAGTGTACCCAGAAGTGGGATGGCTGGATATATTTTTAGTTTCTGAGGAACTTATACTGTTCTACATACTGTGCTAATTTACATTCCCACCGGTAGTGTCTAAGAGTTCCCTTTTCTTCACATTTTTGCCAGTATTTGTTATTATTTCTTTTCTTTTTTCATTTTTTTGAAAGCAGTCATACTAACTGTGGTGAGATGGTATCTCATGGTAGTTTTCATTTGCATTTTCCTGATAGCTGATGATATTTAGCATTTTTTATATACTCATTGTTCATTTGCATTTCTTCTTTTAAGAAGTGTCTATTGTGAACATTTGCCATGTGCGTGTGTGAGCTATGTTCCCAAATGCCCATTTTTAATTTGGATTACTTATTTTGGTCAAGTTGTTAAAGTTTCTTATATATTCTTAATATTAGCCTGTTGTCAGTTGAATAGTTGACAAATATTTTCTCTCATTCTGTAGGTTCTTTCTTCACTCTGTTGATTGTTTCCTTTGTTGTGCAGAAGCTTTTTCATTTGCAGAAATCCCATTTGTCAATATGTGCGTTTGTTTCTTGTGTGTTTTGAGTCCTATCCAGAAAATCATGGCCTGCACTAATGTTTTGAAGTTTTTCCCTTATGTTTTCTTCTAGTAGATTTAGAGTTTCAGGTCTTTCATTAAAGCCTTTGATCCATTTTGAATTGATTTTTGTAAAGGGTGAGAGATGGGGGTCAAGTTTCAATGTTCTGCATGTGGATATCAAGTTTTCCAAGTAGTATTTATTGAACAGGCAATCCGTTCCCCAGTGTACAATTTTGGCACCTTTTGTCAAGAACCACTTGGCTGTAGAAGTATAGATTTATTTCTGGGAGCCTATTCTGTTCCAGTGGTCTATGTGTCTGTTTTTATGCCAGCACTATACTGTTTTGTTACTATGGATCTGTGGTATGTCTTGAAATCAGGAGTTGTGATGCCTACAGCTTTGTTCTTTTTCTTGGGCTATTTGGGGTCTTCCATATGAATTTTAGAATTTTTTCCCCTAGTTCTGTGAAGAATGTTATTGGTATTTTGATAGGTATTGCATTGCATCTGTAAATTGTTTTGGGTAGAGTGGACATTTTAACAATATTGATTTTTCCAATCTATGCAATTCTTACAATATTTTTGTGCCTGCTTCATTTTTTCACTTGTATGTTTTAATTTTCATTGTAGAAGTCTTTTACTTCCTTGGCTATTTATTTGTAGTTTTTTTTTTTGTGGTAACTGTTATTAGAAAGTTTACTTTCATGATTTCTTTCTCAGCAAATTTGTTATTGGCATATGGAAAAACTGATTTTTGTATGTTCATATTGTGTCTTGCAACTTTGCTGAATTAGATGCATGTAGATTTATAATTGCTATATCTTCTTGTTAAATTGATCCCTGGGTCACTATATATTGATCTTCTTACAGTTTTTAAAGTCTGTTTTGTCAGATATAAATAAAGCTACTCCTGCCTGATTTAGGCTTCCATTTATTTGGAATTTTATTTTCCATCCTTTCACTTTAAGTCTGTGTCTTTACTAGTGAAGTGAGTTTCTTGTAGGCAGCAAATTGTTGGGTCTTGTTTTCTTTTTCAAATGCATTCAGGCAATCTGCACCATTTACCTGGAGAATTTAATTCATTTCCATTCAAGGTTACTATTGATAGGTAAGGATTTACTCCTCTTTTTTTTTTTTTTTAAATTTTATTTATTTTTTTAGTTGTAGGTGGACAGAATATTTTTATTTCGTTTTTATGTGGTGCTGAGGATCGAACCCAGTGCCTCACGTGTACTAGGCGAGCACGCTACCACTGCGCCACAATCCCAGCCCCGATTTACTCCTCTTATTTTGATTTCCTGCTCATTATTTTGAACATATCTTATTATTTTCTTCCTCTCTTGGTTTGATGGTTTGCTGTTTTGATAATTTTTGGTTTCTCTTGTGTGTACCTACCCTTCTAGTGAGATTTTTATTTTTACCTGCTTTCATGATGGTAGTTGGCTCTATTAAGCTTGGCCTGCATCATTCTTAACACATCTTCCATTTGTTCTAACCTAGGCAGTTTGCTTTAAAATACTTCTCCCAATGCAATTGTTTTAATAATGTATAAAGGCTCATTCTTCAACTTCTTGAATAATAAATATTAACTATATGGTCATGTTTTTTAAGAACAGACATAGTACTTAGTTATTTATGTGCATGATCTTATTTAATCCTCCTATATAGTTTTATTCTGCCACTTGACAGATAAAGAAACTACACAAAAAGGTTAAGTAATTTGTTTAAGATCATGTGATTACTTAATTCTCTAACTCCATATCTTTACCTTTAA
The DNA here is from genome assembly GCA_028644305.1 of Xerus rutilus. Classification (NCBI taxonomy): domain Eukaryota; kingdom Metazoa; phylum Chordata; class Mammalia; order Rodentia; family Sciuridae; genus Xerus; species Xerus rutilus. The sequence goes on along the minus strand of CM053406.1, from coordinate 74,261,547 downwards.
CTACTGATCTATACTATTTCCCTATTTTCATGTGCTTTCATACACATCAAAGTACCAAAAATCTGAAATGTGTTTTTGTA
>CM053406.1:74239608-74260967 GCA_028644305.1 Xerus rutilus | reverse complement strand
AACATACTGTATGTAGCTTCTAGTTCATGCAGCACAGGTTTAGTCTAGTATATATGAGATAACGTGGTTATCCACCTTCCAGAATATTCAAGTAGTTTTACCTTCACTGTTGTTTTTACTTAAGTGACAAAATACCAAATATAAGTAGTGCACTGGTTTCACTAAAGTTTTCTCATTTTGCATATGGGAAAATTTTCTATTTGTCTTCAAAATAAAATAAATGAGTATAAACTAAGGATTTGAAGGAATTAAGAGAATATTTGCCTATAAAATGCTTTTAAATATATTTGCAAACTAATATATTGGTTTGATATAAGGTTTGAAAATGTCACCATTTCTGGAGCAATGCCCTATAACCACAGACTTTAATGTGAAGGTACAATTCAATGAAAAATTTATTTGGTGAAAATTCATATAATGTAAGTCCCTGTGCTGCTTTATGGTGCACACAGGTGAGCAAGTGCTAGTCTGTTTCAAAAGAAGTTCTTGCAGGTAAGTGGTGAGGACAAGGTCAAGATGAGAGAAAATGTGACAGCACAAACAAGGTGCTGTGGAAACTCAAAGATGAAAGAGATCACATCTGCTCCAAGGACATCAGAAAAAATTCTGTGTATCAACATTGAGGTGGGTGAGACATTGATAGGCAACTCTCGAAGGGACAAGACTGGAGAAGTGTGGGGTAGATTTGGGAAATAGCACGTGGTACAGGTTGATTAAAAGACAGGGTATGTGACATGCAGTGATGTGATTAGGGCCTTAAATATGATTCCAAGGATTTTGAGTTTAATTTAGAAAGGCAGGGGAAAGAATAAATTTATATTTATTATAAGCCTATTACAATGCCTATTATAAGCCAGGCTCTATGCTAGGAACTTTCTTCATAATAATACTTTTAATTATCACCATCATTTTATGGATGAAGATGCTGAGGCATTGGGAGATGAAGTTGTTTGCCCAAGGTAACAATTTTACAACAAATTATTTGAGGGAAGAAGAGATACCTAGTGTATTTCACCAAATCTAAGATACCATAGTTCTAAGACACACCATTATTTTATGTACCAGTCAAATGCTACTAAGTTAAGCCAGAATGTGCTATTCTTTTTTTTTTTAATATTTTTAGTTGTTGATGGATCTTTGTTTTATTCATTTATTTATATGCGATACTGAGATTCGAACCCAGTGCCTCACACATGCTAGGCAAGCGCTCTACCACTGAGCCACAACCCTAGCCCCAGAGTGTGCTATTCTAATAGGTATCTTGGATTCATAAATGTTAAAAAATATTTCTTCAAAATTACCTTTGAGTTGAGGCAATGGAGTACTTTTAAGCAATTTCAAGGAAGAAAAGGAAAGCTGGTCATCCTCCAAACTATACAGGAAGGGTAAGTTATGAGGACAAAGCCCCTAATAATAATAAATGATACCCTAGTTACAATAATAATATAATACCTTTGCATAATATATTACGATTATCAAATTATTTCCACATACATTATTTCATTTGAATCTCACAAAACTATTTATATTTTCAACTTGAAAAAAGTAACTAGTAGAATATTATGTTTAATGTGTTCTAATTTTTAAGAAAATGACATATATAATATATCTATTTTTATTTGAATTATGTACTCATTGCTATATATGTTTACATAGAAAAAAGTGTAAAGATAGCAACTATAAGTAGTATCATTGATAAAAGAGGAACAAAAGAGCAAGAATTTCCCTTTATAAAATTTTATATCATTTTGGCTTTATATAATAAGCATGTATTATTTAAAATCCAAATGTATTTTTTTTTTTAAATGAAGACTTGGAGCCTAGAGAGTTTCTGTGATTTTTTTGAAGGTCACACTGATAGTAGCTGGAAAAGAAAAGAAGCACTCTGACCTAAAGAACAAGTCTTATGAACTTAACACTCCTTACTATTATGTGGATATTGGCAGAGGCCAGCAACTGCTTATTCATTCAACAAAACACAGGAAAGGAAGAATGGAAAGCAATTTTATTAGAAATCTGTCCTTAAAAGGAAATTGATTCCAGGAGAATTATGCTGGATGATCGGTTGGCTACTTCAAGTAGTCATTTTAATGCAGCTGAAATAAAACAAATATGGATTCAAGGGGCAGCTTTGAAAGAGAACATCATTATACAGTGTTCCATATAAAATGCATATAGCTCAGGGTGTTGAGAAAAGACAAATTGTCCTATCAACATAGCTCAGTTTATACTAATGGATATTAATTGACCGAGTGTATGTGAGACATAAAGAAAGGACTCCTGTGGAACAATCTCAGCAAGGTGTCTTTTTCAAAAGAAACACCACTTATATGCCAGACATCTTTGAAAAGCTATATAAATGTGTACTGGAGTCTTGTGAAGAGACTCCATTAAACACACAGAAAACTATGCTAATGAACTTTACCCATCTCAGTATCTTAAATATTACTCTTTGACCTCTGCTTCAGTCTCCCACAATACTTTCTCAAAACTCCCTAGAATTTACTCAATAAACCCAGTCCACACTGGCCCTTCCCTTTCTTTTCACGAGACAACTTCCTTCTTTCTGGTTTAGTTGTTTCCTCCTACTAAAGTGGGTACTCATTAGTTACAACACACCAAAAGACTAAGGAAGCTTATAGTAAAACCTCCTTGGAAGGGATGCCTCCTCGGAAGGAAGGCTTTGTGCACACTTATGCAGTCAGCATATAACTGGGGTCCCATGTGGCCCAGGGTCTGTGTCCTATCACTGTCAAAGACACAGCAATCTACCTCCCGAAGCCAAGATAAATAGTGTTGATCTCTAGTGTTTTGAAAGAGCAGTGCAGGGGTTTCACATAGTACTATATGCAGAAAACTTCCTAAAAACTTCTCTCACTATCTTTTCCCACCCAAAAGGGAAATGTTAAGATCACTAATAGATTGAAATGTGAGAGTAGTTTATGACATTCTGGATAAAGAGTTCATTCATAGCCTTCTTTCATTCAACCAGCAATGTTCAATAAGCCACCACAACGGGCTGGGCACTGGTATAGAAACTGGAGACACCAAAGTGAATCTGATACCTAGTATGAGTCAGAAAAGTAAGCAGCACACATCAAAATTGTGAGGAGTATAATAATAATATCATGCACATATTCAATAACTCTGTGCCAAGCACTGTGTTAAAAGCTGTATATTTAATCTCATTTATTGTCTAATCTTTTAAGGAAACCAATGTGATAAAGACCATTTTTACTTTCACTCTTCAGGTAAAGAAACCGGGTGTTACAAAGTAAATTAACCCTGTGTCACACGTTCAGTAAATGTTAGATCCAGGATTTAAAACAAAGTTCACCTGACTTCTGACTGAAAGACCTTAGCCAATGTTCAAGTAATATTGCTTTCTAGGAGGGAGAGAAGAGACAGAACATAAGATGGTTGTTATAGTTTGGAAATGAAAAGCTCATGTGTGAGACAACGCAAGAAGTTTCAGAGGAGAAATGATTGGGTTTAAGTTTGTGAGAATCTTAAACTAATCAGCGAATTAATTTCTTAATGGGATTTACTGAGTGGTAACTGGAGGCAGGTGGGGTATGGTTGGAGTAAGTGGTTAATTGGGGGCTGGCTATGGAGTATACATTTTGTATCTGGAGAGTGGAGTCTCTCTCTGTTTTCTGATCATGATGTGAGCTGCTTCTTTCTACTACACTCCGGCTGTGATGTCCTGCCTCACTTCAAGCCCTGAGAAATGCAGGCAGCCTTCTATGGACTAAGGCCTCTGAAACCGTGAGCCCTCAAATAAACTTTTCCTCCTTTAAAATTGTTCTGGTTGTATCTTTCAGTCACGGCAGTGAAAAAGCTGACTAAAACAATGGTGCCATCATGGAAAGGCACCCAACCCAAAAGATTCCACCTCACCATTAGAAGTTGAGCTGCCTGCAAGCAGCTGACCTCAGAGAAACAAGACAGAATATCCAGACAAGATCCTTTGGGATTGTGTGCCAGGATATTCAATTCAGTACCTGGTAGAGGCTGTAATAAAAAATAAGCTTGGTCCACACCTCCAAGCTAAGAAAGGGGCACAGACTTTAGGGAAGGGAGGAATAGTCTGATGACAGACCATCTCATCACTATATGAAGATATTTAAAAGATTGGCATTTTTGTTCTCGTTTTCTCTTTGAAATGTCTTAAATCACGCAAAGCATCAGCTGTGACTTCAAACAGGTCTGGGGTAATGATGTAACTCCCTACCTATGTAGCTTTGGGGAAGTATTTACTTTCGATGCCTCAGTTTACTTATATGTGAGATGAGCAGTTTCAGGTTTAAAATAAGTAAGTACAAGGTAACTATAAATATTATATTGTTATGTATAAAAATTATTTAGTCCAGTAGCAGGTACAGAGTATACCTGTGGCAAATGATGGGTGTCAGTATTGCAGGCTGTTTGCAGATTAAATGCTTGCTATGTTGTCTTCTGTGGACCAGATTTCTTTCTGGAGTTTATTTTGAGAATTCAAACAAGTAGATACTGTTGGGCTACTCAATATGCAATGTATTTTTGGCATTCAAGATGGGCATTATTATTATTATTTTATCAAGGAATATATCTAATGTTTAGGGAGCACTTCCTATATCAAGATAGTATGCTAAGCAGTTTACACAAATCATAGCATTATACAAATTTACAAGGTGGTACTACTGTTCATCATATTTTAAAGATAAGGCTACTTAGTTCAAAGAACTCGGTGACTTTCCCAAGGCTCTATATGGGTACATCTTGGTGCTAGGTTTTGAGCTCAGTTCTATCTTCTAAGTTTGAAGGGAAATCTTTTCAGGGAGATGACTGGTCTCTGGGGTAGGGCAGCGTGGCAGTCAGAGCTTTTGTTCTCTCTGCACAGGATGCTCCCTTCTTGATTCACCTTGCTTCTTACTTTTTCTTGATGCATGTCTAGGCCACTGGGGAGAAACAGGATCACACACAGTGGAGAGTGGAGGGGAGCTGCCTTCAGGAAGGCTTGTGCTCCTACTTTGGATGCAGTATTTGGTTCTGTGACCTGTGAACTACTTTTATAAGGGGTTGAATTAATATGGCTGCTTATGGTTGATAGGAATGGGCATGGGGCCATGTTTCAGGCTGTGAAGTAGCTGCTGCTAGAACTACATCCATCCATAGGGTGGGGCTTTTATTATCAGTAAAGCATTTCATGCTCAGTGGCTCATCTGAAATTTTAAAAAATGCCCTTGGGTATCTGAACTCCAGAGGTGAAGTATTGGGAAAGGATGAATGTCCAGGGAGTGGTGAGGATTGAGGCCATTCGAAGCTTTCCATGTACAGAGGGCATCCAGCCATTCAGGCTCCATTTCTTCCTGGAAAGTTTTCTTTCTTTTTTCTTTTGGATATTCTATCTGACTGGGATTATCACATTTTGATTTTCTTGGAATGACTCAGAGCTCAGAACTGTGGAAAATGGAAAGCTAGTATGGACATTCTTTCCCTTCTCAGAGATTTGGAGTCGTATTACTTTGTATTTGCAGCTTTCCATTTTTTAAAAAATGTGTGGTCTCCATGGAACTAAGCAGTGTGTAACACTATCATTTTGATTTCCTGGGATTTCCTTCAGAGCTATTATTGTTTATAGCTTATAACTTATTCTATATCCAAAGAAGCATTTAAGGTAGTTTCCAATATGAAATACAGTACCATTCTTAATTAAAGGGAGATAGATATAGTGATTATATTGCATCTGAGACTTAAATTTAGCTCTGAGCTTCTCAGAAAACAAAGGAAGAGTGATAGGATGGATTTTTATAGTCTTTTTGAACTGAGAAAGAAAGTATACACATTGTTCCTCTAGAGAGAAAATTCTCCCTGGAACAAAATTATAGTAGAAGAAATGTGCAAATTTTTTGTTATAAAAAATATGATGTATGAGGGAATATATACTTATCTTTGTATACAGATAAATGTACACAGATGTAAAAATATATTTATGTCCTTGTGTGTACATACATACATACATACTTGTGATAGGCAGACTAATAATCACCCAAAGATGTATACATACTATTTCCTGGAGTTTGTTAAATGAGTTAGAGAATTAGTTTGCTAATTGAGGGTATTAATCATCTTACTTTAAAATAAGTAACCCTGGATTATCTGGATTGCCACACATAATCACAAGGGTTCTTAAAATTGGAAGAAGAAAACGAGAGGTCAGTAATGTGATGGGAGGTGCTGGCTTTGAAGATGGAAGGAAAGGATCATGAATCAAAGAGAGCAGTCTCTAGAAAGTAAGAAAGTGAGGAAGCAAATTCTTCTACAGTCTTTTGTCATATAACTGAGATGGGTAAATCTATGCAAGCAGTGTGGTGTGCTGGTAAACGTTTAACAACCAAGTCTCAGGAACAAAAATCCTTTTTTGGTAATGTTTTGTCAATTCTTCTACAGTCTCCAGAAAGAATGCTCTGCTGACACCTTGATTTTAGCTTCAAGAAATCCATGTTAGACTTCTAAATTACAGAACTGTAAGAAAATAAACCTGTATTTCTGGTAATTTGTTACAGCAGCAATAGAAAGCTACTACTATACACACTATTTATACACACACAAATAAACTAAGGATGACAGAAAAAGAACAGTAAGAAAAAGAAAGATCAATGAAGATTTTTTCTTTCTGTAGGGAATTAAGATAATGCAGTCTAGGTACTTTGATTGCAAGTATGCAACTTATTTCTCATATACAAATACAACCGTACAATTGTATGTAATTGTATAAAACTACAACTATTGACTAATGGATACCCGGTAGGGTTTTAAAATTTGGTTCACACCAAACTTACAATAAGAATTCTTGGCTTTATTCGCTCCTCAAAGCTTATTACTACCAATAATATGCTAAAGCTGATTTCTATCAGGTCTTAAAAGTCCACTAGTGACCATCTCCCATTCAAGGATGTCATGTCTATTGACTGAATTAGACAGTGGTGAGAGCATTTACCTTATACACTGAACATTACCAAAAAAGGACTTTTCCTCCTGAGACTTGGTTGTTAAACATTTACCAGCACACCACACTGCTTGCATAGATTTACCCATCTCAGTTATATGACCAGCCACCCAGATGACCAAAGCCTAGAAGTCACCTTTCATTCCTCTTTCTCTCATGGCCTATATCTACTCAGTTAGCTAATTCTGCCACATCATATCCATTTTTATTTTAAATCTTCATGATTACTGCTTTAATCTAGGCTACCGTACATCTGGCCTCGGTTATTGCAATGAGCCTATAATGGACCACCTGAGTTCTCTTGTTCTTAATCTTTTAAATGTAAATCATATTACATTATTTCATTGATCAAAATCCTCTACTACCCTTAGAATAAAACCTAAGCTCTTTAACTCCAATTCACAATACCCTTCCTTCCTTGCGTTTCCTGTTTTACTCTCCCGTTTCATCTTCTCTGCATCAGGTGCCTGTGTTCTGGCCACACTGGTCTTTCTGTTCTTCAGTTCACTGAACGCATTTGTTTTAAGACCTTTGCCAGAGCAGCTTCCTTTGCCTAGAATGCTCCTCCCCCTCTCCTCAGATCTTTGCCTGGCTGCCTCTAGTATCAATCAGGACTTAGCTTAAATGTCTCCACTCTGTAAGGCCTCCCTGACCACCCAATTTAAAGTAGTCTGTAACATTCCTAGGATATCCCCCTGTATCATTTTCATCTTAGCACTTGTTCCTACCTGCTATTTCCTTGTTCATTTATAGTACCTGGCACAGGGTAGGCTCCTAAGAAGTGCTTGTTGAAAGAAGGAACACTTACAGTTGTTTAAACACTGGCTAGAAATATGTTCCATAGACAGCTTCTTTCCTGTCTGGGGCTTAGTGGCAGGGGGTGGCTGGTAAAAACTGTCAACTCTGGCCTGGCATTAGAAAGTGGAAAATGGTTGAGGTGGTAGAGATGTGAGTTAGAAGGTCAAACAGTTGAAAGAGCTGGATGAAATATTGCAGCCTCTATAAAAGGTATCTGTCAGATATCAGGATGGGGAGGGTAATTAAGAAAGGCTGAACTGTGAACTAGAAAAGCACTGAGGTAGAATACATGATCAGTCCAGGAACCAGTGATGACAAGCAGGGGTGCTAGTATTTGGGCTCAGACTAGGCTCCCTAGTGTTATTGGATGGTGCTTACCTACCCTAGACTCTCAGAAGCCTCCTCCAGGCCTGACCTTGCCCATTCTAAAAGCTTAACTCATATTTATCAGCCGTCACACCGAATTTGCTCTTCAGAGAAGTTTTGGGAGAGAGAAATACTCTACTGCTAGAGTCGATTGTTCTTCCCACAATTGACTGGCACTTGTTCATTACTTTTTGTACTCTCTAGGTATAGAAAGGCAAATTTTTTCATTTGTTACATTGATGATTTTCTTAAGCAGAACTTTCTAAGGATGACTTTTCTTATCATAGATTCTCATTGTAGAAAGGGCCTTGAATTATTTCAATGGGATCTCAAAGAGAATTTTTAGATCTGTTCAAGGTCACAAAGGTAGAGGCAGACTCCAGGCAAGAATCCATATTTATTAACTTCAGGACTAGTTAATCTGAAGTGGGAATTAGCATTACACTGTCATCTGCAAAGGAAAAAAAAAAGAGAGACAAATAGGAAGTCATTATTGGGGTCATGGATTTATTAAATTATAGCAAACTCTTCAGTGAGTTAGTTCAGCTTGGCTCCTTTTCTCATTCTTTTTGACCCGTAAAAGGCAATAACTAATGACATGCTGAATGCTGTTGGGGTGGGATATCCTGAGGGAGTTTGGATCAAATATGGATTAGAAAATATTAGATATAATTTTGTTATAACATGTTATGTCCTACTTCCTTGGGAATGTGTAATATCTAGATACTGTGTAGGATTTTACTAGATACCTAATTATTAAGAGGTCCCTGTTCATTGACCACTTCAGATTGATAAGGGACAGACAGATGTGAGTGGTGGGAACATGAGTTAAAGAAACAATTCTATAAAAAGACCCACTGTGCTGACCCCCAGATACCTTCTTTTCCAAGAAGCAATTTACCTGCAGCCCTGCCTGGCTTAAGTGGACAAGTTATGTCACATTCCTCAGCAAACTACTGGTTAGCTGCAGGAGAAATGTAGGCTCAAAATAATGTCCATAATAGAAACCCAAGTTACCCTGAAGGGAAAGACTTTTGTGACCCTTTTCACAGACCAGATCCAGGAACTCAGGGTGATGAGGATAATTCCTCCTAATAATAAAATCTGTAAGAATTTATGGTTAAGATCTAATTAGAACTGGTCAGCATGGGCCATAGTGACCTACAGTTGTCATGACAGTGGGGACTTGAAAGTCCACCTCTTGACCTTTAACTGACAGCAGGATGACATCAGACTTTTCTTACAGATTTTCTTTTCCTAGCCCTTCAATAAATTTATGCCTAGGACCCTGAGTGACATATCTGAAATATTTCTGACTTGATTGTAAGAATTGGGGCTTGAAGCAGAGGCTTTGCACTGCCTCAGTTTCCCAGGAGGCCCCAGTGCTATAAAAAGATGAATAGATTTGACTGCAGTTTGAAGAATTTTAATAGCATCATGTAACCCTTACTTTTAGGGTCTTCTATAACCTAAAGATTGTAGCTGATTCTCAGTTCTTGAAAAGGAGTGGTTTTTAGCATACCTGGTTTATAGCAGATGTTGTGGCATGAGAGAGTAAACTGAACTCATGTATATAAAACAACTAGAGACAGACATATAATAAAGACTCAATTATATAATGATAGTAGCAATATTGTAATTTCTTCTGATCTCTGAGTTAAGTCTCAAAGAGTTTGGTAAAAAAAAATTCCATTTTCTTTAGACTTTCTCTTCAAGTCTTCCTTTTTAAAAATACTTTAGTTGTTGTTTGATAATCTTTGTTTAAGAATTAGAATTCTATGTGTTCTTTATATTTAGGTGGCTCAGAACATGACAGTGTTCTAGTAAATCAGGGAAATGCTTCCTGAGACTGTTGATTTAGCAAAATTTTGCCAATTTAAAAAAGTCATTGAATTTCTATTATGCACAAAGCGTTGTGAGAAGTGGGCTCTATCTTCCAGCTTAGATTCCAGTCAATGTTTTTCTAGCTGGGTCAGGAAGGTATGAATGAGTTAGCCCGAAGACAGGCATGTGAACAGAACTAGATGTATGGGAATGAGGGTTGGGATGGGGCATGGGTCTGGAGAGAGAGGTATGAACCAAAGCACTCAGGAGCAGGTTAGGCTTCTATGTTTTCATGCGAGTAACAGGAAATGGAGGATATTTAAGGAGGAGATTTTGTTTGGTTAAAAAAGATCCCTCTGGCATCATCAAGGTAAGGGTAAAATAAATCAATGGCCTACTGTGGAAATCTAGGTGAGCAGGCATTTTGGACACTTTCTGCAGTTAAGTCACTGTTGTACCATCTTTGCTGATCTTTCTTTCATCCCTAGTCTCTCTTTTCATTTCTGCTATCATTAGCATAAGCCATTTTGTGATTTCCCAGGTTTCCCCCTTATCCAGTCTATTGTGTACATCAAGGGAAAATTACTGTTCTTAAAACACCTAAGTCAAGTATATGCCTTGTTTTAGTCAACTTCGTGTTGTTGTGACAAAAGTACCTGACAAGGCCAACCTAGAGGAAGAAAAGTTTATTCTGGCTCATAATTTCAGAGGTTCAGTTTATGGTTGGCTGACTGTGTAGCTCTGAACCCTAGGCGAGTCAGAACATCATGGCAGAAGGGCATGGAGGAGGAAAGCAGCTCTGGATATGATAACCAGGAAGCAGAGAGAGTACTCCACTCACTAGGGACAAAATAGAAACAAACCTCAAAGACATGCCCCTAGTGACTTACTTCCTACAGCCTCTCCCTGCTTGCCTATAGTTATCACCCAGTTAATCCATATCAGTGGATTAATCCACTGATTAAGTTAAAGCTCTCATAATCTAACCATTTTATCTCTGAACATTCTTGCATTACTTCACATATGAGCTTTTAGGGGATACCTCATATCGAAACCATGACATTTACCAAGCCCCCAGGATGAACTCTGTTCCCCAGTTGCACATATATTATTTCTTTCTGCTTCAGCATGCTCTAGTCCTCTAGTCTCATTGTTAATCTCTTCATGGCCTCAGCACCATAAACACTGCAGGGCTTTTCTAGCCACACCACTTCTGCCGCCAGCAATGACTTTCCACTTTCCTGAATCTCACCTAATCCTCAAGTCCCAACTCCTCTATGAAGGTGTCTTGGATTTCATCTTCTTTCTTAATTATTCATTGCAGGGAACCCTCTGGAAACAATTGTCTTAACAGCAGTCTCCTCTTACAATTCATTGTTTTAAATACAGTAATGCACTGCATAGCATTTTAGAAAAATTCCTATTGTCCAGTGGCATCATAGCTGTGGCAATGTCATAATTCAATACATTGTTCACATGGTGGTGGTGATGCTGGAGCCGCTGTGGTATAAAAGTATAGCACAAACCACTATGTAACTACACAATACTGGATAATGATGATAAATGACTACGCTATGGCTTATCTATGACTGGCTTATCTATTTAGTACTAAATCATTATTTTAGAGCTTTCTTTCTTTGTTCTTTTCTTTGGGATTAAATACAAGGCCTCATGCATACTAAGCAAGCACTTTGGCATTGAACTACATCCCCAGCTCTGAGCATGATCTTTCTACCTGTAAAAACAGTTAACTATAAATCAGTTCAGGCAGAGTCTTCAGGAGGTGTACCAGAAGGTGGTGTTTTCATCAGAGAGGCCAGTTCCATTCATTATCGCCTGAGGACTTTCCAAAAAGACAAGGTGTGGAGGAGGATGACCGTAATAGACATGATCCTGAACTCGCATAGTCCTAGGTTGTTGTGCGAGTTTGGGTGTTAGTTTTTTACAAAAAAAGTTTAAAAGATTAAAACTTTTAAATGGAACGAGAGCCTATAGAATAAGGATATAAAGAAGTTATTTTTTTGTACAGCTGTACAATGTGTTTGTGTTTTAAGTGTTACCACAAGTCAAAAAGTTAATAAAATAAAAAGTTTATGTAGTAAAAATGTTATAGTAAATTAGAGGTATTTTGTTATTGAAGGGAAAATAGCATACATAAAATTTGTGTAGCCTAAATGTACATCATTTGAAAGTCTACAGTAGTGGACAGTAATGTACTAGGCCTTCTTGTTCACTTACCAGTCACTGATTGACACCTAGAGCCACCTCCAGTTTTGCAAGGTTTATTCATGCTATGTTCCCTATACAGGTATAGCATTGTAAAATATTTTAAACCATATTTTTTACTTTTTCTAGGTTCAGATATTTTTAGATTCAAATCAATGACCATTGTGTTTCAATTACCTCAAATATACAGAGTAGTAGCATGCTATATAGGTTTATGTCCTAGAAGCAAATAGGCCATACACAAGTATGTAGTAGTCCATACCATGTAGGTGTGTGTAAGTATACCAAGTGATGCTCACACAATGATGAAAACACCTAATGAAGTGTTTCTTGGAATTTATCCCCATCATTAATTGATGCATGACTATGTATTTCCTGGCTCAACAATTGGATTGATGGTTTCTTCTACAATCACAAAATATACATAAATGATAAGACACATTGCTGTTACCATAGGTAATATTTCAGAATCATAACAAATATTATCATTTCAACAATTTATGGCTTCTAAATGTTTTATCATTTTATGTTAAAATTGTCTAGGTTTTTTTCTAAAATATAATTGTACTTTTAAATATATTATATACATATATTTAGTTAAGTATATGCTTTTATTTGAAGGGTCACTTTTTTCCTGAATGCAAAGATATTATGTATATTACATGTAACATAATATTAGAATAAATGAATAAATTCTTTCATACTTTAGAAAAACAGTTCATGTCTAATGAACTATACCATACAGAAATATTTAAAACTGTTTTGTGTTTATACATGAATTAAATTCCTCTTCCCTTCAGCATAAATAATTTTGCCAAAGAGAAAGAATATTCTGTACTGAGATGCTCCTATCTGCTTTCCTATACTGTGTTAAACCTAGACAAGCATGTGCTTTATCAAATCAAAGAAGCCCTTAATTATGTTGATTGATAATGGCTTTTTGAGCTACATAGTATTTCTTCATTGAAGAATAAAAGGGCCATGGTATGACCAGTTTTGTAGCTCTTCAAACTCTAAATAGAACAACACTTGACCAAGTATAAGCAGGACTTAATTTTTTTACTCAACACAACTAGAGAATCTTTAATTTCATTGAGTTTTGTCTAGAAATTAAGGGAAGTAAACTAGCAAGTATAGCACACAACACATACATATTTTGATAGAGTAAATCAGAGCTACCACCTATTCTGGCATCAAGGAAGACTTCTAGAACATAACCTTTAATCTAAGGTGCCATTCAGAGGAAATAATATGTGCTAAGGTCATGTGGTGAGAGAAGTGATGGAATTCAGAGGGAGGAAATGGAGGCAGGGGAGGAGAGGAGGGCAAGGTTGGAGAAGCACAGGTACCAACAGGTTCTCTGTTGGAGCCATGTTGAAGAAGTTTGGAACCCTGAAGAGAAAGTCTTCCTCAGCTAAGTTTTCTTGTTGTTTTTTTTTAGATATTTTTTTGTCTTAAAAAAAAAAAAGATTTTAAAGGAGGAAGTTATGTTCAAGTTAACCAGCCTATAATTTTAGAATGCTTATTTATTCTTGACATTAGTAATGTAAAAGATTCTGTCCTTTTTCCAGGCTTATGGTTTTGTAAAGCACAGAGGCATGAAACTGCAGTAGAAGGTTATTGCATCCAATTGCTGGAAAGACTTCTTCTGTAGTAAGACTCTGTCCCTTGAAAACTATATGCCTGTCCATATGATGGAACCTGATAGCTGTGGAAATATTGCTTTTTCATGCTTCAGATTTCTTCAAGAAGAGAAGAAATGTGATTTTCTGAGGAAAATTGTAAGTAATGGATGTCATAATGTAAGAAGAATCTGAAATCTATTTAGCTGTTTTAAAAAAGAGTCTCCAAGTCAATTGTTGGTAATATTGATTATAATTAAATATTTTATGTACTATTTTTTTCCATCAGTGACTCAAATCCCTTACATTGAATTTCATAATTGACATCTGTAGAGAAAGAGGATTTTGAAGAAGAAACTGAACTGTCCCCAGGAATCTATGCCTTATTTTTTACCCTAATGGTTGTAATTTGAGGAACACCTTTTTGATTCAAGAATCTCTGTAACTGGTTTTAAAGGATAATCAGTCCAGTTAGTATGGAGAGATGGAGTAACTGAGACACAACCCAAGCTTCTTTCTAGGGGTTTAGAATATAGAATGCTTATTTTAGGAAAAAATCTGCCAAGTTTTCTTTTTTCTTTTTTTTCCTTTTTTTGTGTGTTGATGTAGACTTAAGCTTTGGCTTTTCAATATATATTTGAAGTGACTGTCCATATGCAATACCATCCAGTAGAAGAAAAAAGCATTTCCAGATGTTGTTCCTTTGTAAGCAAATGTTAGATTTGGCAGAAATTAGAAAGATTTTGACACCTGACATTGCAGTTCCCTGGAGTGACTACCTGCCTCTGCCACAGTGGTAAAAACCAGATGGCAGGTGGCCCCTTCCACATCCTTTCCCTCCATCTTTAATCTCAGATACTGCTGAGCCTTGTGGTTGGGAAGTGAGAGTCCTGATGTTTGGGTGGTCTTCTGTTTTCCTCCCTCACTGTTAACAGGAACCTATGTTCATGAATACAAAGAGCTTTTTCTGAGAGAGCTGCATAGTTTGGAGGCAAAATAACAGATCTGTCTTCGTGCCTTTGGAAAGCCATGTTCCTCAGCACCACACAGAGTTGAAACCAAGGGAACACCATGTAAGATGTGTTGTAGAAACTCCTGTAAATCTTTGTCCTCGGAAGTTACCAGGCGTTGCTCTAGTTTTTCTGCTGTTTTTAATGATGAGATATATCTTTTTTACTTTCTTTCATATATTCTACATTTTTTGCTTGTAAAGATTGTGAAAAAAGATGTTAGAAATTTTAATTTTTTTAAACATTATTGAGAAACAAATAGTTGTCAATTCTACTGGCCAGTATTTTTTTTCTTTTTCCTTTTCAGCAATGCCATCATTTCTTTAATAGAATCTGTTGACCGAGCCTTGCACAGACATCATTTGTCATTTTCAGCATGCAATAATAAATAAGTTGGCTTGAAAAATAAATAATATAACAGTCACAATATATTATCTTTCAGACTGGCCTTAGACTCACCATAAAATGGGGCCAAAACAAGAGAAACTTTTACATACATGTTAAAAAGTTAGGAATGTCACAGTTGGGTAATGCCTGGCTTAGGCCTGAGCCAGTGCAACTGGATCCCTGGTGTGCTGAGCTCTGAGGAGCTCCTGGGCTGCTGCCCTCTGCTTGCACCGGGGAGTCAGAACAGTGCAATCAGGAGCAGGGTCCTAATCGAAGTGATGTGCAGGGGCCCCATGGAACAGAGTTCTGTCACAGGTCATAGCATATAGGGACAGACATCCAGAGGGTCATTCCAGGGGTCCCTGATAATAGTTTCAAACAGAAAAAGTTGGTCAGGCACCCAGAGTCAGGGCTGGGAAGCAGTTTGCTTAGATCCAAGAGGAGGCCACAGCCCAGTCAGCTCTGGAGATGTGTGTCTTGTGATAGAGAAGCAAAAAATCCAAGCTACCAGATGGCATTGATGGAGAGCTGGTTCCAGAGCAGCAAGGTAGTGGCTCCACAGCACAGAATTTTGGGGTCATCATGGACTGGTTGACCCTTGGCAGGTCCTCAGCAGCTCAGCCTGGAGTTTCTTGGCCATCTGCTGCTGTTCAACAGCAATTGAGAACCCTCAGCCAGGCCCCTGCTTCATTTGTTTGTTCATTCAACAAAGTTACTAGGTACAGGGGCTGTAGCCATAGAGCAATCAGACAGAAATCCCAGCTGGCCTCCCAGAGAGTCTTCTGCCACTGTTGGAAGCACAATAGACATGCTCTTTGAGTCTACAGTGTGTCAGGAGTGTGGTCATTGTAGGGAGAGCTACACGGCAGGGCAAGGGAACAAGTTCAAGTGTGTGCCTTTCACACCAAGTCTCTGCGGGCTCCCAGGTGCCCAAGCCTTCATTTGGGGTGCCCAGTCTGAACTTGGGTTCCCCACCTTCCCTTACAACCAACTCCCATAAGATCTAGGGACACCCTGTGCTGCCCAGTGCCAGTCTGCCAGGTGCTATTCTATGGGGAGCCTGGAGCCCCTGTAAGGTTGGCAGCTCCATCCCCTCTTCATAGCTGGAGCTCCAGAATAGAGGCAGCATGTCACTTGTAGGTAGGGTGATCAGCTGTCTACATCTGTCTGGGACCTTCAATGCTAAGCCTAGGACATCCAGGGCATACTGGGATGATTGGTGACCCTCAGGCAAATGGAAGAGCAGGACCCCAAACTCACAGGGGACTGGGACTTTCTACCTGCTTTGGAAAGCACATCTTCTCACTAAGGATGGCGCTGTCCTAAGATGTTCTTGTAGCAATTAGAGATAGCAACTGTCACTCTAAGTTCAAGTATGACTAGGCTGAAAAAGAGCTTGGCTGATTTTGGCTGGTCAGCCCAGAGTTCGATGCTTCAACAGACCTAGAATCTGATTCCAGCCTACTCCGCGGCTGGGTCTCCTGAGTCCCACTACTTGACCTACCAAAGCCTGAGTTTCCTCTTCTGAAAATGGGGGTACATGCACATATTTCAGCTGGGTATTTAGGAGGATTTGATCTTATGCATCAGACATAGCTCATGGTGTTATTAACACCTAAAGTATCTCATCCCAGGAGCAAGAAAGGGCTCCTCCTCCTAGAGGAAGTGCGGGGGTAGGACCCAGTGCTGTCACATTTATTATGAATCAGCTTGCTGTGTGAGCCAAAAATACTCTCCATGGACAGCATCTCTGTGACTGATATTACAAATGACTGATTTAAGAGAAGGTGCTTCACCCCTGTTGCAAACTAACAAAAAGGTAGGTCTGGAGTATTCTCAGCCTTAAATGCTGCCAATATTTCATCTTTGGGTAGTCATAAAGTTAAAGGTTAATAGGCTGTACAAATGACAGAGTTTTTGAGGGACTTTCCAGTAGTGGCAGGCATGTTGGAGACAAGTGGCTTCTCACTTGTAGGGAGGAAATATGGAGGTGGCTTACGGAGCGTCCTCACTCCTCTCATTCTTTCTCCTATGTGGGAATTCTTTATTCCAAGAGCCCCGTTAACATAAGCAGATTTCTTTCCTGATAAGACCTGAGGACATGTGGCCGTGGAGAGATCAAGGCTGGGCAGGGTTATAAAAGTCATTGCTTGGTGCTGTCCTGAGAGAGGGCTGGAGAAGGAGAACAACGGAGGCTCTGAAGCTGGCCAGTGTTTTTGAAAACTGTCAAGAATTGTGAAGGGTCTGGAAATTTACCCCACTTATAGACCAATCATCTTATATAGGGTAGCAGAAGACATAAGATTCCTGGTAAGACACAAAGGACTTTACCTCTTGTGGCACAACAGACAGCATGAGCACCAGTATATTTACATCAGGTTTCTGGTCCCAGAGGCAATGCAGAGGGTCAGATGACACCTGCACAGGCAGCCAGTTGTCTTAGAGGAGAGGAACCCCGAGTTTAGGGAACCTGAGTTTTTCTAATGGATCATAAGCATCTTTCCCTTTGATCAGGAAAGAAATGTCATCTCTCTGTACAAGATAGTCTGTGAAAAGTGCACTTTTGGAAAGATGGTCTGGAATAAAAAGCAGTTAGAACCATATGTAGAAGCACAAAAGACCCATGGCAAGTTTCCTGTTAACAAAAAATAAATTTTTCAATTGACCGAATCTCTAAAATGATTAAATTGGATGTAATTACAGAAAATAGGAGAAAGGCAAGAAAGAAAAGAGTTAATTTGTTCAAGTATGTGGAGGTGACAAAGAATAGTTTTTCCTAAGATTTTATATCTAACTTACTCCTTATTTTAAGTAATTAATCAGTTCTTAAACTTAGTATTTACTCTATGTGCTATTACTATAAATATTGGCTTTCAATAATTTATTGTCATGATGATTCTGAAGTGCAACTGGTACTATTGTAAACAACGGAACTGTGCTATTTGTACTGATTGGAGGCTTTGCATGACAAAAATTTAATCCAAATGAATAATATGAATGTTACCATTTTTTGGTGAAAAGAAGATGATAATCTTATACTTTTGTGAAGTGCTCATTGTTGTTTTCAAAATGATTAATACTTTTTCTATAAAAGAATAATGGTTATATTTTGGGGAGAAAAAAAGTATAAAAATTTACTACAAACATCTTATATAAAGTCTTTCTCTATATAACTACTCTAATATTTTTATATTAAGAATTTGGTTTTGTTAGGATTGTATCCTTTTGGAAATAGTTGTGTGTTTCCAAAGAACACAGGCTAAGTAAGGCTGTGGGTCCTGACTACATGGCTGACCTACTTACTTGAAGAAAAAGGAAACTTCTGTAGAATCTGAAGGAAAAAATCAGGCTTTAGTGGCAAGAGTTATTTTAAAATATGAATTTACAAAAAGCATTTTCATCAAAGATACTAGAATACATACTCTGAAGACTTGCATGGGCTTTGAATACTAAATTTGTCAAGATTTTGAGATTTCTAAATTACTTTGGTAATGTGTACAAATTAGATTTTCAGGTCTTCATGAATTGCCTGCAAATATGTCAGATAATGGATAAGACATACAAATGGTATTGTTTTCACTCCTTTGGGAGCAATGGTCATCAGATGTGAGACAAAAAATAATAATATTTAAGTGAAAACTTCATATCTTTTGCTCCAAATAGTAGAGATACAAAATAGTTTAAAAAGAAATAAAAATAAGAAAAAATAAACAAAAACAAGTTTGGGTCTTCCAACAGGAATAGTTCTGTTTAATGGCTGACTACCAAACCACACAATGAAAATATATCTTTCTCTCAAATAGGTAGGCCAGACATATGGGCATTTCTTGTTGTTCATAGCATTAGATGAAGAAGCTTCATTTTAAGAAATGTAAGAAGCATTGATTACAAGACATTATAGGATTAGTGGTATTGTGGCTAGTAGGGCAAAAGATAGGGAAAGATGAAGCATTAGAAAATCAGACTATAATATTCTAACACCAAAGTATGGTTGTGAGAAAATGGAAAATATATTTGCATACTTAATGTAATCACCATCAAAATACCAGTGATGTTATTCACAGAATTAGAAAAAACAGTTTTAAACTACATTTGAAAGAATAAGAGGCCCAGAATAGCCAAAGCAATCCTGAGCAAGAAGAGTGATGCTGAAAGCATTGCAATAGTGGACTTCAAATTGTTACAGAGTTATAGTAATAAAAACAACATGGCACTTAAGGAGGCTGATACAGGAGAATCACGAGTTTGAAGCCAGCCTCAGCAATGGTGAGGTGATAAGCAACTCAGTAAGACCCTGTCTCTACATAAAACACAAAATAGGGCTGGGGATGTGGCTCAGTGGTCAAGTGGCCCTGAGTTCAATCTCCAGTACCAAAAAACCCAAAAACAAACAAACAAAAAACAGCATGGTATTGGCACCAAAGTAGACATGGTGACCAATGGGATAGAATAGAAGACACAGAAACAAATTGATATAGATTCAGTCATTTACTACTTGACAAGGATACCAAAAACATATGTTGTAAAAAAGATAGCTTTTTAAACAAATGGTGCTGATAAAACTGGATATCCATATGTAGAAGAATGAAACTAGATCTCTCTCACCTTGCACAAAAGTCAGCTGAAAGTGGATCAAAGAACTAGGAATTAGACCAGAAACTCTTCAGTTGCTAGAAGAAAATATAAGCTTAGCACCCCAACATATTGGTACTGGAATTGAATTCCTAAACAAGACCCCAGAGCTTAAGGAATGAAATAAAACAAATCTGTAAGTGAGATAGCATCAAATTAAAAATTTCTGCACAGCAAAGGAAAACAAGAGCATGAAGGAAGCCTATAGAATGGAAGAAGATCTTTGTGACCTGCATCTCCAACAGGGGATTAATATCCAGAATATATAAAGAACTCAAAAACTGAACATACTCCAGAGTTCCTATGGACTGGCAGGAGCCACAGAGAGCCCAGATCTGCCCTCAGGAAACTCCATGGGTGTCTAGACAACAGGAGACCAGGTATTGCTAGCCGATGGCCACTGAGGAGCCCAAACTCAGGGTAAGAGTCCCCGCAGAGACCCTAGCATGTGAAAACCCCACCCAAGGGTGGCCTGGGCCTGCCCCAGTTCTGCTACAGAGTTCCTGTGGATGCACAGGAGCTGGAGAGAGCCCAGATTCGTCCTCAGGAAACTCCACGGGTGTCCAGCCAATGGGAAACCAGGGGCAGCAAGCTGCTAGCCACTGGGGAGCCCAAATTCAGGGTAAGAGTCACTCCAGAGAACCCAGTGGAGGCAGCCCTGCCCAAGGGTGGCCTGGGACCACCTCAGTTCCACTCCAGAGTTCCTGTGGACCGGCAGAAGCCGTAGAGGGCCCACGTCTGACCTCAGGAAACTCCACGGATGTCCAGCCAATGAGAAACCAGGGGCTACTAGCCGCTAGCCACAGAGGAAGGCATACCCAGGGTAAGAATGGCTTGCAGAGATCCCAGAGTGAAGAGGCCCCACCCAAGTGCACTCTGGGCCTGCCTCAGTTCTACTCCAGTGTTCTGGTGGTCAGGTGAGACAGAAGGCCCAAAACTGCTCTTAGGAAATGCCAAGGGTGCCCAGTTGAAGGCAGACCAGAGCCTGCTAGCTTCCAGCCTCAGGGGAGCTCACACTCACTAAAGGGTTGCACACAGACTCTCCTGCTTGTGACCCTGCCTAAGTGAGACCTGGGCCCGCTTCCAGTTCTGCTCCAGAGTTCCTGTTCACCAGCAGGAGTACAAGAGAGGGGCAAAACAGCCCTCAGGGGCTGCCTCAGGAGCCCAGCAAAGGCCACTCCCACTGCCCTCTAGAGGTATATCCACTACCTCTGCCACCAACTTTAGTGGCAGTAGTGCCCATCTGGGAACACTGGGAAAACAGAAGCAGCTCCAAGATGAGACACAGGTAATCTGGAGTGTCAATACAAGATTATAGGATAGAAGCCACAATACCTCAGATTGGTATTTCAAGAAAGGAAGATACACAATCAACATGAAAAAACAAGGGAAAAAAGTACCCCAAATACATTTGGATACCACTGTAACAGAATCCATTGATAGCACAGTTGTTGAAATGTCAGAGAAAGAATTCAGAATGTACATAATTAAAATGATCAGTGA
>CM053406.1:74149276-74239108 GCA_028644305.1 Xerus rutilus | reverse complement strand
GACAGAAAAGGTGGTGGAATATGATGGTCATCATAGTCCTAAGTTTATGTATGACTGCATGTATGTTGTGATTCTATACAACTTACAACTAGAGAATTGATATGTTATCCTCTATCTATGTACAATGAATCAAATTGCACTGTTATCATGTATGCCTAAATAAAACAAATAAATAAATATGAAAAAAACTGAACACCCCCTCAAAACTCCCCAAAACAAATAACCCAATTAATAAATAGGTAAAAGAACTCAATAGACACTTCTCAAAAGAAGAAATACAATGGCCAATAAATATATGAAAAAATGTTCAACATCTCTAGCAATCAGGGAATTCCAAATCAAAACTACACCAAGATTTTTCATCTCACTCCAGTCAGAATGGCAATTATGAAGAGTAAAAATAATAAATGCTGGTGAGGATGTAGGGGGGAAAGTACACTCATATATTGTTGGTGAGACTGCAAATTAGTGCAACCACTCTGGAAAGCAATATGGAGATTCCTCAGAAGACTAGGAATGTAAACCACCATATGACCCAGCTTTTCCACTTCTTGACATTTATTTGAAAGAACTAAATTCAGCATACTATAGTGATACAGCCACATCAATGTTTATAGCATTGCAATTCCCAATAGCTAAGCTATGGAACTAGCCCAGATTCCCATCAGATTTATAAATTAAAAAGTGTGGTACATATACATAATGGAGTTTTATTCAGCCATTAAGAAGATTGAAATTATGGCATTTGCTGGTAAATGGAACTGGAGACTATCACACTAAATGAAATAAGCCAGACTCAGAAAGTCAAGGGTCAAATGTTTTCTCCCATATGTGAAAGTTGATCCTCTCCTACAAAAGGGAAGGGTATCCCATGAAAATAGAAATCAGTGGAGTAGAGGAAAGGGATTGAGGGATAAGGAAGAGGGATGGGAAAAGAGAGAAACAGTGGAATGAAATTCACCAAATTATGCTGTGTATAAATGAATATATCACAGTGAATTTCTTCTTTTTGTATAGCCATAAGGCACTAATTCAAAAAAAAATCTATTAATAAATATAAAAAAGACCAGTAGAGGAAAGGGAACGCAGGAAAGGAGGGAGGCGGGAAAAGGGAAGTACTGGGGACTGCATTGGAGCAAATTATATTCCATGCTTGTACAATTATGTCAAAATGAATCCCAACATTATGTATAGCTATAATGCACTGATAAAAAATAAAAAGTAAATAAAAAATAAGGACATATTATCTATGTAGTCTAATTGCCATTCCGTTAACAGAAATCCTGATAACAGAAGTAAATTGGAATAGCAGCAAATGTCTTGGCTTGCTCTGTGGTGACACTCAAATAAAATTCCATCAGAAAGGGATGGTAGAGAAAAGCGCAGTATACATTTTTAAGTCAATATTGACCAACTTCAGCCAAATGGGGCCATCACAGGACTTGGCTAAGGAAAGATTGAAGAGAGAGTGTTGAGCCTATTCTCTAGTACCTTTAGGGTGTGGATGGTTGGAGTGGATAAGCTCAACACTCTCTCTTTCTTTATTCTAGTTCCCAGAAAGGAGTTGTACTAAAGTTCTCTGTGAAATAGAGGAGTATTTGATGAAAGGAGAAAGGGATTATTAATAAAGCCTTTTTAAAGAAACTTTCTGATGAGGGGCATTCTTTCTTTCTGTTCTCTGCAATCATGCTGGTGGGTAAAGATCAAACATTAGGGCTTTTCTCAGGGAATAATCTGAACCTTGTAAGACCTAATCAGCATCAGGATTGGACCAATGGAAAATGAGACTAGTCATACTTATTTAACTCTTTGGTCTGGTTCTTTGTTGGCTTACTCTATCAGCATAAGAGAGGAAGAACTGAGTTACAAGACCAGCATTTGAGTGAGAGTAGGTTACTTGCCTACTTATGTTCAAGTCCTGTACTGAAAAGAAAATAGGTACTCTGAAGGCCCAGTAGGCTCTGTTAAACCATAAGGAGTTTCTAATGGAATTTACAAAGTATTAAGCATAGTACCAGCATTTGATGCAGGACTAAGTCCATTCTCTAAAGCATGGTAACTACTCAATAAATATCTGGTGATTGGATGGATGAATGCTGTTCCTTTCACTGGGAGACCTTGCTCTGAAGTAAATAGTTGGTCAAAGATTTGAGGCTTTAGACTTTTGATCAAATCTCTGTTCATTAGAGATACAATTGACAATTGTATGGATTTAAAAATCCATAACATATCTATGGGTATATATCTAAAAATATGGTTTTATGGCCAATAATGTAGCTGTCTGAGATATCATACACTTTCAGGCAAAGTCAAGATATAACCCCACTTAACATAAATTTATGAATAACCATGAGAAAATCCAATTCAATTCAGGATTCCTTGATAATCTCTAGATGCTACTAGGAAGTATAATTCATTTCAGCTTTTCTAATTTAAATGATATTCTTAAGGCATTCAAAATGTCACATCAGACTGAAAAATTATTGTCTCTATTGACTGAGCAATAGTCAATACAGTCTTACTGTATACCTGGTAATGTGGCAGATTACGAAGAACCAGGAAGACTGTTATATGATTTCTATCCTCAAGAGTTTCCATGCTTGTGCAAAAAATAAGCAGGACAACAAGTAAGTAATATATGTGTTTTATTTGTAAAATTCCTCAAAGATATTTAATTCTGAGCATTCCAATAATACTGGGCTGTGAATTCCAGGGCATTGTTTAGTATTGATGGTGTATTTCTGATACCTCCTGGTATATAGTGGAAGCTCAATAAATGATTATTGAATGAAAGAAGGCAGGAATTTTTGGTGGCAAGTTTAATAAGATAAAGAAGCAACACTATTGTGGTTTGGATATAAGGTGTCCCCTAAAAGTTCATATGTGAGATAATACAAGAATGTCCAGAGGTGAAATGGTTAGATTATGAGAGCTGTAATCTAATTAGTGGTTTACTCTCCTATATGTATCTACTGGGTGGTAACTGTAGGCAGGTAGGATGTGGCTGGAGAAAATAGTCACTAGGTGGGTGCCTTTGGATTTATATTTTGTCCCTGGTGAGTGGAGCTCTCTGTTTCCTGGCTATCATATCCTGACCTGCTTTTCCTCACCATGACTTTCCAACACAGTACTCTACTTTGCTTTGGGTCTAGAACTATGGAGAAGCTGATTGATCATGGACTGAATCTCTGAAATTGTGATCCAAAATACACTTTTCTTTCTGTAAGTTATTCTAATCAGGTCTTTTCATTACAGTGAGGCAAATGCTGACTAAAACAAAGAGATATGAGGAAAACCATGGATTAGTCATTAGTGAGCATAAAAGGTTACAAAACACCATTCTGTTGTAAAATCAAATAAAAAATACATCACCTTTGCTATCCACTATCCAAAATAAAGTCAGAATTCTTATACTCTGTAATGACATAGCCCAGTTTTTGTAGATTGTCCTATGACAAATATATAACTTAAATATAAATAACACATAAGATGTATATATAGTTTTTTCAAAAAGAAAAATTTAGTTTTCTTCTGTTGAGGAATCAAGTTACTTTTAAATGCATTTAATCTTTTTGATATCAGGATGCATTTACTTTGAAGGACTTAATATTTTGCAGGAAACATGAGATAAACAAAACCCATGTTTTTTGTTTAGCAAGTTGTGTTAATAAGTAATTAGAACATTAGACTTTATAATTAATTATTTCTCAGTCACTCAATTTCAGGTGGAATCCATCATTTTCTGTAGAAACCAAACAGGTAAATTGCTTTCTGTTGAGTAAATAATGCTCTCCAAGCAAAGAATGAGCTAGAAATATTTTGTAAAAGCAGTTTTATTGGGAACTGATTGTTGGCTGGGAAACAGAGCATTTTGGTTGTGTTTGGACATTCTGAAAAGTGGGGATACATTTATTCATTTACTCACCTTGCAGATAATGCCTGTGGAGTTAAAGGTTACAGAGGTTACAGGTCTGGTTCCTTTTTCCTGAAGTTCTGGAATTTTCAGACAGCTCAGTGATAAAGGCTATTTCCCTCAGAAAGTCCCATAACCCTGCAATGAAAAGACTGACTTTTTGACCAAATGCTCTCAGGAAAACTAGGGAAAACATGCTGACCCTTCTATATGTTGCTTTTGGGCTTCCTTACCCTAAAATATTCTTGGAGCTGATACCATCAGTTATTGGTGATGAGTTCTGCTTCCTCAAATGTTGAAGTTTGAACATTAGAGAAGCAGCTGAAGCAAGCATATAAAGCAGGTTTTATTTAAAAGGTGGTGACACAGAATTTTCCTGGAGGGAGAAAGGGGCCATAGATGGTATCCTGGTATCTCAAGAAGTGAGAGTGTCTTGCTCTTTTACATATTTTAGACTTTCTTTGTTCTCTTGCTTTCTTCCCCCTTCTCTCTCTTCTTCCTGCTTAAGTGACTAGGCCCAGGAGATGTTGGTGGGATGGCCAAAAAGTAAGAAGCAGGTCAGCAGGGGGAAGGGCCAAATGGAGTTATCCTGGCAGGAAGAAGCCCAGGAGGCATTAAGAACTTTTATAACTCCCTGTAAGGGAGAAAAAATTCCTGGGGTAGGTTACCTTAGCAACAGGTTGGAGCAGGGGCTGATTATCTTAATAAGGGTGGACCCAAACTGGCCTCCATTTTCTTGATTCAGCCTGATTTCCTATCTGTACAGCCTGTCTTTTTATTCTTGCTTCAAAGCTATTGTTAATGGCATAGCTATGAGGCTCATCTGCTCAGGGGCTACTGTTGCCAGAAAAGCTTGTTCTGTTTTTAAAAATAAAGTGTGCATTGGTGCACACTAATGTAAAGACAAGAAAAGGGGTTTCACAGAATATAACTTACAAGTTTCTGTGATGGAACTAAGAGAAGAGGACTATAATGTCCTCGGCTAGTAACAAATGATAATATTGGCAATGTTCAAGGTTGCAGGACATTGATCAGACATCATGAAATAATCCATTGTAAGAAAAATGGGGAGATGATTCATTTTAAGAGACAACTGAGAGTGGTGCAAGGGAAAAAGCACAAGTTCAAATATTTTTATCTGAATTTGAATTTCACTGGAAACTAAACGATTGCTGGCTGGGAGGCAATGCCTTTTGGTAAGTGTTTGGTATTCTGAAAACTGAGAATGCATTTATTCACATCCTTGTTCTTCAGATACTGCCCACTAAGTTAAAAACTATAAATAAATAGAAGTTTAATATGTTAGTAAAAAATAATTACTGATACATTAATGGCTCTAATTCCTGGAACTCTGTTAGGGAGCACTTCTACTTGGAAATAAGAAATGACTTCAAGAAAGTCAAAAGTCCTAAAGGGATAAAACTTCCTTGATTTCTGAAGTTATTTGTTCCCTTGGGCATTCACTAATCTGTCAGGTATTTTTGGTGCCTACTATGTATCAGGCAATAGCCCTAGATACATAAAAAATAGGTATAAGCAAATAGGTTTACATTCTTTTTTTAATCACAAGGAAATCAATAGTATATATTCATACTTACGTATTAATATACTGAGAAGTTCTGTGAAGAAAAATATGGTAGTGAAGGAAGTAATGCGGAAATGTCAGTCTGACAAGATACATCAGAATATCCTGATGTGGGTCCAGAGTGTCAGAAGGAAAGCAGTCAGGGAAGAAAGACTTTGAGTAAATGAGAGGTATTTGTTCTGGAATAGAGGACACTGAGGGGGGAACAAGAGTTTAGAGGGAACAGAAGTGTTAGCTGGGAATATTATGTTGGAAATGCCTACTGAATATTCAAATGAATTTACTGAGTTGGCAGTTGGATAGCAAGCTTAGAGCTCTGGGAGAAGTCAGGTTTCACATATAAATTTGGGAGCCACACGTATGTTAATAATATTTGAAGCTACAGGATTGGAAAAGATAATCTAGGGAGTGAGAATAAATGCAATTAAAAGAAAAGACTGAGAATTAAGGTCAGGGTCACTCCAACACTTAAGTGTCAAGCAGAGGAGGAGCAGTTAAGAATGGGAACAGGGAAGGCATAGCCAGAGTGGTGGGAAGAGAATCCAGTGCGTGGTGTCCCAAAGCCAAGTGGCTAAAGAAACTATAAACTTGCATTTGTGACAAGTGCTGCTGAGAAGAAAAGGAGTCCTTGGAAATGACTTAAATTTGCCTAAATGGAAAATAAAATACTTCAGGAAGAAAACACATAATAAAGAATACAGAAGAGAAATATTAATATTATAGTTGGCCATTAAGTCTCTCCATGTCTGTAATGCAACTTCCCTTTGGAATATTATCTATCATGATTTAGGCCTCAAAAAGAGATGTTTACCTTAGAATCTCAAAAGGAGCTTTGTTTTGTGACATAAGAGGCAGTTATATTCAAAGTTTCCAAAGGCTGTAGTCCAATGCCATTTGATACAACTTAAAATCCCTGCCTTCCACCCCCACCCACAGCAGGCATTATTTGGTATAAAACATGTCAAGACCTGTCAGATCTGCCAACATCCTCCTTCAGGCTAGTACCACCCCTTGCTTGGATTGCTACAACTATGCCTGTGTTCGCTGGAGAAGCAGCTACCCAGATGCAGTTCAATGTACAAAAGATTGCCTGGGGGTAATACCTGTGAAGGACTAATGGGGTGAGGGAGGTAAGAGTAGACAGAAGAGCCTTCAGGCCTTAGGGCAGGTCTAACACCTGTGCAAAAGAGGGAGGACAGAAAACTGTCAGATCAAGTGGTAGTTCTAACAAAGTTTTGACCAGCATGGTGAGGAAACCCCAGACAAAGTTGCCTATTTGAGGAGTCCCACATCCCAAATGCTCCAGTAGCAGTATTGGAACATATCTAGCCTCAGCATCAATTGCCTGGAGTTTGGGGGAGAGGTGAAGGTGAGGTGGTTGGGCTTTGGCCTCAGCTCAATTGTGCTGATGGGGCCCTAGTGGAGGTCATAGTTAGAGTTGTCAGTCAACTAAAATCCCCACTGCCAGTTCTCTTACAGGAGATTGAGTTTAAGATTGGAATCATTTAAATTCAAATTTAGAGAACCCCACTGAGCTGAAGGGGAAACAGTGGGATGGTACCTTAATCTCTGAGCAGGGATCCTAAGGTTGGTTTTGAGAGTACTTGAAACACTGCAAACCAGATGCAAAGCTGTTGAAGGGAAGAACTGCTGGTCTGAGTGATGAAATCTGGCCTCAGGAACTGCAGAGGACAAGAGGTCCCCAGCAGCAGAAGGGAACGAGCAAGTTCCTCTCTCTTCATGAAAGGTTCACTCTGAACTGGACACAACACACTCCGTGTAACCAAGAGATCTTTATTCACGGGGGTCAGTGCAAGTGGACACTCAGAGGGAGAGGGGTGGGATGTGGAGCATGGGATTTTATAGAGTCTCAAGTAAATGTATTGTGGATTGGTTATTTCAGGCTGGTGTGTCAGGTAAGGGTTGGTGGTCTGGCTGTGACACCCTTAAGGTCACTTCTAGGAGTTGAAAGTTAACTCCAGTGGTTAGGGTTCATTAACTTGGACCAGAAGCTGGGGGCGGGAAACTGCTGTAGGCTTTAGAGAAGGGAGGGCCCAAACTGGGTATGGTGAGGGCTATTTCTACCTTACACTTTAGGCTTGTAGTCTTCCTCCAGGGCCCTTATGTGAGGAGCCTAAGAGAGAAGGAGCCATCAAGCAGAAACGTGATCTGTAGTCCCAATGCAGTGTCACAAAACAAAGTAAAGAAGTGTGGTTTTGGGCCTGAGAGAAGTAATTTAACAGTTTAGTATCTGTTTGTTTTTAGTACTCCCAGAATTGGAACCAGGCTGATTTCTTAGAGAGAAATGCCCTGTTACCTTTTCTTTGGCTCGTCATTTCTGTTACTGAGGCCTCACCTCCCTCAACATCAGCAGGCTTCCAACCCTCTATGAAGGGTTTGGCTGTCCCTTTACAAAGGGGTCTCCCTCAACTGTTCTGGCTACTTTGAGGTTCTCCAGTTTACTCCCACAAAAACATTAGGGGCAGGCAGCTCATTCCTGCATTTTCCTCAAGACACTGCACATTATAGATGTTCATTAAATATTCTTGAACTAAAGGAATTGGCTCAACAGCCCTGGACCATGGGATGTGTGTGCAGAGAGGTCATTTACTGCAGGGATCCACCAATCCCATTGAGAACTTACTCTCAACTGGCCAGATGGTAAATACTTTAGACTTTGCTGGCCTAGAGGCAAAATCAAGGATCTTAAGGAAGTGCTTATATCAGAGTTGCCAAATAAAGCATAATTTGATGTAAGTACACCCCATAACAGAATTGGGGAAACACATAGAAATGATTTGTTGTTTATCTAACATTCAAATTTAACTTAGCATCTTGTATTTATTGAGAAAATTTGGCAATTTATATAATATTTTAAAATGTGGTCATTTAAGAATGTGGAAACCATTCTTAGCTCACAGGCCATAAAAAATAGGAAGCTGATCTCAACATTGTAAAAGCTATATACGACAAACCCAAGGCCAACATCATTCTAAATGGAGAAAAACTGAAATCATTCCTCTAAAAACTGGAACAAGACAGGGATGCCTTCTTTCACCACTTCTATTTAACATAGTCCTTGAAACTCTAGCCAGAGCAATTAGGCAAAAGAGAACTTAAAAGGATATGAATAGGAAATGAAGACCTCAAACTATCTCTGTTTGCTAATGACATGTTTTATATTTAGAAGACCCAAAACTCCACCAGAAAACTTCTAGAACTCATAAATTCAACAGTAGCAGGTTACAAAATTAACACCCATAAATTAATTGTATTCCTATACACCAATGATAAATTAACTGAAAGAGAAATTAGAAAAACTATCCCATTCAAAATAGCCTCAAAAAACAACAATAACAATAATAACAATGACTTGGGAATCAATCTAACAAAAGAGGTGAATGACCTCTACAATGAAAACTACAGAACATTAAGGAAAGAAATTGGAGAATTGAGGAATTCAGAGGTGGAAGGATCTTCTAAGTTCTTGGATAGGCAGAATTAATATTATGAAAATGGGCATACTACCAAAAATGCTATACAAATTTAATGCTATTCCTATTAAAATTCCAATGATGTTCTATATAGAAATAGAAAAAGCAGTCATGAAATTCATTTGGAAAAATAAGTGGCTCAGAATAGCCAAAGCAATCCTTGGCAAGAAAAGTGAAGCAGGAGACACCACAATACCAGACCTTAAATGATACTACAGAGCTATAAAACAGCATAGTATTGGCACCAAAACAGGGATGAAGACCAATGCAATATAATATTTGACACAGAGACAAATCCACATAAATACAGTTATCTCATACTAGACAACCAGAAACCCTGCACCTACTGGAAGTAAATGTAGGCCCAAATCTCCATCATGTTAGCTTATGAACCAACTTCCTTAACAAGACTCCTAAAGCTCAAGAAGTTAAATCAAGAATCAATATATGGGATGGTATCAAACTAAAAAGCTTCTTCACAGCAAAGGAAACCATCAAGAGCATGAAAGTAGTGCCTACAGAATGGGAGAAAATCTTTGCTACCTGTACCTCAGATAAGGCATCAATTTCCAGGATATACAAAGAAAGAAAAAAATTACCACCAAAAAATCCCCAGGTAGCCAATCAATAAATGGGCAAAGGAACTAAACAGATACTTCTCAAAAGAAGTAATATGAATGATCAGCAAATATATGAAAAAATGTTCAATGTCTCTAGCAATTAGAGAAATGCAAATTAAAACTACACTGAGATTTCATCTCAGACTAATACAAGTAACAATAAATGTTGGTGATTATATGGGGAAAAATGTACATTCATACATTGCTGATGGGACTGCAAATTTGTGCAACCACTCTGGAAAGCACTATGGAGATTCCTCAGAAGACTAGGAATGGAAACACCATTTGACCAATGGAAACACCAAAGACCAAATCTTTTGGGTATATACCAAGGAGTTATCCCACTCCTTGGTATATACCCAAAAGATTTACAATCAGCATACTACAGTGACATAGTCACATCAATGTTTATAGTAGCACAATTCACAATAGCTAAACTATGGAACCAACCTAGGTGGCCATCAATAGATGAAAAAGAAATTGTGGTACCTATATGCAATGGAATTTTACTCAGCCATAAAGAAGAATGACTTTGTGATATTCACTGGTAAATGGATGAATCTGGAGACTGTCATGCTCAGTGAAATAAGCCAATCCCCAAAAAACAAAGGTTGAATGTTCTCTCTGATATGAGGATGTTAACCCACAACAAGGCGGGGTGGCAAGAATAGAGTTCAGTGGATTAGACAAAGGAGAGTGAAGGGAATGGAGAGAGGAAAGGAATAGAAAGACAGTGAAATGAATCTGACATGACTTTCATATGTACATATATGAATACACTACAGTGAATCTCCACACTGTGTACATCCACAAGACTGAGATCCTAATTAGAATAAGATATATTCCATGCTTGTATGAATATATCATAGTAGATTCTACTGATATGTACAACTAAAAATAACAAATAAAAATTTTAAAAAATTATATAAAAAATTAGGAAGCTGGAAGTTTGGGCCCAGGATTGTAGTTTGCTAACCCCCAACTTACTGTATCATTCAGAGTTCAGTTTTAGGAGGCAGAAGCCACTTGCAGAAAAGGATATAATATAGAGACTTAAGTGCTTACAAATGATGGAAATACTTGGAATTTTACACTGGTCTTCCAGGAATGAGCCCCAGAAAAACCTGCCGGAATTGGTCTGTCAAAGTCACAGCTGTTCTGGTCTCTTTCTAGTGCTATGGCCTTTAGCCTCTGGGAGGTCTGTTGGCTCTCAGAAAGTACTTTACCATCTTACCTCTGATGGGAGAATCAGAAGCCACTACCAGTACTGTTGATTTCAAAGCCACAATGTCTTCTCATCAGTGCCACCTAATTATGTTTCAAGTGCTTCCTCTTTTTCAGTTTAATTCAATTTGAAATTTAAATGCAGTGCATGACATCTGATTGGCACTCAAACTTAGAACAGTAGATGCAAGGTGTCTGAGAAATTGGGCTTTTAGTTTTCCAGACTGAGAATATGGAAAGCTGATGAGGAGAAGAGCAGATGTGATGTGGAGCAAACCTATTTACCAGGATTGCCTTCCTCCTTCCCCGTCTTCTCTTCGTTTTCTCACTACCTGGGCCAGCACTGTGCAGAAGATTGTGACTTACATCTCTGAAAATATGGATTAGGTCTGCAGTGCTATCCCAACAGATATAAATGTTTTCCTCTCCATTCTGAATCTTCATCAGTTATTTGTTTTTTGTTTCTTTTCTTGGTACCAAGGATTGAACCAGGGGTGCTTAACCACTGAACAGCACCCCCAGCTCTTTTTACTTTCTTATTTTGAGACAGGGTCTTGCTAAATTGCTTACAGCCTCACTAAATTATGAGGCTGGCTGTGAACTCATGATCCTACTGCCTCATCCTCTCAAGCTGCTGAGATTACAAATGTGTGCCATCACATTCAGCTCTCTTTTATTTCTCCCAGGACAGAGATGGGGTCTTTGTTTCTTTTAGCTTTGTTTACTGTAATTGGTAATTCCCTAAATCTTGTGATTTGTGTTACTTTGTCATAATGACTCCAGCCTCTTCATTTAAATTGTTTAGGAATAGTATTCTTTCTCAATCTGATGCAAATAGAGCATAAAGACAAGGTACCAGATACAAAGCTAAATTCAAACAAAAATAAATGAAAAATTCAAATGAAACATAAGCTTGTTATGCCTGATTTTCCTTGACGTAGTTGATTCGTAATGACAACCATTCATAAACTCTTTAAGAGAATTTGGACTAAATTTGAATTTACTCCCTTTCTCAAAATATCACCACACAAGTCATTGAATCTTCTCCTCCCTTTCCTCCTCCTCTTTCTTCCTCCTCTTCTTTCTCCTCTCCTTCCCATTCCCCTCCCTCTCTCTCCCTTTTCTTTTCTCTACTCCTTGTTCTCCTTCTCTTTATCTTCCTTTTCCCTGCATACACACCCATTTTTCAATTTTGCAGTCCCTGGAATTACTACCTGTTCTTTTTAGTTTCTTCACGAAAGTTCTCAAAAGCCTTGCCCACATTTATTGCCCCTCTTTTTTACCCTCCTCTTCTATCCTTCTACAGTCTTGCTTCTGTTCCCAGCAATCTGTTACAGATGCTCCCTTTAATAGCCCAATATGATCCTTTAATAAATAACCAGCGGCCCTTTCTCAGGTTCCCTTCATCTTTACCCAGCATTTGAAGTTGTTAATACCCTACAACCATGTTCTCCTTCTACTTCCCCAATGTTGCATTATCCTATTTCCTCCTAAGCTAAATATTTTTGATTCCTTCTCCTTTTGTCAACCTAGCAAACTTGTTTCTTCCTTCTTATTTATCTTCATATTTCCATTTCAGCGACCACATCGTTTGTCTGCACTTCTGCTTTAGCTCTCTATTTATAGGAAAGAAAAATCCTTCTCTTGAGACTGATCCCCCACATTGTTTACATTTCCAAAATTCTTGAAAGTTTGTTTTCAGACTCTTCGTTGTTTTACAGCTTACTCCCTTGTCTGTGATTTTCACAACTTCTGTGCTTTATTCTTTGAACCCTTTCTTTTCTTGGATGCTATAGCCTGCCATATACTCGTCATTTTAATCCTTTTATTTATTTATTTATTTGTGGTACTGGGAATTAAACCCAGGGCCTCACAAATGCCAGGCAAATGTTCGACCACTAAGGCACATCTCTGGCCCTTTATTCTTTTTTGATGGCTATTTTTTTTATGCCCACTTGGTTCCATTTTTTTCTTCCCACTCCTACAAGTAGGTATTTCCTAAAGACATGATTATTTTATTGCTCTGAGATCTCACCCCTGGTGGTCTTGTTAATGCCTTTAGTTACTACACTTGAATGACTCCTAAATTGCCATCTCCAGCTCTTTCTAAATTCCTTCATGATAATTGCCTGGATGGACAGTTTGGGTGCTGGAAAATGGGATAGGATGGGAGCTGGCCTTGGAGGAGCCACCTGGTGCAGGCTGTGTGGAGCAGCAAGAACTATGAGGGGTTATCCCCCATTAATTCCTTCAAGGGAAGTTGAGTCTAGCTGGGAACACCAAAATCAATAAAAAGTGCTTATGTTAGGAGTAGGATTATAACTAGAGACTCAAGTCAAGAATCAAAGTTAGCAAAAACAAAACAGGAGATGGGGGAGAATTAAATTGAAATTCAAAAACAGCAATGAACATGCAGAATCATTCCTGCAAGTGCATTTGGGAATGTGTGGGTAATCTCAATAGCATCTAAAACCTTTGGCCTTTCTTTGACTTCTCCCTCAAGTTCCATATAGAATTAGCTGACATATTGTTTCAACACTTCGTGATCTTTCTTATATATATATATATATTTTTTTTTCTAATTCTAATATCCTTCCTCTCAACCTCATTTACATTTGTCTGGTTACATGTCAATTTAATTGATCTCTTCATATGTACTGAGTTTAAAAAACTCATTGGAAAAATAATGATAAGATAATACATGCCAACTACTTTCTTCTGAGGCATAAAAGAGAGTACTATTTGGATAAGGGCACTGCAGTACAGGGTGCTGTAGGAAGGTGTGTTCTCTTGGCTGCTCCTTGGTGTAGTTCCCTGGGATCCCTTGCACCACTTAAGTGCTCTGCTAGTGAATGAATGTACTTGACATCAAAATTTTAATTACCATTTTTCATGTAATAATATAGAAATTCTATTGCCTAAAATTCAAAAAGTACACAATTTGATTCCAACCTAATACTCCAATAATCTGCCATAAATTTTTTTTAACAACACAAGACATAAATTAATGAACATATGACTTATCAACATTTCTTTAAAAAGTCCTCGTACCCTACAAGAACATAATAAGCTTTCATGTTTACAACTATTTTTAAAAATAAATTAATTTTTAAACCAATGTGTAGAAGCATAATAATTGTTCATATTTGTCTCTTATGGTGTTTTGATTCACGAATACATTATGTAATGTTCAAATCATGGTGAACACATCTACCTCCTCAAACATTTGTCACCTCTTTATGATACAAACATTCAAAATAATTTTTCTTGTTTTTGAAGTATTCAACATATACTATTAATTAATATATAACCATTAATTAATTAATATATAACCATTAATTATAGTTAACCTACAATACAAAAGCACACCTGACTTCTTGCTCCTGACCTCAACTTGATGCTCACTGACCAACATTTCCCAATCACTCTTTCCCTTATAATGACTTCCCCCAGCCTTTGCAAACCATCATTCTACTCTCAGTTTCTATGAGATCAACTTTGTAATATTCTGCATAAGAGTAAGATAAGGTGGCACTTGTCCTTCTGTGCTTATTTATTTCATTTAATGTAATGATCTCCTGTTCCATTTGCTTGGGGCAAATGATAGGATTTCACCCTCTTATGGTTGAGGTAGTATTCCATTGTGTATATGCACCACAATGTATTTACTATTCAGCAGTGTACAGACACCACAGTTTCCATTTCTAGGCTTTTGTAAATAGTGCTATAATGAACATGGGAGCACAGACGTGTCTTCAACATACTGATTTCATTTCCTTTGGATACATCATCCAGTAATGAGATTGCTGGATCATAGGTAGTTCTGTCTTTAATTTTCGAGAGATCCCAGGCTGTTTCCATAATGCCTGTATTAATTTACATTCCCACCAATAATGTGTGTCTCCACATCTTTCCCATTTTCTCTCTCTCTCTCTTTCTGTAATGGGGATTGAACCCATGGGCACTTAACCATTGAGACACATCCCCTTTATTCCTTTTGATAAGCCATTCTTACTAGGGTAAGGTGACATCTCATTGTGGATTTGACTTGCATTTTCCTGATGATAGTGATGTTCAGCATTCTTTACATACCTGTTGCCCAACTGTATGTCGTCTTTTGAGAAATGTCTAGTTTGCAAATATCTCCTCTCATTCCATAGGTTGCCTCTTCATTCTGTTGATTGTTTCCTTTGTTGTAAATGAAGCAAGAATTAAAGACAGGCAGTCCATGTAGATAGGCAATCAGGTTGGACGAGAAAATGGAGGCTGGTTTGGGTCTGAGAAGCTGAAGACCACCCCTGGGAGACTGGAATATTAATGCCTCCAGAGCATTTTGATTACCAAGATTGCCTGCCTTTACTGCCCCTTTCAGAAGGCTGTTATAAGCACCCCTGAACAGACCAGGAACTTCTAATTAATGCTTCCTGGGCTGCTGCTCCCTTTCTGCCTGGATCACTCCACCTTGGCCCATCCAGACCCCTGTGTCTCACCTTTGGCCATCCCACTGGCATCTCCTGGGCTTAGTCATGTACATACAGAGGAGAGAGATAAGAAGGAAGAGGGCAGGAGAACATAGAAAGTCTAAAATGTATAAAAGGGGCAAGATGCTCTCACTTCTTAGGATACCAAAATACCAGCTATGGCCCCCTTCTCCTTCCCAGGAGAAGTCTGTTACTTATTATTATTATTTTTAAAATAAAACCTGCTTTATACACTTGCCTCAGCACTTCTCTAATGTTCAGGCTTCAACATTTGAGGAAGCAGAACTCGTCACTGATAGCTGGCGGTATTGTAAAAAAGCCTTTTAGTTTGATGTAATTTCATTTGTCCATTTTTGTTTTCATTTCCTATGCTTTTGGGGTCTTACAAAAAGATGGTAGAATGAATTGGACATAAATATCCTATGCTCATGTGTGAATACATGACCAGTGCAACTCCACATCATATACAAACACAAGAATGGGAAGTTGTACTCCATGTATGTATGATATGTCAAAATACTTCCCACTGTCATGTATAACTAAAAAGAAAAACAACAACAAAAAAGAATCCTTGCTCATTCCAAAGTCCTGAAGTGTTTTGCCTACATTTTCTTCTAGTAGTTTCACAGTTTCAAGTCTTACATTTAAGTTTTTAATCCATTTTGAGTTGATTTTTGTAACTGGAGAGAGATAAGGGTCTACTCTCATCCTTCTGCCAGTCCATATCCAGTTTTTCTGGCACCATTTATTAAAAAGATTGCCATTTCTCCAACATATATGTGTCCTTAACATCTTAGTTGAAAGTTGGTTGACACAACCCTTCTTTTGGTCACAATGTTCCTCTGCAAAGCTCATCTTCTTATCTTCTTAATGACTTTAGAACTAGGTTCAAATGCACCTTTCTTTTTTTTTTTTTTTAAATATATATATATATTTTTAGTTGTAGATGGACACAATATCTTTATTTATTTATCTTTATGTGGTGCTGAGGATCGAACCCAGTGCCTCACGCATGCGAGGCAAGCGTTCTACCACTGAGCCACAATCCCAGCCCCTCAAATGCACCTTTCTTTAAGCATTTTCTTTCTATCTCTCTCGACCAACCAACCTTCCTTCCTTCCTTCCTTCTTCTTTCCTTCCTTCCTTCCTTCCTTCCTTCCTTCATTCCTTCATTCCTTCATTCCTTCATTCCTTCATTCTTTCTTTTTCTTTTTTGTAATGGGGATTGAACCCCCCAGCCCTTTTTAAAAAAATATTTTTATTTTGAGACAAGGTCTCACTAGGTTGCTCAAGGCCTTGCTAAGTTGCTGAGGCTGGCTTTGAATTCCATCTTCCTGCCTCAGTCTCCTAATGTCACTGTATCTGGGGATTGCTGAACCATCAGCAGTTTTATTTATTTTTTACCCAGAGGGCCAGAATTTTGTGAGTTAATGGTACATCACACATTCTCTACTGAATAATATTATCTTTTATCACTGTGTTAAGGTCTGAGTCATCTCCAACTATGGAAGGTCAGCAAAACAACTAGGCATCACAATTTCATTCTGTTATTCTCCATTATCCTGGAGCTCTCTCCCTCAGAGAGGTACCGATCATAGAGCTCAGACTTGCTGTACCAATCTCATAGCTGCCACTGATCTGCACAATCACCAAACTGAGAATTTTAATAATAGAGTTAGATCACGGAAAGAAGCCATATACAGATATCACTTGGCTAAATCAAATGGTGCTTAATGATATAAAACAAACTAAAGAAATCAGCCTAATCAGAGTACACAATAGAGAAAGTGCAATATAGTTTAGTGATAGATGGAGGTGTAATCTTATGAAACTTTCAGAAGAGGCTAACTAGCACATGCACAGTTGCACATGTTAAGTATGATTGAATGAGTGTCACATCAGATCTCATAAATTTCAGACTTGCACAATGTAAAATATTGCAAAGGTACAGAGCACTGTGCACTCAGTACACTTAGCGCTGAACATCTTATCTACCATTCCCAACCTCCTAAGCTATTCCAGCTTGGGCCAAACACATTCCTAATTTAATTTCTGTGGAGTTATAACAGGAATATTTTATCCAGATGTTTCTGGGAATCTGGAATTTGGCAGCCTTTCCTAATTGCTATTGGAACCACTCTGTTAAGATTTACAGTCTTATAGCAATTTCTGGTTGCACTTTTACAACAGTCATCCACATTTTTTTTTTACCTAGCAGTATCATTTATTTTCACAAGATCAATATTATTAAATCAGTAATGTTTATATATATATATATATAAAATGCCTGACTTACTGTATTGCACTTAAAAATGTAATTTCATTAAGCATTGAGTTATGCACTCATTGAATCTCAGGCACTGTAGTAAATTCTGGAAATAGACTATGACATGGTCTCCACTTGGAAGAATTCATCAAGAGCCAATCTGGAGAAGCCACCAAGGTGCACTTCTCAGGTCACCCTTCAAGAAAGAACCTCCTGCTTGTTGCAGTTCTCTAACTACTCTTGTGCTGCCCCAGGCAGCTCCCATGCAATGACTGCACATGGTAAAGGTGCAAGGCTCAACCATTTTTCACCCAAAGCAGCACTATGCCACAGCTTTCTTGTGCTGGATTTCCCACTTACCTGGCCAAGATATTCTTAGTCCTACCCTGCATTCTGAAGCCCATCCTAGCCAATCTTACCTCCTTCTCCTCTCACAGGTACATCCTAGTATAAAAGATCTTCTTTGCCTGTTCTTATTCCTTCTTTTGTTGTATTTTGTAAACTCTACCCCTAGTAAATTTCTTGTATTCTCCCTCAGCATCTGCTTGTTAGACTACCTAAACTGACAACACACAGATATACAGTCATTATTTAAAAAAATGGTAAAGGTTATAATTAGGAGTTTGTAGAAAATGTTATGGGAAACTTCTCTTACTTTCCACAAAGATATTTGAATAATTTTTTCCTTATGTTTTCAACTTTACCATGTACAAGCTCTGCTTATATTACAGAACATCTCCTATTATAACTGTTGTCACTGTGAGCTCTTTGACAGACAATGGTATTTTATCTTTATATAGAGGTCTTTATATCATGCTCAGTGGTGCCCAAAATGCTTGTTAAGGAATGGAGGAAACTTTGTGCAACTATCACAAGGAATAATCAGTGATCTGAGTTTTGAATAAAGCAGATATCTTCCAGGTGAACACAGAAAAGGATGAGCATTTGATAGAAGGACCATCATCTAGAATCCTGTGCTAGGCACAGACAGATGTATGGACAAGTATTCAGGAAGGGGCAAGTCATTTGGGTAGATGAGAGCTAACTGTGCTTGGAGGTGTTGGAGAATGGGAGATGGTGATGAAAAGACAAGTTAATGTTATACAACATAGGTTCTTGCTGAATGCTTGTATTTAAAAATTATATAATCACTTCTCAAAATATTTGAGAAATTGTATGTGTGTGTAATAAGATGAGGTGAAATGTCTGAAACAGAAAGGTTCTCATTGTATTTCATTCTACATGAAAAACAGAAGAAAACTGTGGTAGAAAAATGACCTGTGATCATTCATGTTTTAATTTTCTGTAAAAATACCAAAAGAAAATCAATGTCTAATGGTTTGCTTATGATACTGTAGCAATGCAAATACATTCTCTGGTCTCAAAACCTCAGAGCTATTTTTGACTATTTATTCTCCTTTGGCACATGATATGTCAAATACTTCTAGGTTTTCCTTTGGAATAATTTAGGAGTCACAGCTTTCTTTCCATATCCACAGCATGGTGCCTCTGTAGGCACCATAGTCTTCTGCTTAAATCTTTATATTGAGTCTCAATGTCTCTAATTCAGACTGGGAAGATCTTTATTCACCATTTCAAGAAAAAAACATCCTATGAGAACTATTTTCATTATGTTGCTTTCTTGGAAATTTATGGTGATTTTATATTATTAGTTATGACAAATTTGAAGTCCTGAACCTGGTTTTCAAGACCTTCTAATTTCTCCTTCCATGTGTCACCATCTAACCACCCTCTCCTTGTGGTAATTCCCAACATGGCCAAGAGTGTCCCTCAGTTGTTTTCCGTATGGTTTCTTTTAGCACTTCTTATGATATTGTCCCTTATCTGGAAAATTCTTTTGTTTCTACCAGTCTATTTCCTATTTACACACTCACTTTTATTCTGAGTAAGCTCAAGCAATATGTGTATGTGTCTACATGTAAATATACATAAAGTATAAAAATATATATAAAACATGTTTTATATTTATTCTCTCTTGTTCATTCATGTGTTTTCTTATTGTTAAATATTTTAAAAAAATTTGTAGTGAATCTGATACTATTCACACCTGTTGTATATTCCACAGGTTCTTAAATAATGAATAAGTGATAAATAAGTATGTATCTCTCTGATAATATATTTTTAGACATCAATTTCCTTGAACTCTCACTTCCATTGCTGCCTGTGTAGATTTCAGTCTTTATACATATTTCAAAGGCAGTAATCCTAACTGGAAATCAGAGGATTAGGAAGGGGGAGTAGCTTAGGGGATAGTTTCGGATAGATAGCACACCCCAGGGGACCATATTATAATCAAAGAAAGGCATATTTAGTTTGAAAATATTTTCTTTATATTATGATTTGCTCCCTCCTCCACCTTGCCAAAATCAATAATCACCAAACTATAATATTCCTCAGACTCTACAACTAGATTTGAGACTCTGTTTTATTATGGTTATCATATTTTCACACATAAAAAGTTAGATTCAATTGATTATTTTACAATTTATTTTTTAATTTGTTCTAATTAGTCATACATGACAGTAGAATGCACTTATGCATTTGATACATCATACATAAATGGAGTATAATTTTTCATTTTTCTGGTTGTACTTGATGTAGAAGCACATGAGTCATGCAGTCATATATGTACATAGGGTAACAATGTCTGATTCATTCCACTATCTCTTCTATCCTCATACCTCCCCCTTCCCTTAACTCCCTCTACCTAATCTAAAGTAACTCTATTCTTCCTTAGCCACCCCCTTCCTTATTGTGAATTAGCATACGCATATCAGAGAAAACATTTAGCCTTTTTTCGGGGGAAGGGATTGGCTATTTCACTTAGCATGATATTCTCCAGCTCCATCCATTTACTGGCAAATGCTGTAATTTCATTCTTCTTTAAGGCTGAGTAATATTTCATTGTGTATATATACCACATTTTCTTTATCCATTCATTTGTTGAAGGTTTGTTCCATAATTTAATTATTGTGAATTGAGCTGCTATAAACATTGATGTGGTTGCATCACTGTAGTGTGCTGATTTTAAGTCCTTTGGTATAAACTGAAGAGTGTGATAACTGGGTCAAATAGTAGTTCCATTCTGAATTTTCTGAGGAATCTTCATACTACTTTCCATAATGGTTGTAACAGTTTGTATTTCTACCAGCAATATATGAGTGCACCTCCCCCTGCCATCCTCACCAATATTTATTGTTGCTTGTATTTGTGATAATTGCCATTCTAACTGGAGTGAGATGAAATCTTAGTTTTGATTTGTATTTCTCTAATTGTTAAAGTTGTTGAACATATTTTTCATATATTTGTTGATCAGTTGTATTTCTTATTCTGTGAAGTGTCTGTTCAGTTCCTTAGCCCATTTATTGAGTTATTTGGTTTTTTTGGTGTTAAGTTTTTTGAGTTCTTTA
The DNA here is from genome assembly GCA_028644305.1 of Xerus rutilus. NCBI lineage: Eukaryota > Metazoa > Chordata > Mammalia > Rodentia > Sciuridae > Xerus > Xerus rutilus. The sequence continues at coordinate 74,218,094 of CM053406.1, read as the reverse complement.
GGTACCCTGGAGATTAATGTTGGTGAATGTGGTAAAAATTTTATTCCCAATCTGTAGGCTCTCTCTTCATGTTATTGATTGTTTCTTTTGTTGAGAAGAAGCTTTTTAGTTTGAATCCATCTCATTTATCGATTCTTGATTTTACTTCTTGCACTTCGGGAGTCTTGTTAAGGAAGTCAGATCCTAGGCCAACATGGTAAAGATTTAGGCCTACTTTTTCTTATATTAGGTGTAGGGACTCTGTCAATTGATTTTTTAATAGTGAAGTAGAACTAATCATTGCAAGTAAACAAGTAAACATGAGAGAAGCATTTTAAAAAATTTATCATTAGACTGACAGCTAATGTGGAACAGTTAGATTTGTAGAGCACTATTTTACAGCAAATACTGTAGAGGTACTGCACTAAGAGGAAGGACTCTGCTCTTCTCAGCTCTGCCGCTGTCTTTGTGGCCTTTAGGCCACGTTGCCTTCTCTCTAGCATGAGGCTAATGGGCCTTACTTACTTGCAGTTCTATTGCCCTCTTTAAATTCCTGCTGGGTGCCTATCATGGGGCAGCATGAATAGTAAGTATCTGACTTGGCTTCCGCTTTCAAGCCAGTAGAGACTCTTAGAGAAACAGCACTATGGGTGCAAACATCTGCCTTGGAAGTTGTTATCTATAAAAATTTTTACAAATTTACAAAGAATGTAAATATACTGTCAACAGCTTTGAGAAGAAAATATCTCTTTTTAAAATCAGCCAGACATATCATCAAACCTTCAAAAATTCACAAAATTAGTTATGCAGTAAAATACAAGTTAGAGCTTCATTTGTAACAGGGCAAATATTTTAAAAGTTTCATAAAGACGGGAAATAAAATCCTAACACCATTATCTTTAAGAAATCTGTACTTTCCCTTTTCTTCCTTCCAAGTCAAGTATGTTAGCAATTCTATGTCTTTAAGGAAGAGTCAAAGAGGACTGTGAAAAGAAGCCTGTTGGGTGTCTCTGGAGTCAATTTCCTTCCATGACTGCTATATGGCACACCTCTAGATTCTAAGTTCCCAAAGGAGACGATTCCTACTTTATTCATTTTTGTTTCCCTGGAGATCCTAGTAAAGGCTATTTACTATGGTCAATAATTACTTGTTATTGATTAGATAAATTGAAGTGAGAATTGTATCTAGCATTAATTACTCGACTTCTTACGGAAATACTGTTTTTAGATATTCACTTCCTTCAGTTCTTTTATGTGCTCTCTTCCCAGCAATTCCCACTTTGTACTTTTTCTATGTTACATTACACTGTGTAAACAAAGAAGTTTAAAAAGACTGGTGGCTGAAGGACTATGGCTTATTTCTGTCCATTTTCTGTGAGACAATTGTTCTAGTTTGGCAGCGGACTATATTCCACTTAAGAATTTTGAAGCCAGGTGAGTAGGGCATTGCCACAGTCAACAAATGAATTTCTAGGTCCTTCAGGAGAAAGGGGAAAGAGCAAAAACCTTGGGGCCAAGGAATTCCATTTAAGCAAGTGATATAGAAGTTGAATATATATTTTTTGCTCTAGTCCCCACAGTGAAGTTTTAATAATAGACCACACTTAGGGCATCGGCCTAGGTGGCTCAGTCCTGGGCTGGGCAACCATGTTATAACCAGAACTCTATCACAATGAAAGAAAGGAAGAAACTTATTTCTTCTTTTGATGGACAGCTACTTGTCTCTGCCACATGTTCTTTGCCTTTAGCAATTTGCCCTATTTTCCTATTAGACTATGTTGTAGTCAGATTTTTCATTGCTCTGATCAAAAGACCTGATAAGAACAACATAGAGGAGGAAAAGTTTACTTTGACTGATAGTTTCAGAGCTCTCAGTCCAAAGACAGCTGATTCTATTGCTTTGGGCCCAAGGTAAGGCAGAACATCATGGTAGACGGGCATGGTGGAGGAAAGCAGCTCAGGACATGACGGCTAGAAAGCAGAGAACTTTGCCCATGATGAACAAAATATAACACCCAAAGACATGTATTCCATGACCTACCTTCTCTAGCTACTTCCCACAGGCCTATAGTTACCACCCAGTTAATTCATGTAAATGAATTAATTCACTGATTAGGTTGAAACTCATCTAACCAGTGCACCGCTGAGCAATTCCTTCATTGTCTCACATATAAGCTCTTGTGAGACACCTCAGGTCTAAACCACAGAGATTCTAGTTTCCACATCCTTGCTGTGGTTTCATTTTAATGAGATCCTTACCATGGGTAGCGATATTACTCAGGTAAAAGACATTTATATCCTGTTTTGTGTCCTATTAGTTTGGCTAATCTGGTATTTATTTTAAAGATCTTGGCATTTATCAGTTTTACAAGAAAACTTTCAGGAAATTTTAATCAAATTTTCAGAAAATTCCCACATTGGTAGTCTAAACCAAAAAATACAAAATATTTAAAATAATGGGAAAGTACTCTGGGCCTCAGATTTTAAAAAAAATATCATTTCTGGGTACAATTATAGTCTGATTTGAAACATATTTTTCATGCAGTTTGCTTTTATTTAATAACTGTATTGCATTGCCTTTTAGAATCTAGTAAAGAAGAGTTTCTCCCAGTTTTGTAATTCTAAATTATAATCTATAAATACAAATTCTTTAATAACTCTAAATGGGTTAGGTTTACAAATGGTCAGTTCTGGCTATTTATATAATTTTGCTCCAGGAGAATGAATACAAGAGAGAGAAATCTATAACAAATGATTTTTCTATTTCTTTTTTTTTTTTTTTTTAAATTTTTTTTTTCTTAGTTGTAGATGAACACAATGTCTTTATTTTATTGCTTTGTATATGGTGCTGAGGATCGAACCCAGGGCCTCACGCATGCGAGGCAAGCGCTCTACCGCTGAGCCACAATCCCAGCCCCTCTATTTCTTTTTATGCTTTCTCTTTTATGTCCTCCCAGATAAACTTTGAGAATACTGCAACTGCTTTTCTTTGGCAAAATAATTTCAAGGAAAGCTGGAATAAAAGATTACTTAGATTTTACTGGCTCTGCCTGTCAATAGCTGACTTTGTCAGTAGTGAGCACAATGTATTTGCATAGGGATGGGAGTACAGAACATATATCTTGACTTGTATATACTTAGGGCCATCTGAGTTATTACTTACTGGTTTTGGAGATGTTGATAATGTAGACAGAAGTGCAGAAGGTTATTAACATGATTTTTTTTTCTTTAAATTGTAGATGAAAACTATGATGTTTTCATCCTAGGTAGAAAGATTACTATTTACTTTTTTTTTTTTTTTGGTACCAGGGATTGAACTCAGGGGTACTCGACCTCTGAGCCACATTCCCAGCCCTATTTTTTTGTGTTTTATTTAGAGACAGGGTCTCACTGAGTTGCTTAGCACCTCACCATTGCTGAGGCTGGCTTTGACCTCGCAATTCTCCTATCTTAGCCTCCCCAAGTGCTGGGATTACAGGCGTGCACCACTGTGCCCAGCTCCTATTTATTTTTCTTAACACATTTTTTGTTTGGCCTAGAAAAATTATCTTTCATTATGAAATTATAGAAAAAGATGCCATGGTATTATCTATTCATTACCAAAAGATCATGACTCAAAACCTGAGAAGTTTTAGACTGGAGTTAGTTTGATATCATTAGTATAATTGAACTTAAGAAAATATTTACAGACATTTATGTGGATTGAGAAAGCATTGTAAGGAAATGATAATAACCAATAAGAGTGTTTATATTTTGGATATTATGCTTAGTACTTTATATCCACTATTGTTTATGAAAACATGACTACAATCCTTAACTATATGTTTACATTAATGACAGCAGAGTGATGAGAATGATCTGACTATTCTTTAAGGGAGCCATATAAATTGCTCCTTATTTCCTTTTAAGAGGGGTAGAAAAGTATAAAAATTCAAATATTTAGTTCTTGAGATTTTCCTTTAAAGTTCGTCTTTCACTGTTTTCATTCTATCACCCTTTATGTGAAATTTTTTCCCTTCTTCCAGCTATTTAAGAGTTTTTAAAAATATAAACAATGATAGGTTATTCCTAATATTTACATCTTTGTATGAGGAAATCTGTAGTGGGATGGTGGGGCTTCTAGAAGAAGAATGTCCTGTGGAAATGGCTAGCTGTGTTCCCTTTGGAGATGTCTACAAAGAAAATGAGGGAAGAGTGCTTTCCCCAAAGCTTGAGAAGAATGCATTATCTTCCATTTCCACAGTTGGGCTCTATCTCATTCCTGTGGCCCCTGGGAAATTGATTTGGTTTCATCTTCATGAGTTGAGCCACATGGGCTCCAGCCCAGTAGGAATTTTGCAGGGTATCATATCATGTTGTATGTATGGACAGTGTCCAGAAGCAGAGATGAGCTAATGCATTTTATGAGAGGATGTTATTTTCAGAAAGTGCTTTTTCTTAATGGCTTTTTGTTAGAACAGAAGATGCTGTGTAGGAAATTCTTTAATTCCAGGGGAAGTGGAAAGGACCAACATCTGTAGTCAGATACTCACTCTATAATCTCTTGGATGCTGCTCCTGGAGGAGTAGTGGAGTGGGCACAGGCATGCCTATCCATCACATTTTTACTTTTAGAGTGCAAAATTTATTTAATGAATTAAAAGGTACATGAACAAAATGTACCATGATGTCATCTTCAGGTGAAAAAGATGACATAATGTGGATTTCTTTTAAAAAAGCTCTATTGAGAGTCGAGGTGTGGATGAAGTGACCTGTTAGATCTGATGGCTCTATTTGCTCAGGTGTAGTGTCCTTTTTGACATTCCAGAGAAAATAAAAATAGGCTGGTTTTTTCCTTTAAAAATGAGGTTTTATTCTTCCCTGTTGTGATAGGAAAAGGTGTATATTTGTTTCTATATTTTGGTGGTGTAACTGCAGAGATGTTTTGTAAGATTTAAGGATTCTTTTGGTGGTGGTAGGAAATCATACACTGACAAAAGGCAGAACTCTTTCTTTACAGATCCAGAAAGAATCCAGAGAGAAAGAAAGGTGCCAGACAGGGTCACACTGGGAGTTTGGACTACGGGATAAGGTGTCAGTAAGTTGGAGCTGTAGGGTACTTATGGGGCAAGTAGGGTGGGGTTACCTAGATTTCTGGGGCTCCCTGTGGATTGGCTAATTTGAATAGTTGAATAGTTGGTTCTGGGAACATGGGGGCTAATTTGCCTTCCTGTGCAATATCTGGCCCTAGGGCAATTAGGGATAGTACATAATGGGCCTATGAATATGAGATCCTGAAAAGGCAAGTGTTTTGGATGTGGACTTAGTTGTTTATTCAAAAAAGGGAAATTGACCAGCTAAGGACTCAAGACTTGGTCAAGAGAAAGTATTAAAAAAACAGCTCCCCTCCATATTGCCAGAGAGGACAGACTTCCATTTAAAGTTGTTTGGATATTGATGGTGATTCAATATAAAGAGGTTATATTCAATGCCTAGCACACACCCCACTATTTTTACCCTCATGTTAAGGAGAAGGTAAAAATCAGTATCTGTCATTCATGGTGACAGCAACAACCACCTCACTATTACATTTCTTCATTTTGCCATTTGTTTTGTATTGTTTGTGTTTTACTTTTCTGATGAAGCTGGGGAGGGAAGGGAAGGTGGAAGGATTTGTGTGTGAGAATGTTAGGGTCAGTAGCTTAGAGGGTAATGCTATTGAGTAAAGGTGGAAGGAAGCTCAAGCTCTCTTCTGGAACACCCTTCTGGTTTGACTGTGGGGATTGGATTAATCCTACAGTTTAGTAGTAGGGAGAAGATGGTGAAAGCCTAGAAAGTGAGCAATAGGAAAATTAAATTGCATATCTGTGACCAGGTGAAAACAGGTTGGGTTTTCTCCTCTGTATCTGATCCCACATGTGACTTTAGTTGAGTTTGTTCCTAGAACATACATGAAGGCTCTGAGTGGGTCTCAAAAGACCCCTGCTTGTACTATGGGTAGGCATTTCATTTACAGTAAAAGTTCAGGATGCTTATTCAGACCCATGAACTGTATTCCAGTGCCCAGATAATAAGGAAAGCCCAAGATAAAATAATTAAAATCAACCATGTCTGCTTGGGCTATTTTTAAAACGAGAAGCAGTCTAATGAGAAAATCTAGAACTAGTGTGATCTTGACTGATTTTCAACAGTCTCTGCTGAATTTACTTTATAAGGAAATTGCAATGCTGTAAGGATACATGCTTATCTCTTGAATTCAAGTTAAGAGCACCTGTCTTACCTGAGATTCATCTTTGGATGTAAAAGATTTCCTTGGACCAGTATGAAAGAAATATTAATTGGAAAACTCCACATTTGACTTCACTCAGCTTTTCCAGGTACATAGTCAGTTTAGATCTTTATGGCACTTGGTAACCCCTAACAAATGATTGAGTTATTGCAGGAAATGTGTAGAGTTTCATTCTGAAGGGTACACATATTTTTTGTCAAAAACAGTAAAATTTTAATGTTTCACCACCTTGAATCTTAAAATTAAGGTCAATTTATAAACAAACTGTAGAAGTGGCATTTTAGACCTTTAAAAAGACCAATTTATGAGACCTTATTCGTGTGAGAGAACATTGGAATCTCTAAAAATTGTTATTTATTCAAATGGATTTTAATTTCTACAGTCTATTATCTAGATAGAGAAGATATCAAAGCATTTTGAATATAATGATGACCTTCTGGAAATGCTTCACTGGAGTTATTGAAATCTTTGCCAGAAATTCAGAACGATAATGCCTGAATATCCTTATCAATTTGTCATGATGAATTAGGAATTTCTCTGGTCTGAATGCTTTTGTCTCTTCCCTTCAATTAATGTGTTGAAATCCTAACCCCCAAAGTGATGGTATCAGGAGGTAGATAATATGTTTTGGAACTAACTTAGACTGAAAGTATGGAACCCTCATGAATGATTAGCGCTCTTATAAAATAGGTTCCAGGGATGTGAGGATGCAGTGAGAAGGTACCATCTATAAGGAACAGCCCTCATCAGACACCAGATCTGCCCATGCCTTGATCTTAGATTATCCAGCCTCCAAAGCTATTTACTCCAATAACAGTAAATAAATTACTGTTATTTATAATCCCAGTTCATGGGATTTTTTGTTATAACATCCTAAACAGATTAAGAAAGAACTTTAGTGGTCTAATTTCAGAAAAGTTATTAGGGGGTTTTCCCCACCCTAATTTAAGTCCTGGAGCAAGGGAAAGACATGTAAGGAACAGATGTTTCATCAGTAGGGCAACTGCAAGAGTTCTGCTTTACAGGGGGCTCAGTGATGTACTGGATCTGGGAGATTTGAAGAGTTCAAGGGCAGCACCCAAGTTGTGTACAACATGGTACTTGTGTGTCAGTTTGTATTGTCTCAGACTCATAGGTCTGACCTAGGTTGTAGTGCCCAGTTCTGAATGGCTTTGATTCAATTTGAGCAGATGTATCCCGACAAAGGCTCATTACTGTGAGCCTCTCTCTTCCTGTCCTGATCTTTGGTGGCTTGTAGGAACCATTTAGCACTCAGGCATGCACAACTGCCAGGACGTGGAGGATAATTCACACAGAACAAGAGAACTCCTGACCCATGCCATACAGGAGCCCAGACATAAATGCTTCTGTCTTGCTTACTGAGAAACATTCTATAAAGTTTCTCAGACAAAATATGTTGGTTTCTCACAATTGCAACTCAAAAATTCATCTTTGTATCGACTTTCTCTTCCTGCACATGTATTTCTGTCCCCTATATTTGCTTTCTGGGGTCATGTTCCTCAATAAGCACGTAGAGATCAAAGATTTTCTAAAGATTGCTTTTAGATGATCTTAGGGAAGGATTATAAAAAGAAATTCTATAGATAAATACTGAATGATAATTTACATACCAAAAAATAATGGGCAAAGGTCATAACTGACAGCTTAGTTAAAAGAAAAAAAATTTTTTATTAAGTATGAATTAAACAAAAGGATAAAATTCTAACTTTGGCAAATTAAAATAAATGTATTGTAGTAAATAAGGAAATAGTTTATACCTTAGTGATAAGGATGTCAAATTGGAAATTAATTTGATAATATCCTTAGGAAGACAATTCTCAATGAAACTTCCCACATTTCTCTCTTGCCTGAGATTTCTGAGCAATGGGCATACTTGAATAAAAATGTTCTTGGAAGCTAGAGATTTGTGAATTGTTCCAGAGTTATAGAAACTTATTTTCCCAGAGATATCTAAAGATTTCTCTCACTCTCCCATTCTTCCTCTCTGTCCCCTCACCTCCAGTCGGGGAGAAAGGAGAACATATGCAGCTACCCTATATAAATTGTGAGTCTCACAATTTCAGGGATTCTTTCCTGTATTTCAAACTCTGCTGGACATGTGGTAGGTCCTGCACCCTCAATCTGTAACCATGTGGGGACTTGGAGCATGGGGAACTGACACAAGATACTCTGCTGGCTGCAGTTTTACTGTCAATAATAAATGACCTGTTTTCTGATCCAGAGGTCTGGCTGCAGCAGATTAATTTGTAAGTGTAGGTAGAGCAAAAATCTCTGCTGTTTGTGGTTGTGAATTTAACATATTTCACAAAGTTAAAGGTGAACGTAAACTTTTAACTTAGTTTTAAACTTCTATACATTTGTTTGATACATATGGTCATTTACATTATTACATACATATGTAAACAAGCATATCAGTTGTAGAATTGTTTGTAATAGGAAAATATTTGAAACAATCTAAATGTCTATTAGTAGAAAGTTGGATAAAAATATTATGATACACAAAATAAATTTAATCCTGTGTCATCATTAAGAAGAATGAAGCAAATATTCATGCCATGCCATGAAGTTATCTTTGAGACATTATACAGTTTGAAAAGCAATATGCATTTGAATTTATTTGCATATGTTTTTAGATAGATTATCTTTTGAAAGATATACAGATGACTACATGGATTACCTCTGGGGAGGATAATGATGTAATGGGACAGAGATGGAAAGAACTTTGCCTTACTTTTTACTATACACATTTTCTGTACATTTTGTATTTTAGACTATTTATATATAAAGCTGTTCACATAAAATATAATTTAATTAAGGATTAACTGTATGGGGGTGTTACCATTTTAATATCTGCACTGTATCCCATTTATTTCATACTTGATAAATCTGTATCTTGTTGAATGTCAGTATTTACTTAGAATATCTATACTATGAACCTGGTGCAGATTTCCCTGTAGTGTTTTGTAATTTTTTTCTGAGTGAAAATTAGCTAGATGTGTGTATGACATACGGTTTAGTCCAGGAAATAGAAAGCATACTAGGCATTTTAAACAGAAAAGATTTACTACAGGGACTCGGGTACTTACAAATGTCATGGGAAAGGTGAAGGAGTGAAAGTGCTCGGAGTTACCACCACTATTAGTTTCAAGGTCAAACTCAGGAGGATGAAATGCAGAGGATAGGAAACTGCTGCTGCTTCTGCTGTCACCATTCCCAAACCAAACTGCTCCATGGCCCAGACAGTGAAGCACATTGGAATGTGCACTCTGACCAACACAAAAGCTCATGTGTCGGAAATTGCTGGCTAATTATTTTAGCCACAGGAAAATGGCCTCTGCCTCATGTCTTGCCTTCCAAATATTATGATCCCATATTGCACTGGCAGAACCTAAATCTCCACTAAAATCTTAGCTGTGAGGAGGTCTGTAAATTGTGGTTTAGACTTTGTGCTTCTGTAATTGTGGTTTAGACTTTGTACTTCTGTAGCAAGTGTGTGTGTGTCAGGGGCAGGGGTATGCACAGGAGGGTAGGAAGGACTGCCCAGTATAAATAGATGTCTGACAGAAGAGGACACTAATGCCAAGGAAATTAAGAAACTTTCCCAAGGGTACAAGTTGGTGGTGTTGCAACGTTTTGAAGTCAGGCAGCCTGACTTCAATAAATTATCTTTTAAGTCTATTTTGTCCTTTCCTTTAAGTGAAAACAATAAAGTACTTCTTTATATTTTAAATATTTAGTTTATTCAGAAGTTATTTTTTGCTTTGATTTATTCAGATGTTTGTTTTTTCGCAAGGCAAAACTTAATGTATAATGTATAAGTGTATTTCTTCCTAGGTAGTTGGCCAGTATCCCAACAGCATTTGTTGAATAATCTGTTCTTTTTTTAAAAAAATATTTTCTTAGTTGTCAATGAACTTTATTTATTTATTGTGGTGCTGAGAATTGAACTCAGTGCCTCACACACGCTAGGCAAGTGCTCTACCGCTGAGCCACAACCCCAGCCCTAATATGCTCTTTTTTAAAAAAATATTTTTTTAGTTGTAGATGGACACAATACCTTTTTTGTATTTATTTTTATGTGGTGCTGAGGATCGAACCCAGTGCCTCACACATCCTAGCCAAGTGCACTACTGCTGAGTCACAACTCCAGCCCATCTGTTCATTTTTTTAAACACTTATTTGGAATGCAGTCTTTTTTGTAAATAGTCTTCACATCTGGTAGTGTCGTATGCTTTGCCAGTTATTAAAACTTTTTCTTATGTTCATTGGGAGGCTTTTTATAATTTCTTCATGTAGGTACAACTCATTTTCTAGCATAATCGTTATTATTCTATCATAATAATTAACATTCATTTTATGACTATGGTGTCCCAAGGACTTTTTAAAGTTCTGTATATTCATTATAGTACTTAATCCTAGAAATTATTTTTTATAGATCTTATGTTACAAATGAGAACACTTTGATATAGAAAGTTTACTTACTTAAGGATGTAAAATAGTTAAATGGTAGCATTCGGATTTGTAGTTTTTCTGTTCTCCTGTCTCCCCGACTGGAGGTGGGGGGACGGAGAGGAAGAATCTTTATTAATCTTTATTTCATTTTATTTTCTGATTGATTGTGATTGGTACTTTAAAAAGCTATCATCTTCAGTTAATTTATTTTGAAATCTGCTTCTCTATTTTATTCCGCAATTATAAGCTGTTGATAGGTAGAAACATGTCTTAAGAAATGTATTACAAGAAAAACACACATAAATCCCCAAACAATGAGGAAAGCTTACAATGTATCAGTTATGGCTTTTAGCTGGAAGAGCAGAGAAAGGGGTCATAGGATTAGAATGCACTATGGCAAATGCTTGGAGTTATCAGATTAACTGTGGCAGAACACCATACCCCGAGCTAGCTTTTTGCTGAGGGTACAGGAGGAGCACATATGCTAGTGCCTGCCCAGCATTCACATTCACTCTTTCCCTTTCTAATAGCACATACTTTCTTTTGGAGAATTACCTTCTTCTATTGCAAGTTAGTCAAACAGACTTTTGCAGAAGAGGACTGAATTCAACCCAGGTTCCACACTGAGTCCTCACAGGTCTAAATAAATCAACTTGCTGACACAGCTGCCATCATGATCAAATCAGTGACCAGACCTGTGACTGTGAGTTCATTTTATTTACCTGGAAATTATTGTCATTTAAATTTGATTGGGTGAAATAAAGTAAAACAAAGTGAAATAAAGAGATTTCATCTTAAAATAGGATGGAAAAAATATCCTTTTTCTCTGAATGTGAAGGGTACAGATGTGAAGCCTGAAAATGCTGCAGCCATTTTCTTTTTAAATTCAAGTGTGCTTTATATTATTAAACCTTTTTTTCACAATATCTACTTATATGCACATTTTTTTAATAAAAAAATTCTTAAGGTTTGTGAAAGATTCCTCAGGTTTTACAGATATTAGAAAACATAAAGTCAGTTTAGATGTTCTTTTTTTTTAGTTTTCAATGGACCTTTATTTTATTTATTTATTTGTGGTACTGAGAATCCAACCCAGTGCCTCACACATGGTAGGCAAGTGCTCTACTGCTCAGCCACAACTTAAGCCCCTAGATGTTCATTTTAAAAATAATACAGGAATGGGGGTTATACAGACATTTATGTAACTCAGTTTAATTTACAAATAGACATTAAATCAAAATTATAAATTAGTAGATTTAAAATAGAGCAATTACATACACAGGAAAATTAGGGTTTTTAAATTTTTTTTTTAACTTTTTGTTCTTTTCAGTTGTACATGAGAGTAGAGTATAATTGAACTTATTTGTACAAACATGGAATACGTATTATTTTAATTAAGATACCAGTCTTGTGGTTGTACATGATGTAGAAATTCACAGTGGTGTATACAAATATGTACATAGGAAACTTATGTCAGAATCATTCAGCTATCTTTCCTATTCCTTTCTCTCCTCCCTTCATTACCTTTGTCTAATCTATTCAACTTCTATTCTGCTCCTCCTCCCTTGTTGTGTGTTAGCATCCACATATCAGAGAAAGCTTTTGACTTTTGGAGATTTGGGACTGGCTTATTTGACTTAGCATGATAGTCTCCAGATCCATCTATTTTCCAGCAAATGTCATAAAGTAATTCTTTTGTTGTAGCTGAGTAATATTCCATTCTCTCTATATACAACATTTTCTTTATCCATTGATCTGTTGAAAGGTATCTAGATTGGTTCCAGAGTTTATTGTGGAATCGTGCTGCTATAAGCATTGATGTGGCTACGTCACAGTAGTATGCTGATTTTAAGTCCTTCGGGTATAATCTGAAGAGTGGGATTACTGGGTCAAATGGTAGTTCCAAGTTTTCTGAAGAATCTCCATACTGCTTTCCATTATGATTGCAATTTGCAGTCCCACCAGCACTGTATGAGTGCACCCTTTTGCCCACATCCTTGCCAACATTTATTGTTGCTTGTGTTCACGATAATTGCCATTCTGACTGGAGTGAGATGGAATCTCTGTAGTTTTAATTTGCATTTCTCTAATTGCTACAGATGTTAAACAGTTTTTCATATTTTTGTTGATCAATTGTATTTCTTCTGTGAAGTGTCTGTTCAGTTCCTTTGCCCATTTATTAATTGGGTCTTTTTTTTTTTGGTGGGTCTAGGGATTGAACCCAGGGCCTTGTGCATGCAAGGCAAGCACTCTACCACTGAGCTGTGTCCCTAGACTGGGTCATTTGTTTTTATGGCATTAAGTTTTTTGAGTTCTTTATATATCCTGGAGGTTAATGTTCTATCTGAGGTATAAGTGGCAAAGATTTTCTCCCATTCTGTAGGCTCTGTATTCAGGCTTTTAATTGTTTGCTGTGAAAAAGCTTTTTAGTTTGATACCATCCCATTTATTGATTTTTTTTTTTTGAAAATCGACTTTAGTTTATTCTAGAAACAGAGTGACAACAGCATACTCTTGGTACAGGAAAGTTAGCCTACTGTGAACAAATTACACATTGATAAATGATGGTGTGTGTGTTTGCTGTTCATCGGTGGATATTTTAGTCATTGTTTTGATTTCAGACCCCTGCTTTGAACTTTCTGTGGGAGAAGTGCTTCAGTGACAGTGTGATGGTTCAAACAGCCTGTGGTGAGGGTCTGGTGGCACTTGTTGCTCAGAATCATGAGGAGTTTAGCTATGTTCTCAATGGAATTCTCAACCTGATTCCATCAACCAGGTATTCCTCCTTCCATGTTTGATCAGTTGACAATTTAAGCTTTCAGAAAAAAAGTTCATTAATTCTATGTTATAGGTCAACATTGACCAACTTGTTTTTCTTTCCCTTAAAATAACATGTGGTTATGGTTTTATGTGAAGTTAGATCATGCTAATTTAAACCCTATGATTTTGAATTTGTAGTCATTTGCTGTATTTAAGTTTAGGGGCTCTACTTAAGTTTGCCTTTGCTTTTTTTATGAAGAAATTAACAAAATATTTTATAATTCACAATTGTAGTACAAATTCTTGACTTATTTTAAGAAAGATTTCCCATAAGAATTGGTACTTTTACAGTAGTACAGTTTATACATGGTATTGACATGGTATTACTGGTAATGTGTATTAGAAAACAATAGCATTTATTTCTTTAAAAGTAATACATGATTTAGGAATACCTTATTTCTGATTATTCCTAGTGAATAATTTTTATTCTTGGAACAACACATTATCTTGTATAATTTATACATTTATTTTGTATAGCCATATTTAGGCCATTCACAGATTGAGGGTAATGGATTCACAAGGGACAGCAAGGGCCAACCATTCAAAGATGGTCAGCTAGGACCATATTGGAAGTAGTGAGCATCTCTTGTAAAATACTGAAGATTGGGGGTGTAGGTTGGTGGTGGAGTGCTTGCTTGGAATGTACAAGGCCCTGTGTTCAATCCCCACCACTGCAAAAATCCAAACCAAACTAAAGCAACCAAACAAACAACAAAACTCCCTGAAAAGGAGATGCCACTTTTTGCTTAAAGAAATGGTCTTATAAAGCACTGATTTTTTTTTTTTTAATTTCGGAAGACTTTATTTTCATATTGTTACCCCACCAAACATCCGAGCAAAAATCCATCCCAGTGTTCTTATTATTTTGTATCATTTTTCCTCCTGAATTGTATTTATTTCAAAAAGATCACATAACACCACAGGAAAACAAGTATGTGCACTGCTTTTTAAAGATGCCATAAATAGTATGTTTTACACACCAGATGGGCTTGGAAGATAGGAACTGAGATGAGGACCAAGTCAATGGGGATCAAAGATGAGAACCTAAGGATTCTAGAAGAAATGCACTAAAGATCTGAGAGATAACAGCAAAGGCTTTGGTGTGGTCGATAAGAGACAGATCAGCCAAGAGTTGGGAAGTAAGGGGAGCAGAAACAAATGGACATGGTTAAGAGGTAGGGACAGCGTGAGGATCTTCATCATGGTGGTCAGAGAAAGGCTGATGGAATTGAAAAGGCACAGATTATGTCTAAGGTGACCTCCAGGCCTTAGTGTCTATGGCTCTGTCATCTTTATTAGCTTCTTTTTAAAAACAAATTATTTATTAATTTTTAATTATCCAATAGAATCTATGTATATTGGTCAAGAAAGTATGAGTAGAAACAATACAATGTAGATCTGATCAACTATTCAATATATAAAACTACTCAATATATAAAAATTATATAAATTATTCTATATAAATAAATTAAAAAGTGTATAGAAGATGTAGGAATAAGATTAAAAACATGAAATAGAATTAAATACATTGGTTTTCTGTATTCAACAAAAGCATTTCCCAAATAAAATGGATGATAAAATGGAAAGAAAATCAGAGAAGGAAAAAAAGTATAGAAATAAAAACAATGAGTAAAATTAAATAAGTTTTTAAACACTTTTTAAAATTAAGATACTGACTTCATGTTTCATCTCTGATATATTAAGTAATCAAAAGTCATCAATCTTATAGTAACAAAAATGTCTGAAAATCAAATCACATTTTTTGAACCCAACAATGTACTGCTAGAGCTGTCAACTGGTATATATACTCTTGGAGAATGGCTGGAGACAGAATACAGGCTAATTTGAGATTAAGGAAACCTTGAGGTCCTGTAGATTAGACATAGGGAAACCCTTGCTGTTCCACAGTTTTCCTTTCTGATACCCTACCAGTTTCCCACTGGAGATTCCAAAAGGACCTCATGTCTCTAATAGGATTAGGTTGTGAATTAAAAATAAAGTCAATTAAGGACAAAGTTTCAAAGAAAAATATTGGGAATATTGCAGTCAGAGACAAGAGTAAGTGTGCCAGTAAAGGTGGTACACATTGATGAAACACTTGTGAAAGTCATCGTCCTCAGACAGACCCACTTAAAGATTGGATAAGATTAGAAAAATGTCCTCTGTCCCATATTTGACCTGCACAACAGCAAAGATCTGTTATAATAAAAATAAATTACAGCTGAAAGAGTTGTAATATACAGATTCTTTCTCCCTAAAGTAGTGTTTAAGGAAACTCAAACAATGAGATAAAAAAAAGTACAGGATGAAAACTTAAAGCTTCTGGTACCTTTAGTTGCAAGCAAGCATTAAACACCAGACAAGTCCTCACTAGATAAAATAAATACTCCTACCAGTGGCCTATTTACCTCATTTTTTATCATTCAATGAAACATGTCTGGCTTTCAACAAAAAATTATAAGACAGGCCAGAAGACATGCTAAAATGTCATCTGAAGATAAAAATCAGACTCAAACATATTATACATGTTTGAATTGCCAAATTAAATAAAACTAAAGTAATTATGATTACTATGTTAAATACTGTAATGGGAAAAAAGTATATAGCATGCAAAAACTTATAAACTATGTTAGGGAAAATGAAAACTTTAAGAATAAAAACAAAATTTTAGAAATTAAACTTGCTGAAATAGAAAGGAAGAATGCCTTCTGATGCCACCAATTAAATTATGTCCAAGGAAAGAAACCATGATCTTGATGATAAGTTAATTAAAAAATTCCCAATTTCTCTTTTGGTTGATTCATCATTGATGTATAGGTACACAATTGATTTATGGGTGTTAATTTTTTATCATGTTGATTTGATGAATTTATTTATGAGTTCTAGGATTTTCTGGTGAAATTTTTGGGTCTTCTAAATATAGAATCATGTCCTCACCAAATAGAGAAAGTTTGAGATCTTCTTTTTCTATTCATATCCCTTCAATTTATTTATTTTGCCTAATTGATCTGGCTAGATTTTCAAGGACTATTTTGAATAGAAGTGGTGAAAGAGGCATCTCCCATTTGTTCTAGTTTTTAGAGGGAATGCTTTCTCTTTTTATCTATTTATAATGTTGGCCTTGGATTTAGCACATATAGCTTTTATAATGTTGAGGTGTGTTTCTACTATTCCTAGTTTTTATAATGCTTTGAGCATAAATGGATGCTGTATTCTGTCAAATATTTTTGTGCATCTGTTGAGATAATCTTATAATTCTTGTTTTTAAGTTTATTAATGTGATAAATTACATTTATTGATTTCCATGTATTGAACCGACCTTGCATCCATGGGATGAACCCTGCTTGATCATGGTGCACTATCTTTCTAATATGTTTTTGTATGCAATTTGCCACTATTTTATTAAGAGTTTCTGCATCTGTATTCATTAGGGATAGTGGTCTGAAGTTTTCTTTCCTTAATGTTTCTTTTTCTGGTTTTGGAATCAGGGTGATATTAGCTAATAGAATGAATTTGGAAGGGTTTCCTCCTTTTCTATTTCATGGAATAGTTTGAGGACTATTGGTGTCCATTCTTCTTTGAATGTCTGGTAGATTTTGCTGAGATTCCATCCAGTCTTGGGATTTTCTTTGTTGGCAGGCTTCTGAGGACATCTTCAATTTCATTGCCTGAATTGATTTGGTTAAATTTTCTATGTTCTCCTGATTCAATTTGGGTAGGTCATATGTCTCTTTCAAAATAGTTTCTGATTATCCTCTGTACTTCAGTGGCATCTGTGTTGATTATTTCTTTTCATTATTAATTTTAGAAATTTGTATGTTTTCCTTCTCTTGGTTAGCATGGCTAAGGTTTTATCAATATTATTTTTTTTTCAAAGAACTAGTTTTATGTTTTGTTGATAGTTTTGAAAATTTTTTTGTTTCAATTTCATTTATTTTGGCTCTGATTTTAATTATTTCCTGTCTTCTACTACTTTTAATTTTGATGTATTCTTATTTTTCCAGGGTCTTGAGATGTAATGTTGGGTTATTTATTTGTTGACTTTCTATTTTTTAATAGAAATGAGCTATGTGTCCCAGAGATTTTTGTTATGTTGTGTCAATATTCTAACTTACCTCAAAGTATTATTTTATTTCATCCTCGATTCCTTCTACTATTCATTGATTATTCAGTAATGTATTACTGAGTGTCCAGGTGTTAGAGTAGCTTCTATTTATTTTATTGTTAATTTCTAAGTTCATTCCATTATGACCTGATAGAATGCCAGGTATGACCTCTAATTTTTTGTATTTGCTCACAGTTACTTTGTGGCCTAAGTTGTGGTCTATTTTTGAAAATGTTCAATGTGCTGTTGAGAAGAAAGAATATTCAGGGAATAATGGATGAAATATTCTATATATATCTATTAGGGCTAATTTGTTAATTGTAGTTTTTAGTTCTATAAAAAATAAACTATACAGAAAGTGAAAGACCACTTCCATAAGTAGATAGAAGTCCTGAAAAAGAATTAATTGGAAATTCTTTAGTTTTTGTTGGAATGATCAATCCAGCGATAAGAGAGACATGTTAAAGTCACCCAGTGTTATTGTGTTGTGGTCTATTTGATTCTTGAAATTAAAAAGGGTTTGTTTGATGTACATAGATGCTCCATTGTTTGGACCATAAATATTTATAATTGTTAGATCTTGTTGATGTATAGTTTCCTTAAACAGTATGAAATAACCTTTTTGTTACCCCATGATAAATTTTGGTTTATCGGATATGAGGATAGAAACCCCTGTTTGTTTTCAAGATCCATGAGAATGATATATTTTTTCCATCCTTTTATTTTCAGTCTTTGGGTGTATTTGCCTATGAACTGAGTCTCTCCTGAGATGGCATAATGTTGGGTCTTTTTAAAAAATACATTCTGCCAATCTATGTCTTTTGATTCATGAGTTTAGGCCCTCTACATTCAGCATTATTATTGAGATATGATTTTTATTCCCTGTCATTTTGATGTATTTCTGGTTTTTAATTTTAATTATTTTAATTAGTTTCACCTTTATTATTCTTCTAGTGTAGTTCCTCCATTTGCTGGTTTTCAAGTTCATTTTTTTCTTCTTCATGAAATATTTTATTGAGTATGATTTCTAGTTGTGAATTCTTTTAATTTTTTGTTTATTGTGGAAGATTTTTATTTCATCATCAAATTGGAAGCTTAATTTTGCCAGCCATATATAATTCTTGGCTGGCATCCATTTTCTTTCAGAGTTTGGTATTAGCATTCCAAGACCTCCTATCTTTGAGGATCTAGACTGAAAAATCAGCTGGATCTGGACTGGTTTTCCTACAAATATGACTTGTCATTTTTCTCTGACAGCCTTTAAATTCTATCCCTATTCTGATGTTAGGCATTTTCATAATAATATGCCTTGATCTAGGTCTGTTGTAATTCTGTTTATTTGGAGTCCTGAAAGCTTCCTGCATTTTATTTTCCATTCTTAAGGTTTGGGAAATTTTCTGATATTTGTTCATTGAAAAGATTTTGCATTCCTTTGGTTTGTATCTCCAAGCCTTCATCTATCCTGGTAAATCTAAAATTTGGTCTTTTGTTGTTATCCCATATTTTTTGGATATTCTGTTCATGTTCTCTTAAAATCTTTTCTCCATGATCAAGTTAATTTTACAGATTATATATTTTGTCTTTGTTGCCTGAAACTCTGTCTTCCATGTGGTCTAGTTTTCTGGTGATGCTTTCCATTGAGTTTTAAATTTCATTTATTGATTCTTTTATTTCAGAATTTCCAATTGATTCTTTTTTAATTCTATCTACTTATTGAAGTGTCTTTTACTTTCCGTATTTTATCTCTGATTTTATACCTTACATTGTCTTTTATCTCACTCATCTGTTTAAGTATGATTTTTCTAAATTTTTTCTCTCACATTTCTTCCACTGTGATATCATTGGATTTTGTTAATGAGGCATTTTGATTTGTTTTGGATGGTTTGTTCCCTTGCTTTTTCATGTTGTTTCTATGTCTACCCATTTATCAGTAAGAATCTGAGTTAGCAGAGTTTCTACACTATGTATTTATAGTGTCTCTGAAGTTTTCTAGTACCTCATGTTTTAGGAGGAGACAAATAATAACGACCAGTGCAATCAATATTCAGCATTAAACTAAATACTTAGTTCCTATTTTGTCATCTACAATGTTAATTGGCACAGTAAACAAATGTTATGATAGGCAATTGCCAAGAGCAGAGACATTATGTTTATAAAATAATTTGCTATTTATAAATAGTGAAGAAGGAGAATACAGAGGATTTATAGGATGCAATAATTGAGAGGGAGGATGAGAGGAATGAAGAGTTAAAGAAAGAGTGAAAAAACAATAGAATTTGTGAAAGAAAAGAGAGGAAGAGAATTAAGGAAAATAGGGAAAATACAATATAAAACAATAACAACAATAACAAAACAATATAAAGCAAAACCAATGTATAGTAATTAAAAGCCCTTGTCCTCAAAAGAGAGTCAAGAAAATAACTACTTTCAAGAAATGCTAGAAATAAGATGAGTGACACAAATAAGTATGTGTACAAATGTGCAATAAAAATTCATCACACAAAAGTTTTTTAAAAAAAGTTATTGATGGAAGATTAAGGAATTATTTCCTTTGAGGTTGTCAAAAATTATTTTTAATATTATATGTTGCTTTTCAGTTTCCAATTATCTTCCCATTTTTTCTTGAGGTATGTATTGCATGCAAGAGTAGTTGTCAGGGACTGTTAGTTTTTCTTTTTGTAGAGCTAGTCAGGTTGCATGTTCTCAACTTCCTTTCTCAGCAGTATGAGGTAGAGCAGGTTGGAGGGTATGTCTATACCATTCATCACTTTTTTTCCTAGAGTGATTCACAGTCACCCTAGAGTTCTGTGAAAGGGGCTCCTAAAGTTGGGTTTTGGGTCTAGCTAGAACACACCTCCACATACACACAGCTTTGTGGCATAATATTTGATGAAGCTTTTATTTTTCTTATTTTTCTTTTTACTTTTTTTTGGTATGGGGATTGAACTCAGGGGTACTCAATCACTGAGCCACATCCCCAGCCCTTATTTTGTGTTTTATATAGAGACAGGGTCTTGCTGAGTTGCTTAGCGCCTCACCATTGCTGAGGCTGGCTTTGAACTTGCAATTCTCCTGTCTGAACCTCCCAAAGTGTAGGGATTACAGTGATGAAGCTTTTAAATCAGTATCCTTGCCAAGCCCAGGTGTTTCCAGTCCCCCCTGGGCATTTGTATTACTGGAATCTCCCTGGGGTTCTGCTCAAATAGTTGAGGAGCCAAGCACCTCCCCTCCCAGCTTCCCATGGCTCCTGCAGCTTCCTCACCTGGCTTCAGTCTCAAAGCCTCCCCCTCCATGATCAAGTCACCCATTGTCCCCCCACTGGTCCTGCAAAACACAAGATTCAAAATGTGAGAAACACCCATGATCTCTCCAGTCTGAGTGTCTTGAATCTACTAGGTACAGCACTCTGTATGCCAGAAGTTCACCTGGTTTTCTAATCACATTCTGGGTCAGACAGCAAGCCTCTGCCAGGTCAGGTTTTTGGATCCAGCTGGAATTACCCAGGTCTGGGCACCTGGGTTTGGACCCACACCCACCAGCCACTGTAGCACAGTGGAAAAAGATGGTGGCTGACCCTGGTCCCCATAGGTCACTGGGAGATGCACAGTGTCTCACACAGAGGCAGAGTGCAGCTCACCCACTGGTTTAGTGTCCATGATCACCATCCTTTCTGCTTCAAGACACACCTTGGTGCCACCCAAAATGTGGACTCAGTCTTTCCAGCCTGCCCATGGTAGATCCTCATTGGCAGCTGCCAGTGTCAGTGGTGAGTTTTTTCTTTCTTTTATTTAGTTTTTATTTTATTCTATACAACTTCTGAGTGCCTAGGCTGTTCTGAGAGTCCAGTAATAAATCTCAGTGGGATTTCTTTGTTTTACTGACCTCAAAGAGAAGCTGTTAGTCCACTTTCCTGATCCTGCACCATGGAGCCATTTGGAAAGTAACTTTCTCTTCTCTACCATCTTGACCCCCTCCCCTCCTGCTGCAGCCATTTGTAAACAAGGAGAGAAGCTCCCTTACAAGTTAAACTCTTAATAGAAAATTTTGAAAGACTTAGAGAAAAATGAAGCAAAATGATCAAACAATGCCTGAACTTCTTTGATTTTCAAATTATGTGAGTAAATAAAATTCTTTATTTAGCCAGCTTGTGGTGTTTTCTGGTATATATAATGAAATTTACTTTATTGTTAAGAAACGTAAAGAAGCAGGGAATGAGGGTGCCAATGCTTAGCATATCCATTAATAGATTCTTTACTAATCTACCTGTCAGAAACTCTTTATTTCAGAGATACTCCTTTATATTAACATATTGCTTTATATCATTGCCAACTAATGGATCTTTGTGCTGGTTACTATGGTAGCCACAAGACACAGGTGCTGTTGTGCACGTGAAGTGTTTCTGCTGAGACTAAGAAAGTGTATTTTAAATTTTATTTACTTTTAGTTAATTTGAGCTTGGATTTTTTTAAGCTGCTTGTAGTTGGTCGCTATTGTATTAGTGCAAATATCAATTGTCCTGATAAGGAAAAAGGAAAAAAGTCTAGAGAAGAATAATAAATTGTTTTGCCATGGATTGAGTATTTTTTTTTAAAATTCATATGTTGAAGTCCTAAGCTTAATCTGATGATATGGAGATGAGGAATTTTGTAGGTAATTAATCTTAGATAATGTTATGAGTGTGGACCCTTTAATAAGAGGTTTCTTGTAAGAACGGACTAAGAGAGGAAAGGCCATGTGAGGACACAGTGAGAAGGGGGACATCTGAAAACTAGGAGGGAAGACCTCACCAGTACCTGACCGTAATCAAAGGCCATGTGAGGACACAGTGAGAAGGGGGACATCTGAAAACTAGGAGGGAAGACCTCACCAGTACCTGACCGTAATCAGCACCCTAATCTTGGGGTTCTGGTTTCCAGAACTGTGGGAAAATAAGCTCTTGTTTAAGTCACCCAGTGTGTGGTATTTTGTCATGGCATGGCAGCCGGCAACCCAATCAGACTAGTCTCATCAAATTTTAGTATTTTATTTTATTTATTTTTATTTTATTTATTATTTTATTTTATTTATTTTATTTTATTATTTTATTTTTCTTTTGTGGTACTGGGAATAGAATCCAGGGCCTTAGGCATGCTAGGTAAGCACTCTACCACTGAGCTACATCCCTAGACTCAAAGTTTAGTTTGAATTATTAAATAATTCTTCTTTGAAAACTTAAATGTGTGCCTGGAATAAGAGGTTTGGTGTAATTAATAATTTTATTTAAAAATTATTTTTGTATGAATAGAGTCACAAGGGAAACAGAATAGGAACTACTTTTGCTCTTTCTCCCAATTGTAAATATCAAGTTTAATGGGTCCATTACTTAGTAAAATTATTTTAGAAGAGGAAAACAGGGCTGAGTATATAGCTGGTATATAGTGGTAGAGTGCTTGCCTAGCATGTATGAGGTCCTGGGTTCAACTCCTAGTGCTATGAAATAAAACAAAATCAAAACAAATACCGCCTCCCCCAAATCCAACCTCAAAACAAACAAACAAAAACAAGGGGAAAATAGATGCCAATTCTTGTTATAGGGAGTACATTCTCTTCCAGTTTAGCTTCACATCAATGAGAAAATTTATTAAAAAGCAGCATAAATAAATATATCAGAAATTCCTTATATTTAAGATAAATGATGCATAAATTTAAAAAAAGGCTATATTCAACTAACGAAACTTTAATTAAGAAATAAAATGGAAGTAGTATTATTCTCCTTTCTTCCTTCTGTCCTTTCATTTCCTCTCTTCCTTTTTTTCTATCTTCCATCATTTCAGGGATAATTGTTAAGGACTTATGATATCAAAGACATCAAAGTCACAAAAAGAACAAGGAAAATACAATCACTGTCCTAAGTCCCAGAGCTTGTGAGGAGGAGGGACACAGGCTGCCTAAAGCAAAGAACGTGTGAGCTCTAGGCTGGTTGTGGTGAAGGGCATGGCCAGGCACTAACCTTGTGAGGGGTGATGAGGGAAAACCCTTCGGAATAAGTGATACCACTTGTCCAAAAAACAGTAGGAGTAAATGCAGAAAGAGTACTGCTTTGGAGGAGAGTGGAAGAGGGAACACTGTGGAAACCATGGGTGAGACAGAGCCCTAAGGAACACCAGAATGTAGTGTGGAGACCAATTGAAATGTGATAGAACTTTGTGATTGCTTAGATGGGGGTGAGGAGGTGGAAGGGTAAGGAGGATGGCCAGAGCAGACAAATTCCCTGCAACTGGGGTGAGGTGGAGGGGGAGGGCGGCAGTGGGGAAGGGCAGGGTGCAGACAGGTGGGTGGGGAGGAGGTCTCACGTGATTTGTAGGTTCCTTTCTGGTAAGTCATCGTGCATTCCCCCTTTTTCTCTTTCCTCTGTATTTAGGGACTAAAATAATCCTAGAAACTGCATTTCCCACACTTCCTATCAGCAGACTTTCTATTTTAAGCCTGTCAGTGAGAGGTGCTGGTAAGAGGGGAAGCAAACTTTTTTCACTGAGGAAGGAATGGGTTGTCTTGAAGTATTTTGTCTTGAGAATTGTCCCCTTCATTGCTATAAGTAGTTGAGATCATCAGAGTGGTCTCATTGTAATTTCTGTGTTTAGCACACTTTGCAATGATTTTTAGTTTCCAAATTTCCTGAATTAAACACTTGCTCAAAATGCCTAAAAGAATTCTTATTTTCCCTATTGACTTATGCTATAGCCATTAAGATGAGCATTCCTATCAGCATGCTAGAACTGAGCTCTATGCATCTTTTGAGGTGCTTCCAGAACCAGATCCATTGTGTGTCACACCCATGTTTGGCTCAGCAACTCTCAAAGATCTAAGAATTCTTCTCAAACATTATCATCCAGACTTTCCTTCCCATACTACTCTTGCCATAATCAAATAGAAATAAATCTCCTTTTCATCTCTTCTAAACCTGTGTATGTTCCTTCTGGAAGTCTCTATTAGTTCAGAAAACCCAACTGCATCCTCAACATCTCTGACTGCTCCTGATACCTCTTTACAAAGTGAAAATCTGGCTGTCCTTGACAACATTATTTTCTCTGGAAGTGAGTATCCCAGGGCCATGAGTGAGGCAGTGCTTTCTTTGCCTCCCAGTGTCCCATGGCTGTCTCCGAGTTATTTCTTTGAAGTTATTATTATCTACAGCTACCATGCCCCACCTTCTCACAGCTGATCTGCAATTATAGTCACTTGGTTGCATGAGCCACTCAACTCCCTCCTCCCTCTTTCATATTTGATTTGCAACTTCTCCCTCCAGGATTCATGATATATATATAAAACATGTAGAAAAAGGCACAAGTCAATCTTCGAAAAGTGCTGTTACCATTGTCATCGTCATTTTTCCTGCTTGCACCAGAGCAAGCAGACATTGCTGGGGAAGATCATGCAACAGAGATAATTGGTTTCTTTGAGTTTAGGATTTCAGCCCTTAGACACCCTTGACTCTGCCTGGCAATCGGTGCTGTTCCCAGTGAAGCTTGCTTCTTACTTAGGGAGATGACGCGCTACACTCTTTCTTCCTATCTACTACTCCTTTCACTCTAACTCTCAGCTGATGATCTCAGCTCACACTTAATTGAAACAAAACAGATCAGCTTGGAAATGTTCTCATCTCCCCTCCACCAGATCATTTCTCTAGTGCATCTCACTCCTCTTTCTTCCTTTCTGTTTTCATGATAGACATGGCTTTCTTTTGATCACAGCCAGTTCTACTTGCTCTTTGTTTTCCCTTTTCCATTCTTTCTGAGGACTCTACTCATCTCATAAGTCCACTGCCCCATTAAATAATACTACCAATCAATCACCAAAATCCTTCAATAGCAATTCCTAACAAATACTCTTTCTATTCCCACTGTTCCTAACCATGGTAAAAGTTCTAAAATAGCATTATGCAATTACTTTCTCTATTTCCTTACCTTCCTCTCACTTTCAGTTCTTCCCAGTCTGATATTTGGTCCTACACGTCTGCAGAGACCAAGATTATGCCTGATGAGGTTGATATCTCCACATAGTCAAATTCAATGGTCCCTGTTTGGTGTTCATCTTATCTCCTTCACAATTAGCATTTGGCCTAAGTGAACCATTCTCTGTTCTGGAAGAATTTTCCTATTTTACTTGCATGATTCCACAGTTCCTTAGTTTCATTTCTGATTTTCATATTCAGACCTTATCATTACATCATTTCTTAAAGTTTTAAATACTTGTATAAAGTAGAAAATAAGAGCATGCACTATGGAGCCAGACTTCCTGCACACAAACCCTGGCTCCACAACTTATTAGCTATGTGACTTTGAATAGATAACTTGAATTCTCTGTGTCTGTTTCTTTATGCATATTTTGAGGATAACAATGCTTTAGTTATAGGATTATTGTGAGGATTATAATAACAGAGAGTGGCACATACTAGGTACCTAATAAATGTTAGCTATTACGGTATCCTGGAGACTCTTCAAACTCCTATCTCCTGCGAAGACTTTTCACCTGTTTTGGATGTATATGTACCTGCCTAGCTAATAACTCACATGAATGATTGGAGGGATCTCCAAATTAAGCTCCTCATAACAAAATTCAGAATTCCTGATTAATCCTTGAGCCTCTTCCTCTCCTCAGTCTTCATACTCTCACTGAATGGCATTGTTTTCATTTAGAAAAAGATTATTTTTGAAATTGGAGGTGCCTGTCAATGCTTCTTATAGTTCTCAACAATCTGAAAGAAGAAAATTAAGCTATAACTGGGTTGGGAAAATTAAAACCATTGTAGTTTCTTCTTAGACTAGATAATTTTAACATGAACCAAAAAACTTGTCAAACTCCTATGAGACATAACTGTACACTACGTGTGTGTGTGTCTGTGTGTGTGTGTGTGTGTGTTGGCATAAGTATGTTTGTGAGAAATTAGGAAAAAAGTAACATGCAGCATAGAAGTAAAAGATCTAGTTTTGTGATTTCTAGAGGAATGTTTTAAATTATGTGGGCAGTTAAAATACACAATACTATAGAATCACACCTATCTTTAAAATACTTATGAAACAACCAAGTAATAGGTAAATATTTGCCATGTTTCATGACTATTTATGTCTTATTTTATTTCAAATATTTCTTCCACATGTGTTTGTAATATTTTATCTTAAGTCGTTATTTGTTTCCTGCAAAATTCAATTCTGGCCAGGTGTGGTGGCACATATCTGTAATTCTAGCAGATTAGGAGGCTGAGGCAGGAGGATAAATTGAAAGCCAGCCTCAGCAACTTGGTGAGGGCCTAAACAACTTAGCAAGATCCTGTCTCAAAATAAAAAAATAAAAAAAAGAATTGGGGATGTGGTTCAGTGATTGAGCACCTCAGGTTTAATCCTTGGTTTAAAAAAAAAAGAAATGAGTTCTATTCTGGTGACCTATGCTTTTATGACTAATTTTGTTGACTTTCAGAATGACTTCAAATATAAAAACAATATTCTATTATGGCACAGTTATTAGAGGGAAGTTTTTGTTTCATGAAGAAAATACATACTCTGGAATTTCTTGATAATCTAAGGGCTGAACTAGGGGGCACATAAGCATGGAGCCACATCCCCAGCCCTATTTTGTATTTTATTTAGAGACAGAGTCTTATTGAGTTGCTTAGCACTTTGCTGTTGCTGAGGCTGGCTTTGAACTCCCAATCCTCCTGTCTCAGCCTCCAGAGCCACTGAGATTACAGGCATGTGCTACCATACCTGGCTTCTTGTTAATATTTTAGTGATTATTACAGCTACTTCACAGTACCATTGTTAAGCACATTCTAGCTACTGGACTGAACAATTTTCATGTATTATGTCATTCCAGCACTGTAGGGTGTTCCTAGGGGCGATTTCATTCAAGAAAATGAAACTATATGCCAGCTCCCAAGAAAAGGAAACCTATCTCATTGGTTACCTCCCACTTCTGTGCTTGTGGACAAGGCATGACTGTTTATATTTGGTATAGGGTGTTCCCTTGCATGAACAGGCCATGGCAGATTGACCTTTAAGCTGATTGGTTGAAAGGGACTACCTATTCCTCCCCATTTCTGCAATAAAGGAGTTCTGGCGCTGATTGGTCTCCCTGATGCGTCTAATTGTCCTCCGGTGGGAGGGCTGGGTGTAGGCGGTCAGTCGGCTTCTGCCTTTCCTGGTTCGGCCTCGCAGGGGTAAGGCCCTCTCCTTCCCCTGCAGGCTGGGGCGGAAGGGGGGGGCGGGGGTGGGGTGGAGGATACAGGGCTAAAAACCCTGGCAAAGCACCACATCAACTCTACAGATAGAAGTATTGTTAAGTCCAAACACCAGATGCAGAAACTGGGCCTAAATGAGGCTAAGTCATTTTCTCAAGGTCACAGAGCTAGTAGATGACAGAGCCCACATTTAAGTTCATGTCCTCCTATCCCCAAAGCCCACTGGCCCTTCCTCATTAGTTTAACTTAGTGATTATAGAGGAAGTTTATTTGGTAGCATATTTTAATGGTTTATTAAATGGCCTATTCTATTTATATTTTGTCTTTTTCCACTTGATGAGAAAAAAGTTTTCAATGATTTTTTTTGCATGAGTAGCTTTATTAATTTTTTGCTCACTGGATAAGAAACTTCATTACCTCATTCTCCATTATTTACCCAACTGTAACATTCAGCTTCCAAGTTCCAGCTAAGGGTTTATAAATCAGTTTTTGTTGTATTCACCATTTCTCTTAGTACTATGGTTTCATTGTGTGATGATCATTTGAAGGCTGCATTTACTGCAAAGGTAAGACTTTCCACATATTAGCTCTTTAAAAAATTTAGTTCAATTCCCAGATCATGCTCTTGGGCTGCCAAAACAGCTCTGTGGCAACACTGAAAACTGATGATAAATAGGGAATGTTTAGATTGAGACTTGTGAAGCTGTACTGAAGCACTTATCTTTAGATCCAATTTCGGTGATGTATGTATTATGATTCCTGGCAAGGAAAAAGCAGTTTCTAGTTGATGAAAACCTTTTTTTCTGAAGTAGACTCTTAGAGAGGCTCCCTAGGCAGCAATGAAAGAATAACGTTGAATTCTCTGACTCTGTCCCTGAAGAACTAACGGGCAATGTCTTCAACAGCAGCTTTACTGATCATGCAGAAAATGTCTTCATGGGGCTATTTCCACAATATCGGCTTTCAATGAACATTTAAGGAATCATTTTACAATGCATTCCTGAAGGTATTCCCACAGGGAACCAGTAAGATGTAGGTCAGGGAAGCAACTTTCTTATGACCAGATTGGGTCAGGAAGAGGACTGAGGCTATTGAGTCAGAGGGATTTAACTAGAATATTTCTCAGATTTTTTTTTCTTTTGTCAGTCCTAATTAGTCAACATCCCAGTTCACACTGTTAAAGATTTTAAACAGACCTGGGTGCGGTGGCGTAAACCTATAATCCTAGCACTTTGGGAGGCTGAGACAGGAGAATAGCGAGTTCAAAGCCAGCCTCAGCAACGGTGAGGCACTAAGCAACTCAGTGAGACCCTGTCTCTACATAAAACACAAAATAGGGCTGGGGATGTGGCTCAATGGTCACGTATCCCTGAGTTCAATCCCAGGTACCAAAAAAAAAAAAAAAAAAAAAAAGATTTTAAACACAACTCAAAAAGCAAATACTTTAAAATATTTGAGAAAAGGGTAAAGTATAGTATATAATTAATAAACTACTATCAAGATTGATGTCCACAAATAGTGGCTAGAGGTGACTGGGAATTTGGCTCTAAATTTCCTATAGGCCAAAGAAGAAATGAAAGATAAATATAATAATCAATGTATATGAAATAGAAACAAATTATAAATTCATCAGATGCACAGGTATTTATGATACTTAAATATGAGAGAATGATTTCCTATGACTATTTATAAATAGCCCAAGGTCCCTAATTATATATTCATAATTGATTGTCATGAGGCTTAATTTTATGTGCCAACGTGCAGGTCTCAGAGATACTCACATAGTTGATAAAACCATTATTTCTGGGTGTTATCTATGAGGATATTTCTGGGAAAGTTAACATTTGAATCAGTAGATGGAGTAAAGAAGGCCTACCCGTACCAGTGTGAATGAACATCATTCAATGTGTTGAGTAACAGAAAGGATACAAAGCAGAGGAGGGGGAATTCACTCCTCCCTGCAGCAGTTCTTAAGTCTTTGGCTTCAGACTGAATTATACTACAATAAAAACGATGAAAAAGAAGTTGCTTGCTTCTGGTGAGACCTCTCAGCCTCCATGGTAATGTTAACTAATTCTTATTATAGGTCCCCTCTTATATACTCATACATCCTATTGGTTTTACTTCTCTGGAGAACCTTAATACACAGTTATAGAAATCCTTTGAAGTAAGCTGAATATATGCCTCACTCTCTTAACTTAGTGAAAGCAGTTTTGTTGCCAGAGCAGTAAGATAGACAACTTATTTGCGTCAGATATTTGGCTCTGAGATAATATGGCTTGTTTCAAGAGAAAAGTTGCAGCAAATGGTTATACCATTAAATGAGTGTATTAAATATTAGGTCTACAAATATTTAGGTCTACAAATATTTTGTAATTGAAAATAACCTTTTACAAAAGCAGTATATCTGTCTATCTGTATCTACATATAGATAGATAGATGCAGATATATCTGTATGTATAGTAGAAAAACAACATATGAAAATAATAATTTTACCCTTAACCAAAAAGACCATACTGTGCGTTTTACAAAAAATCATATTATGCATACTATTTTGTCAGTTGCCTTTTATTTCAGTTAAATTGTTAGTTAAAATATTTATTTTTTCATGTCAACAAATTTTATTTAGTCTACTGATCAGTATCTACCTATTCAATATACTACAACAATGTCCAAATATTTTTTATATAACTGGTTTGTTGAAACCCAGAATCCAATCTGGCTCTACACATTGAATATTATCATCATGTTGGTTAAGTGTCTGTTAATCTGTCTGGATGAGATGACTTGTGTAATCCCAGCAACTAGGGAGGTTGAGGCAGGAGGATTCCAAGTTCATGGGCAAACTGGGCAACTTAGTGAGACCCTGCCTCAAAGGAAAAAAAAGTTAAAGAAGACCTGGGGATATAGCACAGTGATAAAATGCTCTGGGTTCAATCACCAATATTGCAAAAAGAAAAAGGAAAAGAACAAAAAGTATGACAGAAGTGTCTGTTAGTCTGAATAGTGCCTTTTTTATCATGTCCTTGACTTGCTGAAGAGACTGTGCTACTTGTCTTATGAAATATCTTCATTTTTATCTGGTGCTTTCTTATGGAAAATCATCTGCATTTCCTTATAAATACATTGTTTCCTTTATATTGCATATCAGGAGACACATTTTATCTGGTTGCCCCACTTTTAGTGATGCTCAGATTGTCCAGTGTGAATTAGGGTGATAAAAGCTGGATACCCTTCTGTACAGATGTGCTCTCTCACTGCATCATGAAAGTAGCCAGTGGGGTGTTATTTTGTCACTACATAAATGCCTATAAATGAAGTTATGTTTTCTATTTTATGATATCTACTTTTTGGCATTCTTTTGGAAAACAGAAGAATAGTTCCAACTATTTTATTTTGTTACCTTAAAGTATAGTTTCTATTGGAAAATCAAGATAAATGCCAAATTCATTTCACCAATTTTCAAAATACAGATTTGGTATTTTGAAATACCTCAAATAGTGACAACTGTACTTTCCAATGTTCTTTTTTCCTGAATATCATATTATATTTGTGTGTTCTAGGAGATCTATGTGTGTTAATTTCCTTGAACAATTGTTTTTATTGTTCAAATGTTGACAACTCTAACCAATGCATGCTCCTTCATATTAGCTTTTATATCCTTTTGATCAATGCCACTAATCTTTGAAAGATTCTTGCTTCCTGTCACAATGACATAATTCAGACCCAGTTTGCACCATCCCTACCCCTAGTCTTGAGGTCAGCAATTTCTCTGGGTGGAGAATGGCATCAGAGACCAAAAGCTGGTGTGATAGCCACTATGGTGATATTGCTTTTAACAGTACTGAATATTGTTTATCCCAACTGGTTTTATATAAGCATGGGCTGCTGATATTTCAAAATTCTGTTCACCAGTTATTTTCTGGAATAGATAGGTTATTAAGGGAAGATGTTTATAATAATACGATCAGCCCAAAGATTCCTTTTATGGAAAGTAAGAAACCTAATCAATACTGATACCTGAATAGATGACAGTCTCACCTTTGCATGAAGGTGAAATTAATTGTAGAAAATCTCTAATTCCTGGCCAATTTCATTATTATGCATACCAGAGTACAACAATACCTAAGGAAGGTTGTGCAGCTTTTTAAAAACTTGTATTTGGCATTTTTGTTAAAGACAGAGTTCTGTAGTTTATAAAAATCTATAATTTGAGAAGCCCATTCATCAAATGACTAAATATTTAAGTTTAGTCAAGAGACAGAAAATGAAACTTGAGCAAATGGAAATTTGACTTAATCATAGCTAAATAATGTCTATAGAAGCTCTCACTTATCTTAGTGATGACCCATTTGAAATAATAAAATCAGAATATAAAAGTTTTTGCATTGAATGAATGCTTTCTGTGGATTCTCCTTATGAGTGGGCCTTTTTTGCTTTGCTAACTAAAAAGGTCTATTTTCCTTTACCTAAAATAGAATGGTCATAGTTTAGGATTCTGAATATTTTCACTAAATGTTTTTCTCTTTGATTAAGAAACCTTATTCATAGGCAACTATTTACATTGCCCTATCTATCCATATCTCCATTGTCTATATCATGTGCTGAAAATTAAAAATCAAGTTATTAAATTTCTTCAATCCAAGAACTCCCTGATTTATACAGAGCCTAGGAAGGAGGAATCTGTGACTCTGCTCTTTCAGAAAATGGTTCATTTATTTTAAAACTATCTTGCTGTTCTCTAATAAATGGGAAAGATAC
This sequence comes from Xerus rutilus, assembly GCA_028644305.1. Lineage (NCBI taxonomy): Eukaryota > Metazoa > Chordata > Mammalia > Rodentia > Sciuridae > Xerus > Xerus rutilus. The sequence continues at coordinate 74,185,476 of CM053406.1, read as the reverse complement.
AGAATCCAGAATATTAAAAGAGCATAGTTAGTATTGACCATATAGAATCAAAATTAGTTAACATATGAGAAAACAGGAAAATGTGACCCATAGAGAAGATAAAAGCAATAAAATAGAAACCAACCACGAGATAATTCAGATGCTTGAATCAACAGAGAAGTTCTTTTAAAACTATCCTAGATATTTTATGGGCTGGAAGAAAAATATGTCATCATGAATGAACAGATGAGGATTCTCAGAAAAGAAATGGAAACTATAAAAGATGATTAAATGGAGACTATAAAATTGAAGATATATTATCTGAAATGAAAATATTTGAGCTGGAAAGCTTACTATCAGATTGGAAATTGCAAAAGAAGGAGCCAGTTAACACAAAGAGAGATCAATATAAGAGGAGAAAAACTGGAAGACATTGACAGCCTTAGTGACTTTGGGGAAATATCAAATAGTCATGGAGTCAAGGTTCCAGGAATAAAAATAAAGAGGAAAAGATGGGGAAGAAAAGCGTATGAAGACATCATAGCTAAAATCTTCCCTAACCTTGGGAAAAACAAAGTCAAGAAACTGAGCAAGTTTGAAGGATAATGCAAGAATACAATGTATGAAAATATAACTATATCTAGGAATATTATAGTCAAATTGCTGAAATCCAGAGGTAACAGAGAAAACCTTAAAGCAGCTTGAGAAAATTGAAACATCACCTATAGATAACAGATATGCATTTATTTGCCAATGTCCATGCATACAACTATTTTCATAAACAAGGACAGCCAGTGGACAATGCAGTAGCACATTTTAAGTGCTCAAAACGAAGAAGAAAAACCCCTGCTCATACTATTTTATGAAAAGTGAAAATGCCTTTATAAAAGTATAGGTAAAAATTAAATGTTTTCAAGAATAACAAAACCAAGAGAATTAGTCACAGTGGACTTGAGCTATAAGAAAGGCTGAGGGATGTTCTTGTATAGAAACCTGGAACTACAGAAAGAATTGAACAGATCAAAAATAATAAACATTTAGATAAATATAAAGCAAAAGTATGTTTCCTTTATTTAAAAGATGCAACTATTTAAGGCAAAAAATAGAACACTAAATTGTAAGGTAAATAATATGAAAAATGAAAAGACAACATATAAAATTTGCTGGAATACAACAATTTATGAAGGAAATTTGTGAGTTTAGAAACTTACATCAGGAAATATAAATATAAAAATAGTTCAAACCATTTTATGAATGATTTAAATTAAAAAATAAAAATTGGGGCTGGGATTGTAGCTCAGTGGTAGAGCGCTTGCCTTGCATGCGTGAGGCACTGGGTTCGATCCTCAGCACCACATAAAATGAATAAATAAAGATATTGTGTCCATCTACAACTAAAAAAAATAAAAAAAAATCAATGAAATGAACAGGTAAACATGAAGAATATTAACAAAGAAAATATTGGCTCTTTGAAAAGATTAATAAAACTGATAAATGCTTAGCCAGATTGAGTTAAAAAATAAAAGAAAAAAATAAGAGATTATAAGAAATCTTACTTGCCCTGTTTGTTATTATAATCTTGCACAAAGAAAACCACAAGCCTAGATGGTACAATTCACAAATTGTACCAACTACTGTATATTAATCTTACATAACTCTTTCATAAAAGAGAGGAGAAATCACTTCCCCCCTTGTTTAACGGGTTGGCATAACTCCAACATCAAAATATGAAGAAATACCACACTCCAGAAAATTGCTATCTACTGTTCCTAAAGAACATAGATGCAAAAATCATTAATAAAATATTAGCAAACAAAAGAATATTGCATCATAACCAAGTAAGACTTATCCATGGATACTTAAGTTTGATTTAGCATTTAAAAACCAGTGTAATTAATCATGCTGCCAGAAGTAAGGAGAAGCACCATGTGATTATCTTAATAAGATAGGCATTTGTAAAACCCAACACTCATTAATTATAAAACCTTTCAGCTATTATGAGACAAGAGCTTTGTCAGTCCAATAAAGAGTATCTATGGAACAAAGACTAAAACTAACATTTCATTTAGTGGTACAATACTCTATAATTTTACCCTAGGATGAAAAATGAAGCAAAAATATTCATGCTTACCACTTGCATTCAACCTCATCCTAGAGGTTCCAGTCACTACAATAAGGTAAGAAAAAAAATTAGAAAGCTCTTGAAGATGTAAAATGATCAGTATTCACAGAGGATATAATTGTCTATGCATTTATTTTTAAGAATTCTCAAAGCCGCTGTAAGAAATAATGGTAAATTTAGTAATTTCATAGGTACAAGTTGATCTATAAAAAAAATATGAGCCAGGCACCATGGCACACATCTGTAATCCCAGCAGTTCAGGAGGCTGAAGCAGGAGGATCTCAAGTTTAAAAGCCAGCCTCAGCAATTTAGCAAGGCCCTAAACAACTCAGCAAGACCCTGTTTTTAATAAAATACAAAAAGGGATTGGGGATGTGGCTCAGTGGTTAATTGCCTCTGGGTTAAAAAAAATGTCTATTTACTAGGTGTAAATAGAACAAAACTGTAACAACAATTACATTTAAATGATCATCAAATCTTAAAATATTCTGGAATAAATTTGATAAATACATGGAAGTCCTCTGTACTAAAATCCGCAAAATGATGCTGAAAGAAATAGAATGGTTTGTACTCTATTCACAGATTAAAGACTTGACTTGTTAAATTTTTCCAATTTACTCTGTTATTTCCATGTAATCCCAGTCATTGTAGCAACAGAGGTTTTTATAAAAATTAACAATCTCATTATAAAATTCATATGAGAACCTGAAGATCCTAGGAGAGTCAAAATAATTTTGAGAAATAATGAAGGTAGAGGATTTAAACTGTCTTATTTCATATATTCAATAAAGAATCATTATTCAAAAGAATCAGGTATCAGCATAATGACAGACCAATAGATGAATGGAAAATAGTTTGAAAATGGATGCACACATTTATAGTCAATCAATGTTTGACAAAAGTGCTAAAACAATTGGGGAATGGATGGTACACCATTCATTCATATAAAAGCCACATCTGTAAAATTTTTAGAAGAAAACATTGGAGATTATTTTTTTTGAAATTTAAGTTTGGCAAATAATTCTTAGAGATTGTTATTGGTTAGATGTGAGGTGTCTCCCAAATGCTCATGTGTGGCACAATGGAAGAACATTCAGAGAAGAAATGACTGGGTTAGGAGAGCCTTAACCTGATCAATGAATTAATCCCCTGATAGGGGTACACTGAGTAGTAACTGAGGGTGCTAGGGTGTGGCTGGAAAAGGAGGGTACCTGGGTGTATATATTTTGGGGTATGTATTTTGTATCTGGTGAGTGGAGTCTCTCTCCGCTTTCTGATCATCATGTGAGCCACTTGTCGCTGCCACGCTCTTCTGCCATCCTGTTCAGCCTTACCTAGTGCCCTTAAGAATGAAGCTGATGGTCTGTGGACTAAGACTTCTGAAACTGTAACCCAAATAAACTGAAACCCAAATAAACTTTTCCTCCTCTAACATAGTTCTTGTTGGGTTTTTCAAACATAGCAGCAAAAAAGCTGACTAAAACAGTGATTAAATATAGAATCATAAACATAACATTAGGATAATTAATTGTATTTGTTCAAAATAAGAAGCATCTTCTCATCAAAGTATACTTAAGAAAATGAAAAGACAAATTAGATCAATAAAAAGTATTTACAAAATATATAACTGACAAAGAACTTGTTTCCAAAATATTTAATGAAATAATACTTCATAGTAATAAAAGTACAACAAAAATGGGAGAATTTTTGAACAATTCATCAAGGAAGATTTAACAAATGGCCATTAAGCTTATTGGAAAATGTGTTTGAAATCTTGGTCATTAGCAAAATGTAAACTAAAACTATAGTAATGTAGTATAGAATTATACATTATAAAATTTCCCATTTCACTTTGGTGAGGTCTTGTGATAAAATCTAGCCAGTGAGTTGGGAGCAAAAGTGACCTGTATCACTTCTTTTTTCCTTCTAGTGTGAGGACTTGTAACCTCTGAGATGGTGGCTGACAGTCACTCAGCAGATTCCCTAAATAACTATGATGTTCAGAGCCTCCTCTCCAATGTAATTGGACATGGAAAGAAAATTTTCTTATTTTAATCTATTAAAATTTTTGGAGATTATTTGTTATAGCAGCCTACTCTAGCCTGATATAATAGAATGGTTACAAAACATAATTTTTGATATCTACATTCCCTGAATTAAAAATTCAGATTCAGAGCACATTATTATTATTCATTTTTTTGGCATACCACGAGTGCTATTCTGCTACATTGTTGATAGTTTGCATAATTATCACCACACTCTCTTGAGATTTACAATCTTTCAATTGTAAATTTTGATTAAAGTCATAGATATACAACCTGTGTATACTTGCAGTTCTTAACTGTTGACTATTGTGTGGCTGGGCCCATCAATTGTCCCTTATGACCTCAATGTCAGCCCTGACAAGGACCTTACTTCTTATTGTGAAAATAGGTTTCTGTATGCATTTTCTGATAATATTATTTCACTAACTCTGAGAACTTTTCAAATAACTAATGAACTTCAAAAGTTATTATCTTTTAGATAAGGAATCATATGTCAATGTTATATATTATTTCCTAAGGTTACAATTTTTCTCTAAATTGTGTGGTTCTACTTTATGTACTTCCTTTTTTATTCTCTAGTGTAGTCATTTCTCCTTAACATAATAAAATAGTACCCTAAAAAAAGAAGAGCTACATCTTTCTAAGTTCTTAAATTATTGGCAAAAATTTATGTAAGTGGGAGCAAGTAGGGTCTAATTTGTTAGTTGCCACATTTAGTGTAAAACAGAATGAAGAATTTTTGAATTTTGGATGTTTTGTGTGCTTCATATGTAGTCTATTTGTCTGAAAAAAAATGTTCACAGTTGTTAAATTGTCCACAACAGCTGAGATTTCCACTTTTACTTGCCAGAAATTAGGGGGAAAATGTTTTCCACTGAAGCCAAAGCTCATACTATTAAAAAAATCCCCAATAAAAAACTCTTTTTACATTTATCATATGACATAATATGACAGAACATAATTACATGTAATTCCATTTCTTTTTGCCATGTCATAATATATCATTTTGGGAAGAAAAGCCAACTTCTGATGTATTTGTGGTGCAGACCAATAGTTATTATTAGCATCACAAAGCTATTTCTGTTCTAAGAATTTAGTATTTTGAATCACCTGTCTCTTAACTCCAGAGCTGTCTAGATAGAATTCTGTCACAAAGGAGGATGTAAAACACACAAGGATCAGTCTGCCCATGGGAGCTTGTGCTATATCTGTTGCTAAGCTGTATGGAATGGGTTAGTGCATGTCTCTTGAGTGACAAAATAATTGCATGTGTGCTAGGAAAGTTCATGTGCACACCAAGGCATCTCGTGCAATCTGTGCTGGTTCTCAGATTCAGCATCTTAGCTGGAGTCATTGAAGATCCCTATTGAACAGAATCACAAGGAGGTTCCTGGCAGGAGCATTTCCTATCTTAACATCAAATACATTCTCTTGAAAACTTTGGTATCACTGCTACTTTAGGTCACTGAAGTTTTAAGTTTATTTGGAACTTTGAGGAATGACAAGGGGACACTATTAATAATTATGCCAAGATAATGTGCATAAACCTGGACTTTAAAAAAACAATATCATATTGAATTTTAGAGGAATTACAGAGACAGTTAAGCTTAATTTAACTTTATACCTTGATTTAATGTTTAGCACATACAGAACTTTTTATATTGTATAAGCTGTGTGAAAAACTAAAGCAAGAAATGGATTGTAATCTGTCACCTTTCTTGTTGAACACTAAATTGTCTCTGCTCTAAAACAAAATGAAACAAAACCCATGGTTTAAAAATTCTTTCAAATTTTTGTTTTTGTTGTTGATTGACCTTTATTTATTCATTTATTTATATGCGGTGCTGAGGATCGAACTCAGTGCCTCCCACATGTGAGACAAGCACTCTACCACTGAGCCACAATCCCATCCCCCAGAAAGTCCATTTTTAGAAATATTTTGTCCTACTTAACAAATCCAGTGCACAACTGAAAAAACAAGAGTATTTAAAGTAATTATTTTTTTAACAGAAGCAAGAGTGATTCTTGATTTACTAGGATATTGATAATAAAGAACATTATGAGTACCCAACCCATGGGTGGACTAAAATTAGTCAAGTATGACATATAATAGGATGATTGTGAATCTATTTAATTAAAATTGCATTTAAGTTTTGAAATCATATTCACTATTCTATAGGCATTATCCATGTATGAAAATAATAGATACATAATAGTTCAAAAGTTTGAAATATTATATAAAATCTTTGTTAAGAAGGGCCAAAAATCTCTTGAGAATGTCTGTTATCTAATTTTCCCACATGATTTCTACCCTTCCTTTTTTTCTCTCCCTCTTTCACTTTCTTCCTTTCTCTTTTTTGGCCCAATGCTACAATAGAATGAGAGGTGAGTTGGGCAGAGGTGCACAGATCTGTGCATGTTCCTTTCTCCCTTTCAGCTCTTACCAGACACCCCTAGATTTGTAGTCACCAGCCTCAGAGTCTATCACCATCTGCTGTACTTCTGTGCAACCAAGTCTCCCACTGTTTGCTAGAGGATAAGTCCTCTTATCTTGGCAGTGAATACAAGTTGCTATCTCTCACTGTGATGGATATAGAGCCTGACCTTAGAGGAGGGGACATTTGGACAAGGAGTGCAGAGGGTGGTGGTGAGGGAATGCTTTCCTGGGAATGGGCCAGAAGCTGAGCCAGGATAGTATGGAGGGTGTTATAGCAGGGTTTTGGGGCTGCTTTCTTTTTTTCTTAAATTAATTAGTTTATTTATTTTATAGTAGAATGCATTTTGACACACATTACACAAATGGAGTATAACTTCTCATTCCTCTGGCTGTACATGGTTCAGTTGCTCCAGTAGTGTAATCATGCATGTATATAGGGTAATAATGTCTATCTCTTTCTACTGTCCTTCCCATTTCCACAACTCCACCCCATCCTACTCCTCTCTACACAAACTAAAGTTCATTCCTCCCTATCCCCCTGCCCCACTATGGATCAGCACCTGCTTATCAGAGAAAACAAATGGCTTTTGTTGTTTCGGGATTGGCTTATTTCACTTAGCATGATATTCTCTAGTTCCATGTTGGGGCTGCTTTCTCAGCACAGTATGCATGGTTGTTCTTTCTCCACATGTGGTACTAAAACATGCCCTGGAGTCAGAATGAGCATCTGCTTAGTTTCTTACTGCAGCCATTTATGCAGTTTTCAGTCCATGATCCCAGGCCTCTGTAATATTTTATTATAATGGCAAAGAACTCCTACCAGTTGCTAGGTATCTCTACCAGATTCTCGAAGGTGCTTTGGAGTTCCATAAAATCAGAATTTTAATTTTTTGGGGGGTGGTGGGTACCGGGTGATTGAACTCAGGGGCACTTGACCACTGAGCCACATCCCCTTCCCTGTTTTGTGTTTTATTTAGAGATAGGGTCTCACTGAGTTGTTTAGCACCTTGCTTTTGCTGAGGCTGGTTTTGAACTCATGATCCTCCTGCCTCAGCCTCCTGAGCTGCTGGGATTACAGGCTTGCACCACGGGTGCCTGGTTAGAATTTTAACATTCTTGATGCTCTTCTTTCCTTTGGTCTAGCATCATCACATCCACATCTGTTAACAAGCTACTACAGATAAACAGGCTTCTCCAGATCACAAAATAAATGGCAGAAAGAGGTTCAAATGGAGTAAACATGGTTCACGCAGAATTTGGTCATCCATGATAGTGTGGCAGAGTGCACATTGGTAGGGGCCATTGCTGCAATGCCTAGCCCTCAGCAGCAGAGAGAACAGGGGTCTGAGAGAGTGGTCGAGCCTGAATCAACAACGCTGTGTAAATATGAACACAGTCACTACTCAGAATTTATTGCTTTTAGATATGTTTTGCTACTTATATGGGCGCAAACTTATCACACTTCTGTACTAGAGACTTTATGGTGGTCTCTTTTTCGTCTATACCACCTCCTTCCCCACCCTCCACCCATGTGCTTACTGCATTCATATCTATTTTTAGCACATTCACTTCTCAGTAGAAAAAGGCCTTTGGATTAAACCTATTCCTTCCCCAGAGCCTCTAGGTTAACTCTCTTTCTTTTCACTTCATTTGGGACCTCACTTGAGTAATTATTCCCCAAAGAGTAGGAAGAACTGCTGCGAGTGCTATTACGTGCTTGTGGTAGCAAATATTCAACTAAAAATCAAGGGCAACGTCTCTATTTTTCTTGTTGCTTGATGTTGAGAAATTCCTTTCCATCTCTTTCAACTCTAGGGTTTGCTTATGAACCTCTTCCAGGATTCAGCTTTTCTGGAGCAATGCTCTGTGAAACTCTTTGAATGTGTAGTCTGCTGTGATGACAAATCATTTCTCCTAAATTTTTTTTCTTAATAGGTCCAAGCTATTGATAGACGAGAACTAAAAGCATGTTATGATCCAAATGCATTTAAAAACAACAACAAAAAAATCAGATCAAAGCAAAATAAAACCAAAAATGTGTTTTGTTTCTACATCTGATTCTTACTTTGATTTGGGTTAAACAACAACAAAAACAAGCAAACAAGGGGCTGGGATTGTGGCTCAGTGGTAGAGCGCTTCCCTCGCATGCGTGAGGCCCTGGGTTCGATCCTCAGCACCACATACAAAGCAATAAAATAAAGACATTGTGTTCATCTACAACTAAAAAAAAAAAAAATTTAAAAAAAACCAAGCAAACAATTCACACAAAACAACCACAAACCCACATACTTAAATCTCATCCTAATGATTCAAAACATGTTTTTGTGTCCTAAAGTAGTAAATGATTTCAATGGATTTTTTTTTTTTTTTGGTGCTAGAGATTGAACTCAGAGGCACTCGACCACTGAGCCACATCCCCAGCCCTATTTTGTGTTTTATGTAGAGACAGGGTCTCACTGAGTTGCTTAGTGCCTCGCTGTTTGTGAGGCTGGCTTTGAACTCGCAATTCTCCTGTCTCAGCCTCCCTAAGTGCTGGGATTACAGGCTTGCGCCACCGCGCCTGACTTCAATGGATTTTTTTTTTTTTTGTAATTTAAAAACAGGCTTGTCTCTATAAGGTATAATTGAGAAAAAGATTACAGGTCGCTCATTGGTCTATGTAGCTACATACTCACATATAATACTACTACAAGCAGAGTCATGTTTGCATAAAAAGACATTATCATAATGTAATTAAATCTGAGAGGGCTAATAAGTAACAGAGGGATTATTGCGGCTGACCGATTTTTATGATTTTTTTTTTCTTGAAGGTATCAGTGAAAATGGTGAACATTTTTTTTGTTTTTGTTTTACTACTGGGGATTGAACTCAGGAGTACTCCACCACTGAGCCACATCCCCAGCCCTATTTTGTGTTTTATGTAGAGACAGGGTCTTACTGAGTTGCTTAGCGCCTCACAGTTGCTGAGGCTGGCTTTGAACTCACAATTCTCTGGTCTCAGCCTCCCAAAGTGCTGGGATTATAGGCATGCACCACCGTGCCCCGCTGGAACATTTTTATTGAAATAAGAACCTCAAGTAAAATAACATAGCAGAATGATGATTGTAGGAAGCAAAGATTAAATAGGAGATTAGAGAAGTTTAGGGGAAAAGGAAAAATGGAAGACATACAAAGTTATTTTAGATATAATTTAGAGTTGGAATTGAAGTAGTAACAACTACTTATTATCTGATTTAATGCTCAATCAGATATTTTATATAGTCTTCCTTATTATCACATCAGTTTTATAAAATAGATACTTTTCTTTCTCTTTTTATAGACAAGAAGCTAAGATTCAGAGAGAACAAATAGTCATAAGTTACGTGACTGATTTGTCACAGTATTTGAATCTAGGTCCTTAACTTCATGAACCATGTGTTTCTACTTTGCCGAAACAGGGGAAGATTGAAACAGGAGCTAAAGGGCTTTCATACCAGGTGACCTCTAACCTTCCTTCCAGTTCTTAGTTTCTATTTAAAACTTCCATGTACATTTTCTTTTATTTTTCAAGATTATTTAATAATTACATCAATGTACAGCTCTAAGGGACAATAGTATATGCACTGACAGTACTTAAGGGATGACATTCAAAGAGAAAACCAAGACTATAATAAAATTCTATTTCAAAGATAATTTGCTGTCATGTTTAACATGATAAATTGAGAATTGCAAGATTTTAAAACTTGCAGTTTTAGTGAGTTAGGTAAGTTGCAGATAGATTTAAGAATCTTTCCTTTGTATGCTTGCTCACTGTTGGAATATAAATTAGTATAGCCATTATGGGAAACTGTATGGAAGTTCCTCAAAAAATTAACATTAGAACTACCACATAATCCAGCAATTTCATTCCTGAGTATATATCTAAAGGAAATGAAATCTGTATGTTGAAAAGACACAGGCAGTTCCATTTCCATGTTCATTGCTGCCAATTTCACAATAGCCAAGGAGTGGAAATAACATAAGTGTTCATCAACTGATGAATGGATGAAAAAATGTGGCACATATGCACAGTGGAAAACTATTCAGTTGTAAAAAAAAGAATAAAATTCTGTCATTTGTGGCAACATGGATGGAAGTAGAGATTATTATGTTAAATGAAATAAGCCATGAAGAGAAAGATAAGCATTTCATGATACCACTCATGTGGAAGCTGAGAGTGGATTGGTGGTTACCTGAGGCCAAGAAGAGTAGGGGAAGGGAGGGACAGGGAACAGTTGATCAGTGGTTACTAAGTTGTACTTAGATAGAAGCAACAAGCCAGATGTGGAATTGCACTGTAGAATGACTGCGGTCAACCATAATGTACTATGCATTTCAAAAAAACTAGAAGAAAGGATTTATAAAGTTTTTTTTTTTACCATAAAGAAATGATAAAGGTTAGAGAAAATAAATATGTTTAACCTGATTTAAACATCACACAATGCATACATGTGTGGCAATATTATATTATGCCATTAATATGCACCATCTTTATATTTTTATATATCAGTTTAAAGTAAATTTAATTTTAAAATTTCTCCTTTTAAATGATTTTAATGCTGCTTCTCAAATTTGATAATAATTACATTTTTTTTGTTATGCATTGGGAACTTGTTTAAAATTTTGAAACATTTTTGAGAGCCTGGAAATTACTTTTCAAATACAAAACACTAAGTCACATTTAGCTGAAAGAGGGCTTGTGTAAGCACATGTGATTTCACTTAGCCAGCCCTTATACAAGTGTTAATGGTGGGAGTGGACAGGGAGACCTTTATGTGTAATATGAATGCTTGTGGCTAAGGCAGGGTGCATTGTTAGCATGGTTCTGAGTAGAGAACGGACACTGAACCCGTGAGAACTTGTCCAAACTTCCCATTGCTTAAGCAAGGTCTGTGATTTCTAATAACTGGTTTCTGCTTTAATCTATCATTTCACCAGGAGTACATCCTGACTTCCTTGATTTATTGATTTATTTATTGCTGAGTTTATATATTGTGCCTTTTCTCCAAAGTCTTTTAGATCCTGGATAAGCTTCAGAAAAAGATTAGTCTTAAAACCACTCTTTGAACAACAAGCTTCATATAAAATGACGTAAAAAAAAAGATTCATGTCATTTAGTTAACCACAGTCATCTGAAGATCAATTATGTGGTTCATTTTTGTGGAATTACATCTGAGCATAAATACATTTATTTTAGCCCATATATGTATATGATGAAAAATTGCAAGACCATTGCTGTGGATGCTGGAGGGCTGGAGGATTAATGCTCTTTAAACCACGAAATGGGTGTGTGCTCCTGGGCAATTTAATGAAACTCTCTGAGCCTTAAAATCTTCCTCTTGAGTTGCTTGAAAGTATGTGGAGTTGTAGCAGTACTGATCTCTTGTCCTCCCTCCTTAACCCTCTTTAAGTGCCATGTATTTTTCCATTTCTCTGTTTTGGATATCCCTGATTTTTCTCTCTCTAAAATGCCTTCTTCTATTACCAGAATTCTATGCACAATTTCTTTTAGGAAAGGAAATATTCCCATGAGAAAATTGAAATTGTACATGCATTATTGGAAGATGATAACAGAAATGGTTTCATTTAGTTATCAAATACTTATTGAATAATTGCCATGTGCCATGCAATGAGCTAAAGATACAACTGGAAATAAACCAAATGTGATCTGAAGGTTTACAACATAAAGAAATAATAAATGTTTAAGGAGACAAACACTAGTTACCCTGATTTTATCATTACACATTGTATTCATATATTGAATTATCATACTGTATCTTATAAGTATGTGAAATTATTATGTCATAAAAATTGAAATAAAACCAATAGAGGAAAAAGTAAATACCAAACCATGAATATAGAGGCACAAACCACTAATAGCTATAGAAGGCATATGGTGATTTGATTCAGAATGATTTGAGGAGGGAGAGGGAAGATAGCAAGATTTTGTTGATTTAGGGAACTGGAGAATTCTACTGTTATAGTCAGGTACTTGCTGGAAAGCTTCAGGGGCAATTCTGAGGATGGAGCAGAAACTGGGAGAGAACTGTCAATTAAATTAGTGCAGAGGTCTGCAGGAAATTCTAACGATGGTGGCAGTTTGGCAGCATAACTTTAGGCAGAGCAGCTATCAGATATCACTACAACACAGTGATTTGGCTGTAAATTTCTAATTTTTTAAGGACAGAAGAACTGCTAACTATCCTAGCCTTATAGTATTCATGTGGTTGATGGTAGTGTTAGTATTGTAGCTCTTGGACAGTTTTGTGTGCATGTGTGATAAAAAAAGTAATTATGTTAGTGTCATGGAGAATAGATTTGTTGTTATGAGGGAAAGGAGGCACAGATATAAAATTGATAGGGCTAAGTAAAAACCATATGTATTGAATTTTAATTTGAAGTATCAATGATATATCATGACATGACATGACATTTCATCTTGAAAAGGATTACATATTTACTGGCTTTGTCAACTGAAAGAATTTAGAAACCATAGGCTACCCTATATCAATGCACTCAACTAACATTCAGATTGCATTCTTAAATGCTGTTTCCTCTAAAAGAAAACATCCTTAGATCTGCCTGGAATATTTTACTATACTGGACAATACAGAAGCTTTCAGAACTACTGTATTATGTCAAATGGGCTTAGAGCTAATGTAAATGGGCTTATGCTGGCCAAAGATGGCATAATTTGAGCATCAACAGGGATAATGAACTCAATGGATTGAAACAAATGAATACATCAAATACACTAAAATTCATAGCTTCAATGAAATGAAAAAATCATTGATAATCATTGGAAGATGTCAGGAAAATAATGCATTATTTTGAAAATTGATAAATACAAGAAGACAATCAAGAATTCATCTTTTTTGGGGCTGGGATTGTGGCTCAGTGGTAGAGCGCTTGCCTCACATGCGTGAGGCACTGGGTTCAATCCTCAGCACCACATAAAAATAAATAAATAAAATAAAGCTATTGTGTCCATCTAGAATTTAAAAAAAAAAAAAAGAATTCATCTTTTTTCCTATAGGATCCATGTCAAGTAACTAGAAAGAGGACATTTCTTTCTTTTTGTGAGTATCCTAATTAATAAAGAAAGAAAGAATCAGTATAGTAGTATTTTGCAATTGTAATAAACAACCTATGAACTAAGCAATACTCATAAATGGCTGCTTATATCATTATTTTGTGCCTCCTAAAGTGCAAAACATGGTCTATGAAGTTGTGTGTTAGGTGGCTTTCCATTACTATAACAAACTACCCAAGATAACAAACTTATAAAGAGAAAAGGTTTATTCTGCTTCACAGTTTTGGAGGTTTCAGTTCCTGGTCAGTTGGCCCCGTTGCTTTTGGACCTGTAGCAAGCAAAAGCGGTCCCTTACATGATAGTGCCAACACCATGACAGAGAGCATGTGTAAAGCAAAGCTGCTCATCTCATGATGACTCCAAAGTGAAAGAGAAACAGCCCAGCATCTTGCAATCTGCTCCAAGGGCATGCATGCCTCCAATGACCTAAATAAATCTTCCCACTAGGCCCCACCTCTTAAAAGTTTCTATCACTTTCAAATAGTGCCAAACTGAGGACCAAACCTTTAGAACACAGGGACTTTGGGGGATATTCTAGATCCAAAGCATGTGGTCTAACTAAATAAACCACTTGAACCTAAATCTGTCCAAGCTTCAGGGTTTAACTATCAATTTGCAGGAAAAAAAATGGAAAGAGAAACTTTAAGTGATACCTCAGAGAGGCAATTTAAAAATCCATAAAGTGGGAAACTTGAAAGAAACAAGTACTTAGTTTCTTTGACAAAAACTTTACAAGGAATAAAAGAGAGAGAGGGAGAGAAGCCATAGATTAAAAGCAATTAGAGATATATTAACAATGGCAATGCATAAAACTTACTTGGGTCTGGATTTGAATTATTTCAAAAATAAATAAATAAATAAAAAGAAAAGAAACTTAGAAGATAACTACAGAAATGTGAACACTGAGTTGGTTAATATTGAAGAATTTTGTATAATTATCTTGGGTGGGATGATAGTACTGTGGCTATGTTTTAAGTTGTATGTCCTTATTTTTTAGATATGTATCAAAAGTAGCACAAATGGCATTGTCTAGATTTTCTTTAAAATATTCAGGGATGAGGGAGAATAGTTGGGAATAAAAAAAGCAAGGTTGGTCAGGAGTAGGTAGTTGTTGAGCTGGGTAATAGGTGCATCAAGATTCTCTCTACTGTTCTCTCTACTTTGTATAGATTTGAAATTTTCCATAATCAGAAGGTAAAGACGTTGCCATTCCGTTCTCACACCATTCTTACCATCAGTACTTTGTGTACAACCTTTATTGTTTCTCTTTGCAAGCAGTTAGGATGTTACCTTTGTAATGTTATTAAATTTCACAATGAAGAGTTTTGGTTTGGGTCTTTGATTAAGCTTTGTGCTAAGGACTTGGTACTGACACTTTATTCTTGAAACTTAAATCTGGAGAATTTTCTTTGGTTATATACTTGACAACTTCTTGCCTGTTTTCCTTGTTACCTATTTTTGCAAAATTTATTGGCCACATATGAAGTTCCTACAGTGAGTCTCCTTAATTTGTCTTATTCTTTTAAATAATGTAAATCTCTTATTGTTTTGAAAAATGTTTTCAGGAGGAATTTAATTCTCCTGTCCTTCTATTGAACATTTTTCTTTCTCTGTTCATATTTGTAATTTCTAAGAAATGTTTCTTATTTTTAGTCTTGTTTCATCTGCCCCTCAACAAATGCATTAAATTCTTTTACCTTTCAGAGATTATTTTTTAAATTTCATTTTGCTTTGAAGAATAAATACTTTCCTCGAGTATTTTTTCCTTGGGGTGACTGAGGTCACTATTTCACGTTGGAGGTTTTCCTCTCAATCTCTGTTCTCTCTTGTTTGACATCAAGGAACTAAAATTCAGGAGACAAATTGGATCAAGAACTTTGTTATTTCTTTGTGAGACCTTTGAGTATCAGTTTCTGTAGGAATTTTCTTTTGAATCTACCAATCTCCTCTTTAAGAGTATAACCCTAGTCCTTGCATTATCTAGGAGCCAAAAAGTGGGAGGCAGGGATGAAAAATAAACATCTCTGTTCCCAATATTAATTTTCATTAATCCACCTGATTTTTTGCATGCATATTTCCCTACAGCTCCTTCTGGAATTTTCAAATACATAGTCCCCATGTTGCACAATCCCCAGAGATCAGTTCTCCTACTAGTTTAGATAAAATAATATATAACCTTGGTAACATCTTTGTGATTTTCGATCAGTCCTGACATTGCTAGTCCCATCTTCTCTATTTTAAGATGTACCCTAAATCCTCCAATTCCTGAACATTCCAGACCAGGAATAGGATATAACTTTCAACATTGGGTGCCATGTTCAACTGATAATGCTTCTTTCTAGAACTGTATTGATGTAGATTCTGTTTGAGCCAGCTTCATGATATGAGAGTTGAGGGATCATGGCCATGGTAAAAATGTTGAGACAAGGGTTTCAAAGAGAGTCTTGGAAAGCAAACAGTGATTCAATGGTACCAATTGAAAAGCTGAGCAGTTTGATGTTAATTTAAATGGATTGTCAGGAATTTTATGAAATGAAATACATGAATACAGTTATTTGTGACTTTCCTCCTCTTGGGCAAAGGTTTCCTGGAGTAGTAAAATCATGTATATAGGAGATCTGAAGAGTAATGCCATATTATTGAAGACAGCAAGCTAAACGGGCTTAGAGGATTTTATTTTTTACTAAAAATATTAAAATGAGAAGAATTCAAAGGCCATTCCAGGAATCTGTCGAAAAATATTGATTCTTACTGTCATGTATAACTAAAAAGAACAAATAAAAAATATTGATTCTTGCTTGTATTAGGCAAGATTGTTTTGGTTATGCTGCAGCAAGGATTCTCAGATGGCAGTAGTTTAACATGACTTATCCAGGCTACACTCCTGTGAGGGTTGTGGGAGGCCCCACTTCTCACAGAGCTTAGCTGTATCCTCTGACACTCATAGTGGTTAGTGGGTGAGAAAGTCTTGTCCCTACAATTAAATGTCAGGATTGAAGGAAACAACTTCTGTTCATCATCTATCAGTTGGATCTAGTCACATGGCCTGTCTGATCATTAGGTGCTGGGAAATGTGCTGAGGAAGTAGAGGTAAGTCAGTCAGTCTATCACATTCCTTTAGAAATAGCTGAAGATTAACAGCATCATGATAGAATAAACTTTTAAAAGTATTTTTACATTTCTTAAGTATTGGGCTCTGTTTTTTATTGGTGTCCTATTCCATGGATTACTATTCATATTAAAATTCCAGTTTTCGATTTTACAGGCAACATGTTAAGAACAGTTTGCTTTCTTTTGATCTCACATTGATGAAAACACAAGGATGATGAAGTTGTTATTTGTTTTTAGCAATGCTGTCCTTATTAGGTTTAGGACTGAAATATTTTGCAATACCTAGTAAGGTAGGACTTGAAAAGAATAGTGAAACTTTATATGTTGTAGAGTATCTACACTTGGTCCAGTGTCAGTGGATCTCCTATCTCCCATCTCTCACACTAAATGTGTTTCTCTTACGGCATTTCCTGTACCAGGCTAGTAAATGTTTTTGCTTCCATCTGGACCCAATTCTGAGCTATGTCACTGATGACACTGTCCAGACTATAATGCAGATGGAATTAGAGAAAAAGAATGTCTATAATCATACACACAGGCGAGCTTACACAACAGAAAGCTTCTAATCCAGTATAGTCCTAAGTAATATGCTCCATGTGTGTGAGTGGGCTCAGTGTGATACAGACATTATTGAAGATTTACCTACTTGTTTTGAGAACAGTATGAACTTTGCATACTTTTAATAGTGTGTACTTTTGAAATTTTATTATATTGAAAGTTTTAGTGTCTGTCCTCCTATACAAACATAGAAAAAGATTTCCTTTTTAAAGCAGAACTAACAACACTTTTGGAGCTCTTATGTGCTGGAGAGAATACTAAGTGCTTTATATGAATAACTTATTAATTCTCAAAATAGTCATGATTTTGGTACTGTTATTATTTACCCATATGAGGTGGAAAATAGCCTCAGGGAAGCTAAGTAACATGCCCTGGCTGAATAGTTACTGTTGAATTCTGACTCAAGGTATCTGACTCCAGAGTAGTGCTGGCTGAGGCTCCCCACAAGAACTACTTCATATACGTCCTTGGTAGTTAGGTGTTCAACTGGAGATTTGTAAAAAGTAGAGTTAGTAGAGACCATGATATTTAATATAACTGTGAATGAATATTTCATAATATAAAATAATAAAATTCCCCAAAGTCATGGAATTTTATGTTCTCACTGGAAGCCTAAAATGAATTTTTTAACCCCACCTTTGATTCACAGCAAAAAGATTTTTTAAAAAGGAGCAGGGGGCTGGGGATATAGCTCAGTTGGTAGAGTGCTTGCCTAGCATGCACAAGGCCCTGGGTTCAATCCCCAGTACCACACACACACACACACACACACACACACACACACACATATACACTGAGGTGGTGGAGGGAATGTTGTTAAGCTGAAAGTCTTACACTAAGACTGATGTTTCAGGTCCAAATGCTGTTTTAAACTTCTTAAAATTCCAACTTTGCCATTAGTTTCCTGAATTTTGAAAGTTTGTTAATTATGAAATGATATTAGCAACTCATAGTGATTTCTGCAAAATTTAATTAATCAATGATCTTATAGTAGTATTGGACTTACCAAAAGCCAACATCACAAGTCATTTTTAATCTATCATATATTTTTATTATTTACAAAAAATCAATAAGCAAATTTTCAAAGTGCCGTATAAGTTTTTCCATTACAATGATTTTGTTTAAATCATATTTGAAATTTGAAATTTCAAATTTTAATTCTCACCAAATTTTAATATTTTTACGATTTTGGTTTATGACTTATAGCAATGAACAATCAAAACTTATTAATTTCTTGTGCATTTATTTTGTCATTTTGGAGACTTTATAAGCAACTTATTTTTTTGAAAATTCATTTGTTATTTTATGACTGTTGACTACAAAACTTCAGATATTCTTATGGTTTGGATATGAGATGTCTCCCCAAAGCTCCTGTACTAATGCAGGAATATGAAATGATTCAATTCTGAGAGCTGTAACCTAATCTGTCCACCTTATTTTGAATGAACCGATTAGGTAGTATTGTAGGCAGGTGGGGCATGGCTAGAGGAGGTGGGTCACTGGCGGCTTGCCCTGGAAGGGTGCATTTTCCTGTGGCCCCTTACTGTTCCCATCTCTGCTTCTTGGCTGCCAAGAAGAGGGTAGCTTCCCTCAACCACACCCATCCCTCATGATGTCCTGTCTCAGGTTGGGCCCAGAACAAAGGAGTTAACCATCTATGGATGGAAACCTCTGAAATCATGAGCCTCAAATAAAGTTTTCCTCCTCTAAATTGTTCTTTTTGGGTATTTTAGTCACAGCATTGCAAAGCTGACTAACACAGTAATCAATCATACGGTTAATTCTTTTTTTTTGGTACTGGAGATTGAACTCAGGGGCACTTGACCACTGAGCCACATCCCCAGCCCTATTTTGTGTTTTATGTAGAGACAGGGTCTTACTGAGTTGCTTAGCGCCTCACCGTTGCTGAGGCTGGCTTTGAACTCGCGATTCTCCTGTCTCAGTCTCCCAAAGTGCTGGGATTACAGGCGTGCGCCACTGTGCCCGGCTCATACGGTTAATTCTAATAATCCCTTTCTGGCTTTCTTTCCCTCACATCTTTTATTGCATGCAGTGATTTATACTCCCTTCCCTCCTTCCTTCCTTCCTGCCTTCCTTCCTTCCTTCCTTCCTGCCTTCCTTCCTTCCTTCCTTCCTCCTTCTCCTTCTTCCTCCTCCTCCTTCTTCCTCCTCCTTCTTCTTCCTCCTCCTTCTTCTCCTTCTTCTTCTTCTCCTCCTCCTCCTTCTTCTCCTTCTCCTCCTCCTTCTCCTCCTCTTTCTCCTCCTTCTCTTCCTCTTCCTCCTCCTCCTCCTTTCTTTTTTTCCCTGCAAGCTGCTATCAATCTAACTGCTTCTTGTAAGGAAAAGAAAAATTTGGCATTTTACTATATGGGTACTGTTTTAGTTATTTCTGATTTATTAGGATGCTTTTTAATGCCATTTTTATTATTTCAAATTTTAACCACTTTCAGTTCTTTTCATCAGTTCCTCATGACATGTATCAGTCAAAAGGGTTGAAGGTAAGGCCTAAGCATAAGTATTTTATGGAAGTTTCTTAAGTGAGTCCCATTTGAAGCCCAGGTTGAAAGCTGTTGGTTAGGATAGTAGTTTCCATTGTGTCCAACTTGCAACATCCTTTCTCAGTGGAACCTATTCTGTTCATTGAAGAGACTGCATGAAATGGTTTAAGGTCGGTAACTAGATAATGGCCCAAGAATTTCAATTAGAGTACCTGAAGTCAGGTTACTGCCTACTAGACCTAAAATTTTCCCATTTGTAAATATTAATCTGTACATATAATGACTTCAACCTAGGTACCCCATGATCAGTCAGCCATTGCCATAGATCTTTGTAGGTGAAAACATTCTAATACCACTGCTCCTACAGCTGATATAGCTTTGATGGTTAATCACGTTTACCTGGCTTATACCATGTCAAGATTCTATGGTTGCTACTAAAATCAGAAATCCTGATTCCTTCATATCATATTTCTCCATCATTAATAGTCCACAGAAGACAGACTTCACAGAACTCACCAAGAATATTGTAACCTCCTTCACCAATGCATTTCTTAGTGTTCTTGTGCAAGTGTGTACCCTGCACCTCCCAGGGCTTATGATTAGGGAGAGACTGAACATTCTGTGCAAAATAGATACATCCTGGAATTTTTCTCTTAGTGGGATTTTGAACTCCTTTCTCTATGGAATGTCAGGGATTTAGGTTCTAGCACTTCAGTGTAACTGATTATAAGCCATGGTTGAGTCCAGACTCCAATGAATCTCCCTGACAGATTATTACTGGAGTTTGCCTATGGTAACACATTAAATCCCGATTTTCTAACTGATTATAAACCATCAATTTGTTCACTCCATTCCAATGTAAATTAGAATTATCCATCTTTATGCATGCTCCCCAGATTCTGTGGATTGACATTCCCCCAAATCCTGAAATAACTTTTAGGCATGTAGGTCATTTCCTTCTGGGAAAGTCCTTATTCTTTACTGACTGGGTTATGCTGGGATTCAGCTTTCTTTGTGGACCTGGAGATGATGAAGTATGGTAGGGATAGGTATTCATGGAATAGACATTTTCTTGTTAGTAACTGTTTCTGGTAGTAGGGGAAGATTGGTTTCCCTCTGTCAAGAAGAGAGGGGCTGCTTCTTCAGGTAGGAAAAGTTCAAGGACTTATAATTCTCAGCCTGTCTTGTCTGCCTACATCCTCATTTCATGTCTCAGACTTCTGTTACTTTTCCAGCAATGCCCTTTCCTTGACATAAGAGATATATCAAGGTTACACATTTACTTGATGTTGCAACACCCAAACCTTATATTCAGGCCCTGTGCTTGACAGTTGGCTTTATCTTTTTTTTTTTTTTTTTTTTGATACTGGGGAATGAACTCAGAGGCACTCAACCACTGAGCCATATCCCCAGGTCTATTTTTTGTATTTTATTTAGAGACAGTATCTCCCTGAATTGCCTTGCGCCTTGCCATTGCTGAGGCTGGATATGAACTTGAGATCTTCCTGCCTCAGCCTCCTGAGCCACTGTGCTGGGCTGTTGGCTATATCTTTTGTGAGAAAATTGATGATAAGGTACTCTTTTAAAGCTACTATAGAAGCTTTCTGATTTTCAGCTTATGCCCTGGGTTATGCATTTGAAGCTTTTGATTTATGTTTTTTCCTGTGATGTCCTTTAGAATTATCAGAAGAAGCCCTGACATGATACAATTATATAGTCACCATTATTACTATAGCAACTAAGTGGCACGTCCACTTGATTGTTTAATGTCTTACTCTCCAGCTGTGCTCTCCTTTCACACCACACTGATAGTTTGAGTGATTATGATGCCATGGAATGCCATGGATTACCAATGTCTGATCTCCTCTTCTCACCAAGTGAGAAGGTTACCCAAGTGCTCATTAACCATGTAAGCAAACCCATCCCAGAACCTAGGTTTGAGGGTCTGTTCTGTTTCTGAGGGCTTGGTCTGGTACCAATTATTATTGTTTCTAGGTTCCTGGCAGAAAATAGATGTTGCATGCAGAGTGATTGCAGTATGTGATCTGGGGACTAGAATTTTTTATAGGGGTCATTATTAGGTCAGTTGGAAAATTGGAATAAGATCTATAGGTTAGAGAATAGTATTGCATTAGTGTTAATTTTTCTTATTTTCAAATCATGTCCTTGGTCCTTGTATTTAGAAAAAACACGCTGAATTAGGTAGAAGAGGCATCGATGAAACTTATGCTCAAATAATTCAGGTAAACTACTCATAATTATGGAGGGAGGGAGGAGAGAGAGAATGTACATGATATTAAGCAATGTAGAATCTGAGAGAAAGTAATAGAAAAGTTCTTCGTAATATTTGTTTTTAAAAAATATTTAATTACAATATTTTAAAGTGAAAAACTACAAAAGGAAGGAATGATGTAAAAGAGTTTAAAAAGTGGCTAAGACATGATAAGATGAAAGGTAATTAATAAGGAATGGTGAAAGGTCCACAGAACTGGTAACATAAGGGAGTTACTATCAATTCTAGATTTGAAAGAACAAGCTGAATAATTGTGAGAACTCAGCAAGAACTGTCCCTATTAGAGAGTGTAAACTCATAGGAACAGTAGGAACTGTGACGTAAGGAGAGGAACTCAGCCCTTGCCAACTTGTAGAGGAACTCACAAATAAATAATCTTACCTTCTTCTCTTATCTTGTATGTTAGGTAAGGTCTTCCCAAAAGTGGATACCAAGATGAAAGTGGACATGTAGTATAATTACTGCAGAAATGCCTGTGAGAAGAAATGGGGAGGGAAACGCAGGTTATGTGAATCATTAGATCATCATCTAATGTCTGTGGAGGGAGGGAAGAAGGAACATTTGACAGAATAGTCTTGATTATAATATAGTTCTAATAGAGTTTTGAAAAGGTCATTAGGAAGTTCTCAAACCAAAGAAGAAGTCCACCCACCAGAGAAGTCCTAGTTCTTTTATAAATGAGTTTTCCTTAGTTTCCCTACTGCACTCAATAACTGCCTGAGAGCAGCCCATGGGATGCATGGCATTGATACAGATGTGGTGATGGATTTCAGAATGAATCAAGTGAGGCTGTCAGTTGTCTGATAGGTGCATTTTCATGGCTGCCATAGCCCCCTTTGGCCAATCAGGGCAATTGAGTCAGGTTGATTTAGTTCATAAAGGTTCAATTTCCTATAGAGAAGCTGGAGTAGTATGAAGCAGGGTAGATCTGCAGAGTCCAGCAGAAAATCTCATAAAAAAAAAGAAAGGAAAAGAAAACCTTTGAAGACAATTTGGGCAACTGTTCTTAGAGTTTGGGTGTAATCATGGGGTCAGATGAGGTACAACCAATAATTTGCAATTGAGATTTGAAAAGGAAAGAAGGAAAATTTCCCCATACCTGGCAGTGACATATTCTGGTGGAGGGAATGGGAGGGAAGAAAGGGACAAAAATTCCAAGTGTGGTATGTCTGGAACCCAGGGGAATGACTGACTACATGAAAAAATGAAAAGATAATGAGCGAGCTAAGATTTGTGACAGTAGGAATCCAGGTGAGGTCAGCTTCTTTCAGTAAGCCAGATGGCCAAAAATCAGATTGTCTTTCCTCAGAGAACTGTGAAAGTCCCCAGTGAGCCTGCACAATAAGACACTCTAAACCTATTAGCATCTGTTTTTGCCAAGGGGACAAGCTTAGAACTTTGGTACCTTGAGGACAATGAAAAGAAATGACAGCAGTACATTGATTAGAATCAAGCTCTCCCTTTGTGACTGAGAGACACTGAGAGACTTTCATCAATTCTGGACAGTCTATAGGGTTGGGACAATCTAGCCCAGTGCTAAGAACCTCAAAATTTCTCTAAAAGAAATGTGAAAGGGAACCACACTTTTGGGTGCAACAAGGTTTATGTCTTACATAATGACCAAATACAAACAACAGCCTCAATTCTAATGACAGACCCAAAGGAACTTTTTAAGATGTTTTCTGCTTTTCATATGAGGAGTCTGAAGAAGTAAAATGACTAGGTAAAAAAACAAATGACCAAGCCATGTGTTAAACTAAATTTCTTGATTCTTATGTCACTGACTTGTTTAAAAGAATCCTGAAGGATCACTAGGAGGACAGAACCAAATGGTTAGAGGGAGAAAGACTCAAGAAGAGGAAGAAGAGTAACCAGTTTTTCCAATAAAGTATAATTTAATGGCAAGAGGTGCAAGGTGAGAGAGAGGGGAGTGGTGGGAAAGGGGGAGGGAGAAGAGAAAAGAAAAGAGAGAGACAGAACAAATATCAGATGCCAGAAGCTTTTTTCCATGAAAGAAGCTGTGATAGCGTTTCTAAATTCAGACTTCCTTCTTTATAGGAAAGAAAATAAATATATAGAAAGAAAGATAGATATAGAAAGATAAATATAAATATCCTCTAGTCACTTCAGTCTTCTTACTACCATGATAGTGACTTATCAACTACTTTCTGAAGTTTCTACTTGTGATTTTGGGAAAAATGTGGGAAAGTGAGCACCTCTTTTATAACAATTTTTTGTATTTTAATAATTGATGCCATTTTGAGAATTAGCACCACTTGGGCAGCTCTTTCATTAATGAAGAAAGGATTATCTGGTAAATTTTCTAAGATTTATTAACAGATGG
Source organism: Xerus rutilus (assembly GCA_028644305.1). Taxonomy (NCBI): domain Eukaryota; kingdom Metazoa; phylum Chordata; class Mammalia; order Rodentia; family Sciuridae; genus Xerus; species Xerus rutilus. The sequence continues at coordinate 74,160,978 of CM053406.1, read as the reverse complement.
GAGTTGTGAAATATTAAAGTAATTTAGTGTCCTAAAAAAAATACCTATGAAAATTTACAGCTTTGATTTCTGTGACACTTCTGGAGGACAGGGTGTAATGTTACCCACATGCTTCTGATTATAATACTTTTTAAAATAGATTTGTTCAATAAAATTCCTAACCATGATTTTTCCTAGCCAAGGACTTCACTTAATTATACATACAGATGGCTTTTCTAACAGTATTGCCTTTCTGATTTTGTTACAATATTTTTTTGTTGCTGCCATCTGTGTTGCAAGTCAATCAAAGTTTTCTGATGGTGATGCTCATCCATTTATTCCACTTAACACAAAACATGGTGCCTGGCAAGCAAGGATTCTTGTTGAATGAATGAATGTTAGCAATCATAAAGGACAAATAATATGCTAGAATCTAATCAGACTATTAAAAAATAAAGCATTTAGAAATATTTTATACATATGGATTGTAGTCCCTTCAAGTCATTCATTGAATAGTTTTTCACTGGCTATAATTATGTTTTATTTAAAGATTCACTGTTATTGCTTTTTATTATTTATAAGATGAAGTATGCAATGTTAACTGTAATATTTCAAAAAATTAAAATTAAGACTGAAATGTCCAGAATAAAAACATTTATTTGAATTTCTATTTAATTATAAACAACACTATTTGAACTGCAATTGCAAGTTTATAAGATTGTGAATTTCACATCAAATAAGGCATCTGGTGTTTCATAGGAAAAAGAGTCATGATAGTTATCATTTGACACAATGAAATATTGAGTCTTTCCCTTTAGGACACTGAATCAGTCAAATTAATTTTCTCAGCCAAACAATTGCTGTAATGTGTAAAAAAAGTTCAAATTTATTCTTTGGGGTTAGTGATGAGATAATCATCAGTTGATTCAAATAGTTGAACTTTATAGTTCTCTGTGGGCTTAAAACCTCCATCTCAGATAAAATTCAGCAGGCAAATTTTATTGAGTTTTTGGATATAAAACATTCTTCTCTTTGGAACTATTATATTAAAATATAAGTAATATATTACATATTGATTTAGCAATATGATCATTATAAGTTTAGGCTGTATTTAATATTAACATTGTCATGACTGTCATAAAAATATCATGTATTAGCAATTCTTAAGCTTTATAAGAATGTTGATATTTAGACAAACTATTTTAAGCAAATGTGATATTTATCTCCTATGTTTATTGATTCAAAACTGATGATATTTAACAACAAAGCAAGATAAAATAGTTGAAGCCATTGGATTGGAAGAATAGGGTATATTGGTACATGAAAAAAATAAATAATAAAAAAATTCCAGAAAAAATTGGTGTGGATTAAAAAAATGTGTAAACGAATTAAGTTTCTCATGAAGTTGGGAGCGGAGAGAAAATGAATCATTAATTCCATTTACACAAAGCCCTGTAAGCTTGCCTGTAAATACCTAACTTGAAAAAAAAATGAACTTTTATTTAGCCCTTGCTTTATGGGTATTGTGCTGAATTTTTTGTCTGCTTTATGGAATCTTCTAGTTAAGTTCTGTTTCCGTGAGCATTTGTACATGATTTAGAACTCTAGGACATTGTCCTGAGGTTTTATCCACTGCTTTGTATAGGTAAAAGAGTATAGTTTTAAGCTTAGCTGTTAGTCATAAACTGAATTTAGCATCTTAGCAGTTGAACAAATAATTCTACGTAATGCTGAAAACTTTTAATTTTTTCTTCCTCTTTCTTGCCTCCCCCTCTCCCTTCTTCTCTCCCTTCTTCTCTTCCTCCTTTTTCTCTCTCTCTCTCCCTTCCTTCCTTTCTCTTTCTTTTTGCATATGTGAAAATTAAAAGACCACAGATAGTTTTTGAGATTACCTTGCTTGTATGTGTTTAGGATTAAGTCTATCAGGCCCTGAATAGTGAATATGAAGAGTTAATTGCACAGTTTTCATAAGAATATGACACGCAACTACATAAATATGGTAAAAATCAGAGAGGATTTTATTAATTAAAGGAAAGAAAACCATTTGAAACTTGTACAGTTTCTTTAATGTATCTGCTATTGGTTTTCAAGAAAACATACATTTACTTTTAGGTAAATTTACTTTTACTAATCAAAGTCTCTTGTGATTAATCTGTTGGCTCTTCAACAGGAGCTTAATGTGATAACACAAGTAGATGTACTTTTCACAGAGCCTAGCTCATAATAGGCCACCATGTTTGTTCATTTTTTTAACCTCAGCTGTATTTGGCAGATATTGCATCTTTTGATAAAGAATATGTAGTTATTTCCATGTTTACATTTTCTGTTATCTTGCTGTAGCCATGATTCATCTTCAGCACTGTAAACTATTTTCTTTACTTTCTCTTATACTAGTTTAAAAATGTCCTCTCTCTCCCTAATTCTTAGCAAACTATAAACTGCAACCTTCCTCTAATCCTGCCTTCCTCTCAAGTTTACATTTTTTTTCTTTAATTTGCAACTTTTTGGTCCTATTCTTCATCACCCTTTTTTCTTCAGACCTACAGTTTGGTTGTGACCATCAGCACTCTGTTGAAATGGCCCTCTGGTGGTCAGCCATGCCCTCTAGCAGATGTTTTCCTTCCATGTTCTTGACCTGGAGACCTTTGAAACTCACAGGTAATTGCTCCTTCTGGATGCTTGGTGTTGACTCAGTCTTCATGACCCTGTGCTCCATGCTGTAGCTTCCCCATTGCTCCTTCTCCTTCTCTTTTGCTGTCTCTAGCCCCACTATGTGTAGGGTACCCCAGCATCCTAGCTTCCTGGAGACTCTTGTATGCTTAGCAACAAAAGTCCTCTATTAGAAAACTCCTCAGTCCTGGGCAAACCAAGAAGGTTGATCACTCTAAGCTTGGTATTTATTTATTTATTTGGGTACTAGAGATTGAACCCAGGGTTGCCTACCCACTGAGCCATATCCTCAGGCTTTTTATTTTTTATTTTGAGACAGGGTTTCACTAAGTTGCTGTTGGCCCTGCTAAATTGCTGAGACTAGCCTTGAACTTGCACTCCTCCTGTCTCAGCTTCTCAAGTTGCTAGGTTTATAAGCATGTGCCACTATGCCTGGCTTAAGCTTGGTCTTCATTTTTAAGAATTTTTTTTTGCTTTTGGTACTGGGGATTGAAACCAGGGGTGCTTTACCACTGAGTCACATCCCTGGCCTTTTGTTAAAAAAAAAAGTTTTTATTTTGAGTCAAGGTCTTGCTAAGTTGTTTAGGGCTTCACTAAATTGCTGAGGCTGACTTTGAACTTGTGATCCTCCTGCCTCATCCTTAACTTTGGTCTTAAAATGTTGCTGTTTCTCAGTTCTCAGTAAGAATTTTGGGATTCTGCAGACTTTAACTATTTATTGTTGATGAACAATCTTACATCTGCCCTAAGTGTTCCACCAAACCCCAAACACTGTTTTTGAGAAGAGGACATGAATTTTGGGCTGAGCTTGTAAAGTCTAGTGATCACATATGTGCTCTATCTGTTACTATGTGAGAAGTTTTGCATAATTATTTATCTCTCCAAACTATAATTTACTAGCTTGTGAATGGGGATGCTGCCTAACTTTAAAGGTCTTTAGTGAGAATTAAAGCTAAAACTCGTAACATCCTTAATTCAGTGCTGGTACAAAGCAGATATTTAATAAATTTGAAGTTATTTTTATTTATAGTTATTGGTGTTATATTTGAATCTGCTGTATTTCGGCATTTTTTTTTTCCACTTGAACTCATCTGAAGGTTATAAAAATACACAAATAAAAAGAATGGATATTACAATGGCAGAAATTTCCAATGGGGGAGAGGAGAGAGAGGTGACTAACTTACAGAAAGGCCCCTAGCGCTCCTTGTGTGCAAGTTCTGGAAGGTCGGTGTCTCTTGAACTCTTTCCTCCTTGTGCTCTTATTCTAACAAGTTCAAAAGACTGTTACTTATAGTTATAAATTTAATCAACACAATTCACAATAAAATAACATTTTCTTGAATCTTCTGTCTTTCTTATATTTCTAAATGATTCCTTATCCCATTCTGAAAATGTGCTTATTCAGTCACCTAGCATTCATTAATTAAATATAACCTCTTTTTGTTAAAAAAAAAATCTTAAGGTTCTGCACATTCGAATCATATTGTTGTTGTGTTCAAACACAGATTTCTGGTCCCACAATCAGAGTTTCTGATTTAGCGGTTCTAGAGTGAGGCCTAAAGACACGTTTTAACAAACCCCCAAGTGATGCTTGTCCAGGGACTTTGAAAACTGCTATTCTAGGACACTTCAATAATATTGCAGTTTAACTTAATTTTAGCAACAAATATTTATTTTATTTTCCCTCCCCTTTCCTTTGTTCCTTTTTCTGGCTTTTTGTTTTTTGCAAATCTGATATTTCTTCTTACTTTTTGACATTTTAAATGAATGATATTGGAATTCTACTTATTATTTTATCTAACCTTTACATCCAAATGCTATACATTACAGCAATCTAGTGTAGTGTGTGAATTAAATATTATCTCTAGGTCTTTTTCTTTAAGATATGTGAAGCCTGATAGTCAAGAGCTTCCATGAAAGTGGTTAGTTATATTTAAATGATTTTAATTTTAGCTTTTATTTTGCCTCCTCTACTTGATTACCTACAAAATTATCTTTGAGTGAAAATAGCAGAAAGTATGTATAATGAAATTGCAGAAACATTAAATCGACTATGTTTTTGCTCTGTAGACCTAAGCATAAAGAATTTAAATGATGTTCTGGGTCATAATGGCATCTCCGGAAAGCACACTCAGAGTTTCTTAGTTTAGTATATTTCTCACCCAATCACACCTTCTGTTAATACTGATAACAACTCAGTTTATGGATGGGAGTAGTATTGAGGTCACCGTTACTGTAAGAAGACGGCCATCTATGGATTTCCATATTTCCAGAGTTATTGACCATACTTTCTTTCTAAAGAAACATTCAACTAGGTAAAGATAAAATGAACCATTATAAAACATTACAAAAATCTCTTTTGTTCAAATGGGGAATTTTCAGAACCTCACCGTTACTAATGGCAATTTTTGCTTTACTCCTTTACTCCTTGCTTTTCTGCCTGGGAATGCAACCATTGGGGTTTTTTTTTTCTTCTTCTTTCTTTTTTAAATAGAGTAATGCAGAGCAGCATGTGGAACGTGTGTGATCATCAAATGGGGAACACAGAACATTGTAACCTAACGAGAGCTTTCACTTTCCAGGGTGACCTGTTTGTATTCTGTGCCAACAGTCCTCTAAGAGGCCTACAGCAGCTGCAGAGCCTCCCACCCTACTGCTCTGCATATACTCAGGCAAGGGGCTCTTAATCTCTGGGCTTGAGAAAATAGTTTATTAAGGAAAGAAATGGGGCCCTGGGATTCCTAGGGTGAGCCTCGGGAACATAGAAGCTATGACAAATCAAGGGAAAGGGTTGTTTCTTTTTGAGGCTATGCATAATTAGCAGAGGACATGTGGATTACAGCTGTCCTTTAGAGAAGACCACATTTTGCATCTCCAAGAATGAAGGACGGCTTTCCATCTAATGAACTTGGAAGACTCTCTTGGCAGGTTGTTTTGTTATAAGCTAGATATTTCCAGTTATACTTTATTTTTATTCTTTCCTAAAACCAGTTCCATACAGTCTAGCAGTTCTTAAAACACTTCTAAAGTTTGCAATAGGAACTGTGATTTCTTTTCTTTCCTTCTACTTCTTTTTCTTATTTTTACTTTGTTAAATATGGTCTTTATTAATTCTTGGACAAAAACTTCTCCCTGTGTTATATCAATCTCAAGGAGACCTGTTGGTGGTGATGGCTGTCTGTCAGCCTGCTTCCAAACTAAACTGAGGATTCAAGCAGAGGACAAGGGCCAGTACCAAAGATAAATGGCAACAGCAGTAGCAGGCTTTTAAAAAAGTTTTTAAACAACCACCCTTCTGGAAACTTTTAGGAGTGATTGACCATAAAGAAGTCAACCAACAGGTTCATTTCGGTACACAATTATTCTTGATCTGCAATTATAACATGATCAATGATGTGCATAACTTCCAAGTTGTCAAATCTAATGAGATAATAGGGGAACTTTATTTTATTTTTCTAAATCTTAACACTTTTTTTCTGTTGTCTGTAGTCAATCAGGATGTTACTTCCTGTACATATTATCTCCTCGGACACCAGGTAATGAAAGTGGAGTAAACACAGAGTTTACTAATTTGCAAATATTTATCATGCTATGTATTTTATGTTCATTACTCACAAGAATATCATGTCCAGATATTCTTAATATTATCTACCAATGAAACCAATTTGATAATAACGTTATTTATTCATTTTATTTCCTTCTTTTAGCAAAGGAAGGTAGAGATCAAAGTAATTTTCTCCATTATGTTATCCAAAAGTTTAAAAAAACCCCAAAAAACAAAAGGTAAACAAAAAATAAACTGGCTTTTGTGGAAATCTTTATATTGTTTGCTGTTTGTGCCCAGACTGAAAAGAAGATACATAGGAATCATAAGAGTTTGTAGTTGATGCCTTAAAAATTTGGTTAGATATGAGACACTTCCTTTTTCAAGGAAATATATTTATAGTCAGCACCAAAAGCCTCCAAGGAGGTGTCACTCCTTGTATTTTGTCATTTTAGATACAAAATATATGTGCTAAAACAGCTGTGAACCCCCTTATGGTCTGCATGCCACCTTCCCTCCCTCTTAGGAATTTCTTTTTCTTCTTTCCAATGAGTAGCAGTTTTTCAAACCCACTATGCCACTAAATTGGATGGACCCTTGACCTAGAATGCCCTTTCTCTCTTTCTTCTTTTGGCTTTTATTGATTATTCAAAATGCAGATTAAACTTCACCTGCTCCAGGAAACTTTCCTTGATCCATCACTTCTCACTCCTCAGTTTTTATGGGACCTTCCATGTGCTTGCCTAACATCATGTGATAATCTTTGTCTAAATTATTTGTTTCCTTGCCTCCTTTTCCAATGAGTTGGAGAATTCTTTGGGAACAAAAAGTGTGTTCTCCTGTTGTCCCTCTTTTTTGTGCCTGTAGAAACTGGGAGCTGGGGGTAAAAAAAAAGGCTGTCAAATGAAAAGCTATAAAATGTCTCCAGGCAGATATTCAAGATGTATTTAAAGAGTGGTATATTATGCTAGTGTTAGGTATCCTTTCAAATGGCCTCCAAAATGCACATAGCTGAAACACAATAGAAGTCTGGTTCTTTCTCACATAATATTGAGGCAGAGCTTCTGATCAATGGGACCAGAAATTGGTCTGTGGGTTCAACCAGTTAATTGTCAGAGGTTGACGGAAGCCCACCATCTTTGAAACATGACTTCCAGGGAATGTAGTCCTGTGCGTCCCAGGTAGCCAGTAGAGCGAAAAGGCTAGGAGGTGCCATTCCAAGAGCAGAGAGCATGCCTGTGACAAACTTTTCCCAGCCAGGCCAGTAGGGGCACACTTGACTTTCACATTCACACTCCTTGTTGGAGCTCTGTCATTTGGGAGCACAGGCTAATAATATTCAGGTAGCTGAATGTAACAAAATGTCACTGTGACTCCTTTTCACACTGATCTAACCATTAATTTTATTCTTAAAAAAAGAATAAAATGGCTAAGTTTTGAATGTTTTACTTTTGTTGCCAAAAATACAACTACTTTTGTTCTATTACAAAATACTTTTAAAATGCTAAAATCATAATAAAAGATAACTCAAAATATATTTTATTTGCCTAAACTTCACTGCATATCTCCCTGTTCTGGATTTTATTGTCCAACTTGTATGTGTGTGTGTGTGTGTGTGTGTGTGTGTGTGTGAGAGAGAGAGAGAGAGAGAGAGAGAGAGAGAGAGAGAAAGAGAGAGCGAGAGAGACAGACAAAGGGTGAGTTTCATTAATCCACCTCTTATTTCTTATTACATACTAGATGCCATTTCCAGAGCTATGAATACAAGACGATGAGACCTAGTATCTGCTTTCAAGGTTTTTACAGCTCATTGACATTCACATAAATAGAAAATTATGAATCTGTGTGGTAGGTTTGCTTCTCTTTTTCTGTTATTGATTTTTAATCTGTTCCTGAGCTTCATTTCTCCTATCCATGTTTTCCTCAAAGTTGAGCTTCAAAACTCCAGTCTTGTGCAGTTATAGATCTTTATAAATTCTGTTAATATCCTATTTGGAAGAAGTTTCATTTTCTCTTCAAACCAATGCCAGTGAATTATGAGAGCTACCACTGGACCACAAGTATTTCTATTTTTGTGTTCTTTGGAGGAGGAAAATAAATTTATGTATGAGACATTTTAGAAAACTTCCTATTCATTACATTTATACACACACACAGGATTCTCAAATAATTTTGAGAAATTCTAAAATTTATCATTTATTTTATGCTACTTAAATTTGAAAAGGAATTAATTTAAAAAGAAATTTCACTATTCATTTTATATTATTTTTTGTATAATGTTTTCTTAGATCATAAGAGGGTAATTCTTTTAGGAAACCCCTCTATACATATCTTTTTCTGTAAAAGTTTCAGCTGACTGCTTTAGGTGGAAAAGGAATTGATTTTGAACAAGTTCTGGGAAAGAACAGGTGACACCTGTTGTTTTTTTTTTTTCCAAATGTATTCATATGATGTAGAGTCAAGCCATATAATGTAAAATAAAACATTGTACTAAATGTTGACAAAATGTTTTATGTGGTTATGCCTCATCTTTGAGGTTGCAAACTCCTTAAGAATTGAAATCAACATCTTGTTTCTCTTGTTAATTTCTTCATAGTGGTAGTATGTCTCATAATTGCTAGTTACTGGATCATGTATAATTCTCTTATGCATAATAAGTATATTATTAGCTAACAATTTTTCTTTTTACCTTCTGTCTATCCTTACATTTTTGAAAAATTTGTTAATAATAGCAATTTATTATTTATATATAAAATCATTTTGACTTTACATTAAAAATAATCATTTGGGAGTAAATTAAATCAGCTAAATTAAAAATATCAAAATAATGGACAGATCATTTAAATATAGTAAAAATTCAAATGTGTAAAAGAAATAAAACATTTTTAAGTTTCACAATATAAGAGAATAAAAAGAAAGTCAGCCTTTGCAATGGGACTGTGAGTCAGAAGTTCCACACTTCATCAAAGACTTAGAAAACAAAACAAGAAAAAGACAAAGAAAGAAACCAGATGCACACTTGGGGCCCATCTATGGAAAGTATTATATTTTTTATGGTTTCAACAAAGGTACTAAAATAATAAAATGCTCATTATATTTCAGTAGGACTCACAGTGAAAGTGAGAAAGTACAGAACCACTTAACCAAGTACTTGTTGGATTTAAAACCAATAGCTGATGGTTCTTTTATATTTCCTATTGAATTCAATAAGATATCCTTGAAAAGTTGCATTTTGCCAGGTTGAACATAGGTACTAACTTAACAGCTGGATATATGATCTAGGTGCCATGGTGATGCTATTAGGAGGAAAGGAATAACAAAAGTCCTCAAATTTGAGCAGGCCCCTACAATTAGCAAGTTACAACAGTATTAGGAATACTTTAAGTGGCATTTCTGCTGGTTTCCTCAGTCTCTCTTCTTTTCATCTATCTGTCTATCTATCTATCATAAATCATCTATCTCACCTAAATTGATGTATAATTTAAATACATAGTTGACTGAATTTTGTTAATGGTATACAGTTGTATAAACACCACCAAAAATATCTGAAACATTTTCTTGTGGACCTCTGCAATGATCTCTCCTGACCCTTGGCCATAGGCATCCACCAAACTGTTTTCTGTAACTTCAATTTTTCCTCTTCGTGAGCTTAATATTAAGGGAATTATATCATATGTGACTTTTTGAATTTGACTCCTTTTATTTAGCATAAAAGTTTTACAATTCACCTGTATTGTCATATACATTAGTTTTTTTATTGCTAAGTAGTATCTCACTAAATAAATGTATCAAAAATTGCTTTATCCATTAACTTGTTGGTGGATATTTAGATTGTTTTTACTTTTGTCCTATTAAGAATAGTGTTGCAAATGAACATTTATTTGTATGTTTTTGTGTGGACATAAGTTTTCATTGGTCTTGGAGTGAATTTGCTGGGCCCTATGATAATTGTATGTACAATTTTGTGAGGTACTCCCATACTATGTTCCAAGAATGGGAATACTATTTTTCCTTCCTATTAACAATGTACGAGGAATCCAGTGGTTCCATATCCTTACCAACACTTTATAATGACAATCTTCTAAAATTTTATCTATTTCTGTGGATGTGGTGATATATCATATTTGTTTAATTTGCATTTCCCTAATGGCTAGTAATGTTGATCATCTTTTCATATGCTGATTTTATATTTTGTGTAGTTTTTGTGAACTGACCATTTTGTAATTGAGTTGTTTCTCTTATAATTATGTTGCAACATTTCTTTATGTGTTTTCTGTGTTTAAGCCCCTTGTTGGGTATTTTGTGTTGTGAACACTTTCTACCTGTCTATTCATTTTTGAAGTATATCTTTCAAAGACAAAAAGTTTTAATTTTGTTGTTAAAATGTTTCAGAATGTTTGATATTATTATAAATTCTATTTTTAAAATTTTGAATTAAAACTACTTATTACTAGTATGTAGAAATGTTATTGCTTTTTTGTATATTGATCTTTATCCTGAAAAATTATTAAATTAAATTAATAGGTCATTAGAGTTTCTATATAATCATGTTTCCTGTAAATATGCACAGATTTAATTTTTCTTTCCAATCTGTATTCTTCTTGTTTCTTTTTCTTATTTTATTGGTCCAGTGAAATGTGGAATAGAAATGGCCAGAGCAAATATTATTGTGTTGCCTCTGGTATTAATGGATATCATTTGGGCTTCACCATTAAGCATGATTTTCATTCATGGGTTTTGTCATGTTGAGGAGGTTTCTTTTTATTCCTTGTTTGCTGAGAGTTTTCTTTTTTCCTCATAATTGAATGTTAGATTTTGTCAATTTGTCTTTTTCTGCATCAATTGAAATGATGATTTAGTTCTTCTTTTCATATCATTAATTTTTATTTTATTTTTTATTTTTTGATACTGGGGATTGAACTCAGGGGTACTCGACCACTGAGCCACATCCTCAGCCCTATTTTGTGTTTTATGTAGAGACAGGGTCTCACTGAGTTGCTTAGCACCTTGCCATTGCTGAGGCTGGCTTTGAACTCATGATTCTCCTGTCTCAGCCTCCCAAAGTGCTGGAATTACAGGCTTGAGCCACTGCGCCCAGCTTCATATGATTAATTTTTAAATGTTAAACCAACTTTGTATTTCCAGGATAATACTCAATTGGTCATTTCTAAATTGGATAAGCTAAATTTTGATAAGAATTGTTAATTGTTTGCATTTGTATTCATGAGAAACAATTGTCTGTAGTTTTCTTTTCTTATGATGGTATCAGTGTAAATCTTGTCCCATAAAATAATTATCTTATTTCCAACTTCCTCAGAGATTGAGCTGAACTGTTATTATTTCTTTGTTGAAGACTGCTAGAATTTCTTAGTGAAGAAACTAGGTCTGTAGCTTTCATTATGAAAAAGTGTTAACTACAAATTCAATTTCTTCAATAGTTACGGAGTTCTTGAGGTTATCTGTGTCCTCTTAAGGGAATTTTATGTTGTGTCTTTCAGGAAGTTTATAC
>CM053406.1:74051664-74148776 GCA_028644305.1 Xerus rutilus | reverse complement strand
TTTCATTTTTTCTTTATCTGCTTCCTGAAATTCTTATCAGATATCTCTATGTCTTTGTAGTTATTTGAGAAGATACATTTGCCTTTCTTTGTGGCCTCTGAATCCTCATACCTACCACACTGATCATCAATCTACTTCTTTTAGATGACAGGAAAGTGGGAGATTTTCTTCATAATACGTAACATCTTACACAGACTTGCATAATGAATCCATGTTCTCATGAAGCATCTACGTGCCAGGAATTAGGCTATATGCTGGGAAAAATAACTAGTGATGCCAGTTTCCTTTTCCCTGTGAATTTATGATCAAATTGCTTACATGAATTACCAAGAAGTCAAGGGTATGTGTGGAATGAAAGTCAGTGTGGCATGATTAAAAAAATAAATAGCGATTCACAATTTAGTTCACCTTTGCAGCCTGGATCTCCATGGAACATTTGCATATTCCCTGAGGGCTTCTGGGTGACAGGAAGCTGTAGTGAAGCCAGGACTCCCCAGCCAGGATTCCATCAGGAGTTACATGCTGGCTGTGTCTCAGTCTGTGCTTAGAGCCAGGACAAGAAAGCTTTGCCACAGGAAATGAGATAATGCATCTACTAACTCATTTATCTTCCCGGGAAAATATATTCCCCTCATATATATATTTATGCCCTAGACATTTTAACAGACATACAACAATTATGTTTGGTTTTTCTATAGTGTTACTGATTCACAATCCTAATTAAGACTGCTAAGCATACTTTAATGTAAAACAAAATAACATTTTCCCTAGTTTGCTGTGCAAAACAGTCTAAAACAATAATTTTTCTATAGAGAAGACAGCAAGGTGGTGCTATAGGGTTAGAAGAACCTGGATTTATCATTTTAAAGCCATAGAACTTTGACCAAGTCACTTAGCTCTGCTTACTCATCTGTTAGATGGAAAAAGATTTTGAGAACATTAAAGTAGAAAATGTGAAAGAAAAGACATCTGAAATTACAAAGCATATGAAAAGGGACAATCTATCAGACTACTGGGAGCAGAATGATTCTTTAAGCCTACTCCTACCAGTTAATATGAAAAAAGCAAATATTTATAATTTAAAAGAGGTAGTGATGTCACTGGATGATTTGAGTCAGAACTCAAAGTTTCAATTCAAATCAGTCAATCTGCATTTAGGGGACAATTTCCCTTCAAATGGAAAGATTCTGTTAGTCTATCAGCAGCCTTGGTTGGATGTGATTTCCTGTTTATCTTGAAGTGGATGCTGTGGTTTGTTCTTAATGATTGGAGGAAGTTCCAGTTCTTGGTGAAATGATCTCATTTAAACATAGAGCAGGACATGAGAAAGAACAATTAATCTGTGGTTCTGATTGATGCTGTATACTTTATATACAACGGAATAGATCTCCTAATGTAATAATTATTTCTTTCATTAATTTTTTTCCTTTCATAACTCTTAATATTATGTCCCAAGCATTGTTGTAGGGACTAGTCATGACAAAAGTAAGACTTAGTCCTTGTTTTTGAGATGCTGATACTCTGGTTTAGAAAATAGACAAAGGAATTTGTGATTGTGATAAAATGTGGCAATAATCTTCAGTAGTTGGTGTGATCTGTTTGATATTAGATGTTTCTCAGCTACTTCCTCTGGAATCTTTTTTTTTTTTTTTTGGTACTGGAGATTGAACTCAGGGGCACTAGACCACTGAGCCACATCCCCAGCCCTATTTTGTGTTTTATGTAGAGACAGGGTCTCACTGAGTTGCTTAGCGCCTCGCCGTTGCTGAGGCTGACTTTGAACTCGTGATTCTCCTGTCTCAGCCTCCCAAAGTGCTGGGATTACAGGCTTGTGCCACTGTGCCCGGCTTCCTCTGGAGTCTTTTTTAACAGTGCTGCATAAGAGTTCCAGTGTTCATAAAAGCATATAATGGAAGGTCTCCTTTTCAGCTCAGATTCATTTATTTGTTCCCTCCTTTCTCCTTTTAAGAAAGTACTGAGTGTCCTGAAGTGACAAAGAGCACCTGAATTTTCCCATTATAAGGTTTTTACCACCCCTTGTCTCTTACCTCATATTCGCAAATTTCTGCTGGAACAGAGAGAATATAGTCCCCAGAAACACAGACACAGATGATTTAGTGTCTGAAGTTCAATAACAGAGCTATAACATCGTATACTCACAACAAAATTTTATTAAGTTGGAAGGAAGCCAAGACTTTCATAGAAATAAGCTTATAGGGATTCAACATTTAAACACTAAACTTTGAAAAGGTACATGGGAAAGATCATTGCTTAGGAACGAAAGTCCAGAAGTGGTCATATCAGCACTGACAGCAGGGAACATAGAGGGACACGGAGGTTCCAGAACAGGACAGATTCTTTGTCTTGGTTATTCTGAGTCAGAGTTATCACCTATGTTTTTTTTTTTTTTTTTTTGTAAGGAAAAACTTGAGAATGGCGTTACTGAACATACCATATATGTCTTTGTTTAGTGGGTGCTCTTTTCACAGAAGAATGTGAAAATGGAACTCCTTTTCCTGTCTATCATTTTAATGTCACCTCTATAGCCCTTTCTTCTTGATGGTAGGAAATGTCATCTAGACAATTCCAGATGAGCTCTAGCATCTTCTGATGTTTCTCCAACTAATCTGGCACATTCCGCATTCCTGTCCTTATCTTCATAAGTCAACTCCATCTCCAGCCTTGGAGAGCTGTGTGAAACTATGCAGGTGCATCAAGATGCCACAATTTGCACCAATCTGGGTTCCGTGCCTTTGGACTTCATGTCTTCTCCAGAGCTACAGATCATTTCTAAACAAACATCCAGACTCTTTAGCTGTTTTATTTTTATACTTCCAGATGAGACCATTGAAGATGTCCTGGACTGCCATCTCACTGGGCTCCAGGCTGCCCTGCAGCCCTTCCTCCCCCACTGTACTAACAGAAGGAGCTTGGGCAATTCCATGTGCTCTGAGTTCCAGAGACGCAGACTGCACAATCCCCTTTACTCTGGGACTTCTCAGAATGTATCTTTCTCTGTAGCTTTACCTGGAGAGTGGTGGGCATGGATATTCCCTCCTTGTTATAGGCTCTGAGGTTCTTCAGCTAGTTTGTGATAGGAGGCTAAGATAAAATCTCCTATGATAACATCTTCTTTCAAATACATCTATCATACAGCTAGACTGAGTGAAAGTAAAAACCTAAGAATTTTATGTCTTGTGATCTGATTCTGCTTTTTCGGGGTAAACTTAGTTCTAGCTTGTTATAAGGATTGGAAAACCACTTTGTCTTATTCCACTATTGGATATTACTATGTACTATAAACTGAAGAGGCTTTTAATGATAATATTCAAAGTCATTCTTGAGAAATTTTACTATTATCTCCATAAATACTAGATTTAGTAATGCCTCTGCCTGCCTTTACAGGTAAGTAAGAGCACTAGGTTTCTTTTCCAGATACAGTTTTAATGGTTAGGGTGGGTAAATATGAAAAGCACTTTTATGAATAATTCTGTTTCACTGTTTATCTCTCTCTAGAGTAGCAACAGTTGTTTATGTGAAGTAACAATCATGGAAGAAAGATATATTAACATTTTAACTGAGGATAACAAAATATGATTTTGGTTTAATTTATTTTACTGTGTGAGCCCCTTTAGATAGTAATTTATAGCTGAAAGATCTAAACTAACCACTTTATAGGAAACTCTTTAGAAAAAGTCTTGCATTATATGTATTATAGCATTACACCCTTATTTGGAGAGGAACACTGAATGGGCCCTTAAATTATGTTGAATAGATAGAGTTTTAGACTATTAAGTACCTAGTTGTTTATAAATTTTGTCAGGTGTTGTTGATGTTTTCCAAGCATCTTACTTAGGACTCAAACAAAATCAGCCACACTGAAGTTAAAGTGATGAAGATGAATTATATTTAGAACTATTGCAATAGGAGAAGAGAGACCTCTGTATAGAACTAGGCTCCATTTCAAATATATGAGGGATAAATGGGGACTTGTGGCCAAGGAATAGAAAGTTGATGGATGGAAAATTGTTAAGAGGAGACATCAAGTGTGGGGGGAATTCTGACTGAACCAACCTAATAGGATTCCTACTGAAGGCAGGCCAGGGTAATCAGATACTCAGGGCTGGGAGTGAAGAATTTTCAGATTCAAGAGTGATGAGCATGAGGGTGGGAGATTCTTGTTAAGCTGCACTGGCAGTGTTAGCTAAAACTGGATTTTACATGGAAGGGTGCAGAGGGGCCCAGGAGAAAATCTAGAAGCCTGAATAAAGTTTGGCCAAGCATCAAATCCTTGTGAGGATATAGCCTATGGAAAGCCAAATCACAAAAACAAAAAAATAAAATAAAATAACAGAGAGTTTCTTGGCAAGAAGGGTTTGAGAAATAGTTGAATGCACCTTTGGGACAGTATTTTAAAATAACATGTACCAAAATTGCTATTTTTTTCCATAGGTTTCCAAAGTTTTACTGCAATGAACTAAAAAGGAGAGATCAGTTGGAGAGAAGATATAAATTTATTAATGTGTATATAGGTAATTACAAAGGGTGATTACCCGCTAGCCCAACATGATTCAGAAACTTAACTACCCCTCTCCTTAGAGGAGATGGGGAAATGGGAGATATATGATTTTAAGGGGAATAGTAAATGATTTTAGGGGAATTTGATGGACTTTGAGAACATACGACGGTCAGGGACAAAGTCTATTTGGCCTGCAGAACAGACAACAGTCTGTAAATAATTCCCTTTGAGCTATTGAATGGGACCAAAATAGAAGACAAAGGTGTGTGCCAAGAGTCTTCCAGGTGTGCTGACAGACTTCTGTCTTTCTTGCTGTGATATGAGTTTAGTTAATGATAAAGGGGAAGGTACCAGAATTTGGTTGGGTGCAGACTTTAGACAAGTAAGTGGGCATCAGGTTAAAGCCTCTTTCAGCATCTTAGTTCGTATGATTTAAAATACCAGGATACCATATTTTGGGGTGACAGTCCCTGGATTCCTTCAGCTCTCTCTGTGTCTTCTTTACTGATACACTATGTCTTTTCTCATTTATTAAATATTAGAATTTAATATACTGACTTTTTATTTTCTACAACTGATCATGATAGTTAGGATTTATTAAATGTCTGATTTCATAGGAATGGCTTTGGTGAAATATGAAAAAGACAAAGTAGGCTGTACTTATCTTTAGGTTTATCCTAATTATACTGCTTGATGACATTTTCAGTCAGTATTCAAGATTAAAAAACACATTGGAAATTCATTTGTGGGAGGAATTTATAATATATAATACAAATATTGACAATTAAGGAAGATGAGGAATTTTTTATTGCCTTCTTACTTAAATGTATATAGAAATTAGCCTTCCTAATTTCTTCAAGGATATGCTTGACTGCATGAAGTTGTTTTTACCTGACCATCTGCAAACACATTATTTTTCATTTGGTAGTACTAAATTAAAGGAAGGAAGCTGTCATAAATTGCTAAAAATAATACAATGAACTGCAAATGTGAATCATCACTTAGATTCCAACATATTTATTTCTTCTATTTACATACTATCTTATTGCTAAAATAATTTGAAGGGGTTTATGATTTCATGTAAAGAATTTTTTATGAAGACCATAATGAGTAGAGTGAACACAGCTGTAATTACTATTCCAGTCCTGAAAGCCACTGTGATGAAGTCATGGAATTATGATCTCTTCTAAGCTTATAATTGTGTGTGACCATATGTATAAGTTTATATTACTACAGTGGGATCCTCAGAAAGAATCATACTCTGGAAACATTTGAGACAAAATAAGCCTTTCTGATCTGTTAATAAAGTAAACCATCTTGATTTTAAAAGAATAAATCATATATTAGGGACAAAAAAAGTCAAGTTGTTTATGGGGGGGTCACAGCTCTGTGTTCTCTTCACAAACAGCAAGAAAAGTTCTGCAGTTGTTTTTATTGTTTAAACATAAATAACTCACATTCCAAAAATGTCTCTTCAGGCTAAGTCAGCATCATTTCAAGGTGTTTTTTCTTCTCTGGGTTTATGCTGGGTCTGGAGAGTGTCTGTTACAGGAGTAGGACTTGTTCTCTAGAATAATTGGGACATCAGTTACCAGTCAACCCTGGGGATAGGGAGGAAAGAACACACTTCAAGACTGTTAGATACCTAACACTGACTTCATAAGAGGATAGACCTGGTAAGAAAAAGGCCTGGGCATCCAAATGTCTGCATTTGGAAGTTCTGCAAAAGGATTTTCTCTCATAATGATTCTTTTATGCAACTTTCATTTTTCTGCAGGAAATGCAGGACAGAAATGAAAACTGTGAATTGATCTATCTGCTCAGGATGCCAAATTTATAAAAAAAACCAAACACATAATTCCTTAGACCCTTCTGACCTCATCACCTTGTCTGAGAGAACAAAAGGAATTTGACCTTTTCTTCTACCTTTTTTTTTCTGCTTCTGGAACTTGACATGAGTTGTGAATTTGGAAAAGCTAAAAATGTCTTTTGCTGTTAGACCTATTCAGAAAGAAAAAAATATCTGTAAAGATCTATACTTTTGAACTTTCAATGAAAAGTATCATAAATTCAACAAACAATGCATTATTTTTTTTTCTTTTTATTTAAAAGGAAACCTATAGGCCCTGTCTCAAGATAAAAAAAATAAAAAGGGTTGGGGATGTCCAGAGCACTTGCCTAACATATGTGAGGGCCTGAGTTCAATCCCAAGTACCAAGAAATTAATTAATTCAAGCAATGCATTTTTAAGCAAATAAAAAAGCACAATTTATATTAAATTGCCAATGAGTTTTAAAACACTAAAAAATTTAGTGAAATTATTTTCATTTTACTTGCTTATTTCAGAAAACAAAACTGTAGAAAATATGAAATAAAACCAAAATATTCATAATTCTATCACCCAGAGAAATGTCCTGTTAATCTTTTAGCATATTTCCTAAATATATATTAGGCAATAAATATCAACACAATCTCTCTGTATTCAATAGTTTTGTCTGTGACCATGATAATCTTATGAGTTAATATCAGGAAGAGTCAGCACACTCTGACTGAACTTTATAAGTGTCTATTATAACAAAAGACAAATAATACCTCTGCTTTGGGGATATCTGCATCCTCACACAACCAACCCTTTGAACAGTCAAGTCAGTGAGTTCAAAAGCTGATTTCCTCCTTCAGTCAAGCCTTCGGACGGGACCTTGCCCTTGGCAAACTGCTTGGCTATAACACTATACTGCTTCTGAGGGACCCTGCGCCAGAGGCATCATGTTAAGTTACAGCTGAATTCCCAGCACATAGAAACTGTGACATACATTATTTCAAATCTCTGAGCTTTAGGGTAGTTTGTAATGGAGCAATAGATAGCTAAGACACTGCATAAAATAATTTTAAAAAACATCAATATTATACAAACTGGCACTCACTTTGGTTACTACACAAACTGCTTCTCAGTTGGTCAAGTCACTTAAGCTCGCTTATTAGTTTCTTTGTTCACAGGGTTTGATCAGATTAGTATTTCCCAAGCTTTACTGATTAGCTTAAGACTTTCTAATGATTTTCTATATCTACTTATAATCTCTAATGTTATTTACTGAATTCTTTACATAGTACACAATGCAAAATTTCCTTAAGCCAATTAGGTTATCCAGCAAACATTCCTTTGTTAACAAATTGGTAGTCCTCCAATAGTTACAGGCTAGTGTATGATATTTTCCTCCTTCTGACACCTTGGTTATCAGGTGATACGTATAGTGAGTGAAAGTCTCAGACTAAAGTTTGTTAAATACACATTGTGAGAGTTAGATATTATGTAGTATAATATGCACAGTAATTTTATGGACCACAGAGAATGAAAGAGGCACTGCTAATCATAATTACAAAATGTCATTGATTATAAGATACATCTAATTCTAGGCATATTATAATGTGCAAAAAATGTGCACCTTAAAGAAATAAGGTATTAGTATCTAAACACTAAATGATGTCATTCATTTTATTCAGTACCTTTGAAGTCCCACTTCTGTCTTAAGAACACTAGGCCTACCAAGAAAGGCTTACTCCGAAAGAGAAATCTTGGTTTTCTGACACCAGGGTCAGTCATCCTTGTAAGAAGATCAGGATATAGGGTTTCCCATGCAGTAGAATGATGGAGGAGCATTATGGCTTCCGATCCTAAGTGCTCCTGATCTTGTGTGTACACTGTGGTTTACAGGGACCACACAAAGGCGGTAGGGCCTGCTCAATATTACTGACTAATCACTTGTCTTGAAAAGCAAGCATGTAACCTAATAAAGATTATTTCCAACATATCTTACTCTAATTAACAAAGCCTATGGCATAGCTTTAACTAAGGACTTGCTGTTTTTTTAGTTCCCTTTAGACGTTAACCTCAAATAGTAATTAACCATTCCTGGAATGCAAAATAGAAATAACTAGTTCAAAATACACATCCCACTGTTTGGACTAGAGCATTTTAAAATAAATTACTACATATACAGTATATAGCACTTCTTTTTTACTAAACTAACTTTATCTAGATAGAAAACAACATGTTACTACTGTAAATGGAAAATTAGGAATGATGCTACAAATAGAACTTACCTATAAAAATGAACACATTAGTGAAACAAATAAAACCCTAGGTGTTATTGCCTAATTAAGGCTTTAAGCTTGAGATCTGCTCCCTTTTTGTTAAAAAAAAATTAATAATTGAGATTATTTTACTTGAATTAGTTAGAAGAGGAAAAGCTGAATTAGACCATTTTTTGAAGATATTTAATGCTCTGAAAGTGTACCACCAGAGTTTGGGTCCTATACTTTGCAGAAACTAGCTTTTGCAATTTCAAAGTCCCCAACAGGTTTAACATTCTTTGAGATGCAATTTTCTTGTTCTATTTTGTAAAGTTGTTGGTGGAAATGTATATCATCTCAGAAAACAGTACATAGGTCATTGGCATCTTACACAGTTTAAGGGCTATGAATACTTGAACCAGGGAAATATTTATTTTTCTAATGAGCTCATCAATAAATGAGAACATTATAAGCAATCATGTATTTTTTTCTTTATAGTGTTCATATTATTTACTTATAATATTTATATTAAAGACTTTTATGCTGTATTAAAATGCAGGTTCAAGTTTTCTGGTTTTAGAAAAAACAACAAATGGTTTATTTGTCTCAGAGTCTTTAAAATTTAATAAGCAACCTCCTTTCCCCATTTTACCTACCAGTAATGATGCTGTTGTTATCTGGTATGATTTCATTTTTGACGCCACCTCATCTTAACTTCTCAGATGGAGTTCACACTCTTTATTGGATAAATATTTCCAAGGGGCTCATATAAAATTAATCACAATGTCAGATAAACTATGGAAGCTTGTTTTGATCATCTGCAGTTTGATTTTCTATCTTCTTTGCAACATGACGTGGTGGAATATCTGCATTCTTCTTGACCTGCTTGCTGCAGAAAGAACTCCTCTCTATGTAAGTCTTACAGAAGAAAGGGAAAAGCTTCTTATGACTTCAAAGAGTGGAATAAATTGTGGTGCCTGGAATAAATCACCTGTTGACAACTGACGCTCATACATTTCTAATAGTCCAGTGGTGAGTTCAAGGACAGACATTCAGCAGTTTCCTATAATTTCCCCCATTCATTTAAAAACTTATCCTCTGCTACATATTTTATTAGCCTGACAAAAGATTTGAGAGAAATTTCTGTTTGGATACTTAAAAAAATTCCTTAACAGTCTCTCTGAATTTCTTTCATACAATTTGACAAAGAACAAAAACATGCAAGCACTGGTATTTCTATTACAGAGCTGTATCAGAAACTGGTTGTCTCTTGCTGAAACTTCCATTCTCCAAAAGTTTTTCATTTTATTTTAATATTTTATTGTATTCGATAGCTCTGAAGTCTAATATGGGAAAGTAGATTTTTGTTTATCCTTAAGATTGTAATAATTATTCCACAGTATTTTTTCCTAGCACCTTAACCAAATATTAATAACTAAAAGTGACATATTAGGGATAAGATATAAAAGTACAACAGCAACTGAAAGTAAAATTAGCAATTAGTTATTGGAGCTTTTTTTAATGCTCTTCTAATCTCTACTAGCATTCAGTTGCTTCTGTTTACTGATTATCTTCCAAAGTTCACTTTCATCCATCAATAGTCAAAAACACTACGTCTCCCTCCCATGTGGGATAATATGATAGCTTAGTTATCTCTAAGGTATTAGTTACTGATACTTCTATTTTCCTTAAAGGCAACAAAGCCATTTGACAACTTCCTTTTATCCAATGCAGAGTAATGACAGACAGTGACATTTTGGCACTGAAGCGGAAATGTCCCAAAGAACTTTTTGTTATATTTTGCAAGTGGTAGTTTTTCTTTTTTATATGCCTCAAACTACACCATGCAGATGGCTATAATTTGACACAGGCTCTGAAGGATAACATAATTTTTCATTGTCATTCCACTTTTTGTTCACTCTGCTAATAAAGTGTTTCCTTGCAAAAGAATGTGTTTCTTATTGAGGTACAGGCATGCCAAGTTTGAAATTTAAAATCTAAAATATATGGTATTATCTGAGAGAAAATAAGGCTTTGGAAAAAATTACCTGATGGAAAATTACTGGACTATCTTTTTCCTGGTACCCAAATATATTTTTCTTTAAATATTTATCAACAAATTATTTTGTAGCCAAAAAGAAATAAATATGTATTTGGGGAAAATATATAGGCTATTAAAGTCAGTAATGGCAGGGCTGATAACCCTGGAAGTTTATATGCATACTCACTCCAGTGGCTTTAATGCTGCCATGAGTGTTTAATTCTCTAGATCCATGTGGTTTATTTAGCTCATTTTTTAAAGCTTAATATTAATCCTTGAATTGTGCCAATTGTGCCAATTTGACAGCTACGTGGCCTGATGTGCAAAAAAAAAAAAAAAAAAAGACTGCTGGGTGTTTCATGTTGTATATCATGTATGCAGTTACGTTTGTCAGGAAACAGTTGCTGTATTTTTTAAAAATAATTTTTAGTTATTGCTGGACCTTTTATTATATTTATTTATTTATATGTGGTGCTGAGAATTGAACCCAGTGCCTTATACATGCTAGGCAAGTGCTCTACCACTGAGCTATAATCCCAGCCCAGTTGCTGTAGTTTTGACAAAATATTGTCTTAAATACCTCTTGCCTTTTATTTCACTTATTCAATGACTTATACTGGTTGTGAGCTGTCACAAGTACTCACACTTAAGACACAGAGGCCTTGGTGTGGGTGAGAACAGACTCTGAAAGAGTCTGAGTAACAGCAAGGATTCTCTGTTTAAATAGTTAGACTGTCTCAATGACTATGGTATGGGAGTCATTTAACTTCAGCAACCTTCTCTACAAACAAAGAATAAAATAGGCCCGACCATGACAATCAAATAATACTATGCTTGTCATATATAAGGTGTCCAATTAATGCATAAACAATTTTTAATCTTAGAGAATTAAAATTGTCCAGGAGACACTCAAGGTAGGAGGAGTGGTAGCCAGGAGAGTAGTAGATACAATTAATGATAATAAATTCTAATTGTATTGACATGAATAATATAATTTTTAATTTTTTTCTCAGACTGACTTAAGTCTTTCACAAACATTTTTTTAGCAAGATCAAATTAAGGAATGGTGATGTTGTGGACATTGGGCCTGGGATCCAGTCATCTGGCCTAATTAGCTTATCTATCTGCCTTTTTTCCTCACTTTTCCTGGTATGTATCTTCCAGAGTCAGGCACAAATCTTTTCAGTACAGGACATTTGATCAAGCAATCTCTCCTGTTAGAATTTTGCTAAATTAATTATTGTTGTTGTTTTAGGACTGCTTCTTTCCTGTTGCCATAGCTATGGGGTTGTAGCAAAGTTGTGGCTAGTGGCCACTCAGGTATTCCAGAGTTCCCTTCAGAGTTTTAAATATAATAAATAACATGCAATATCATTCCACTCTCTTTAAACACCATTCTATTTTTACTTAGATACCATAATAGCCATTCAGGGTCAGAGGCTCAAATGTTGTTGAAATTATATTGTTCTCAAAAAGCAAAATGAAACAGATTTTAAAATGAGCAAACCATCTTCCCTGTGCTCACTAACCCCAAACAATTCTGAAAGCCATGTTAAAATATGTTCCTTAAGTCTTGACTTAAGCCTGAGTCCTTTAGTTTCACCCTGGGCAGGAGAGATCTATCAGGGGGTCTGGTCTCAGCACCGAAAACGTGTCATGGATCTGTTATTCAATTATCTCCTTTTGTGGAGTGGACTCTGATGCTGGGTTCTGGGTTTCTGCCTACTTTCCATTGTCACATCCCACCTGCTAGAGGCAGTGCCTTACTTCTTGATGCAGTGTGCGCTCGCCTACCAGGGCCTTATAGAAGTCCCGATGGATCCTTGGTTGTCTGACCTTCCTCTAGGACTAATTCATCTTCACCACCCACACTTTGAGAAGTGTTATGTGACTCATGCTAACATCCTAGTAGACTAACAATATTTGCACACATTTGGGAATGTGTGTTTTTTGTCCGTGAACTTTTTTGGGAAAGGGCCATTGTCTTTGCATGTCTTTCTCTCACTCCCTCCCTCCCTCCTCCTTCACTCCCTTCCTTCCTTCCTCAAGCTAACCTCCCTCCCTCCCTTCCTCTCTCTCTGTACTTTGTAATACCATGGTATTTACTTTTACACTTTTAGTTGAAGTGCATCATACAAACACCCAAGGAAAGCACATAGCTTGATGAATGAAATCACATCCTTGTTACCATTACCTTAATCAAGAGCTAGACTCGTCCTATATCAATCTTTTACTTTTTTATTTTTTTGGTACTGGGATTGAACTCAGGGGTACTCAACCACCAAGCCTCATCCCCAACCCTATTTTGTGTTTTATATAGAGTCAGGGTCTCACTGAGTAGCTTAGCGCCTTGCTGTTACTGAGGCTGGCTTTGAACTTGCAGTTCTTGTCTCGGTCTCCCAAAGTTCTGGGATTACAGGTGTGCATCACCATGCCTGGCAATTTTTCACTTTCAACATATACTTTTGATATATATATTTCACAGAAATATAGTTAGATACTTCCCTGATTGAGCAGTTGAATCCATGTTATCTCGACTAATGAGAATTTCTAGTGTTCTAACTTGTGGCCCTGCTCATGGCCGCATCCTGTTTAACATGCTTGCTGTTGACTTGGATGAGGCCCTTGGAGTCAAGCTTATCCAATTAATGGCTGAGGAAGAGGGGAAAGGGCAGCCTGCCTTTGCTTTGCAAATGCAGAGACTGTCCCCCTTTTCCCTGACTCTACTTTGTTGTTTTTTTTTTTTCAGTTCAAGGAGAAAGGCAGGCAGAGCAAATAAGATATGGACAGCATTTTTCCTAATGGTCTGTTATAAGCTTGCTCTGCTTTAAAGTCATTTTGTGTCTTTTACTTTTTTGTGTGATTATGGGATTCTTTGTGAGGATAAGTTATTTTTATGGAAATTCTCAGAGGGCAGAACATTGACTTTTCATTGTAAAAGAAAATAAATAAAGTAGAATTGGGGAGCATGTATATTGTTTCCTAATTTGAGAGAACTCCTGGGGTAGTTCTGTTTACTAATACCTGGATTCCCTGGTTGTAGTAAATGTAGCTTAGTTTGTCCTTTTCTCTTGCTTTCAGTGTCTCCCAAACAGATGATACTCCCAAACAGATGTTCTGGCTTTGTGCTCCAGTTCAGACCTAGCAACTTTTGGCGGCTACAGTTATTTCTCAACACAAGTTTTTCCTGCAGTAGAAGAAAACCAGATCCCAACACCTGGGAAAGTCTTTTTATGACCTTTGCTAAAACTATCTTCTGCTTAATCACTGTATGATTTACTTAGATTGCTGCTACATCTCTTACCTACCTCCAGAGTAGATGTGTGTCCAGAGACACAGACTCATCTTTTCTATAAGATTTTCTTTCTGCTGATGCGTGCAGTTCAGTCTTTATTTTATTAATCTTTAAGTTTCAAGTTTTCAATAGTAACTAATATATGATGAGTAAACAAGCATAAGAAGAAAGAAGTGACTTGGTGACCAATTTTGTTGACTGCATTTTTTAGAAACCACCTAATTTTTCTAAAAACAAACCAAAAAGAAACTTCATTTGTTCATCCATTTCCTTACATCTATGTTCATTTTATATGGCCTACTTTTAGTTATCTTCACTGATGGATGAGAACAGAAACCATAAATTCATTAACATGTAATTGAATCCCCTACCCATTTGACTTTGGATGCATTTGACTTTGGAAGGCAAATTTTATATGTCTAAAACCTGGAGGAGACATTGCCAATAAATCAAGAAGCCTTGCTATCTCACAGTTTAGGAGGAACTGGGAAGATCTCCAATTTAATACTCTTTTCTATTTCCCCTCTTTCCCTCTCCCCATGCTATACGTGGACATTTTGGTCCAGAATCTGAAGACAAAATGAACAGAAATGCCCTCTTAGATCTTTTGTGGAAAAAAAATCTTTCATGTCATTTAAATGTCTAGAGTTGGAGGTCTTCTTTGCATCAGATGTTCAAAATTAGCCTCAAATTCTTTTAGAAAATGACAGCATGGAATAAATACACCATAAGCCACAGGCATTGGGGGGATATAGATAGAGCCCAGTCTTAAAGTAGGGGAGGGGAACAATTTTACACAGAAAAAAAATTCATACAAGGCAGTAATAATAGCCACCTGCATGGTACAGATAAATAAAATCTATGGGCTTCCATAGGAAGGATAAATTATTTCATGTGGGAACAAAGAGGAGCAAATGATGATGGGGGTAAATATTATCTAGGCTTGGCATGACAGTTTTATTTGTACTGGTAGAGTGAGTTAAAGACTTGAGATTAGGGGAATGGCCTGAATAAAGGTGTAGAGGCAGAGCATTGCCAGTTGTAATAGGAACACAGGGCAAATATATGACAGCAGTGACATAAAAAAGGAAAATGCATAGTGGGCTTAGGATATGTTTATTTGTGTTGAATGAACAAAGTTATAACATGATAGAATCACTAAAATGGAAGAAGATGATATGGCAAATAACTGGTATCAGAAAACCAACTAGGAAGTACTTCTTTTA
Organism: Xerus rutilus; assembly: GCA_028644305.1. Lineage (NCBI taxonomy): Eukaryota > Metazoa > Chordata > Mammalia > Rodentia > Sciuridae > Xerus > Xerus rutilus. The sequence continues at coordinate 74,133,624 of CM053406.1, read as the reverse complement.
AGAGAAAACATTTGTAGTAAAGTGTCCTTGAATATCATGATAATCATGCCATTTTCATGAGCATTTAAGCCATGGAGTACACAGGATCCCACACTGTGAGGGCCCTATACTTAAGTTAATGCTCCATTACAGTTGCCTTGAAATTGTTAATAATTTTTGAATAAGGAACTCCACATTTTCATTTTGTACTGAGCTCTGCAAATTATGTAGTTGGCTTTTCTGGTAATATGGAAATTAATGAAGGGGACATTAACAAGCATAAGAAGAAAGAAGGAAGAAGTGACTTGGTGACCAGAGCACTATTATAGGCAATTAAAAAAGAATAAGATTGGGATTAGAAGACTAGTTGGAGCAGGAACTGTTTGGAACCATTGTGCTCAAGTATTGAAGACCAGAGGTTTATAGTAGGGCCTAAGGTAGGCCTGAAAAAATGTCAAGAATAGTACCAAGTTAGAGGCTAGAAAGAAAGTCAAAGAAAGCATATATTCTAGATTCAGGACAGATAAAAATGCCCCAGATCTAGCCACAACACAAGTGCTCTGTAGAAGGAGGAAAAGAAAGTAGGCTGGAGAAACCCCATTGAAGAATACAATGCCAGGTCTAGATGACTATGTTCGTTGTGATTTCACACCAAAATTGGTGAGCAAATGTATCTTGTGTAGAAAGAGGACAAACTGTTTTAGTTTGGGTGATGGATGGGCTCAAGGAGGTCCTGGATATGGGAACCTGGAGCTGTTAGCATAGTGCAGGCATAGAGACAGGTTTAATAATGTGAGCTAACATTTTGACAAACACTATACTAAGCATTGTCTGTGGTCGAAAGAACATCAGATGGTATATAGTGGTCTTCTTAAAGGGAAAATTAACATCAGAGAAGGACCTGTGAAACCTAGACTTAGAAGAAATTTCGTTATTACATTTTGTTTCTATATTTAAGGTACTTCCCTTACTCAGGCAAAAAATATTTGCTTCAAGATATTATTTGCTCCTGAGATTATGAGGTTTATTTTTGATATTACATTTTTGTATAATAATTGGGATATCAAGATAATTGAGAGGGATAAGATACTGTGTAGTTGTCATAAACTTTAGAAACAAAAGAGGTTAACTCCACTTGCACATTTGCTTCTGAGTTTTAGAAACTCATGCTAAGCTTAAGGGAGGTAGGTTAATCAAAGTATACTGGAGTTTCATAGATATTTTTCAGTTATAGTTAATCAGAATTCTTGAACATCTTTTCTATATGTTGGTAGTATATGAATTCTAACTTCTCAAGGTAGAAAACAAGAAAATTAGATGTCCTGGCTTCCTTTAGAAGTCAGTGTAGTCATGTGTTCAGGTGCTAGTCCCTGGAAGCCTCCTTTTGTCAAATAAAATATCAGAGTGAAGGATTTTACACCTTTCCATTGCTTGTATTTCATACTGTCTGGAATTAGACAAGTACCTGGCATAGTCTCACAAAACCTAAGTGTGTAAAGTCTCTTTTATTGTGATAAATGCTCTAATGTAATTATGGTGGATCAGAGGAGGTAGAGGGTACCTGGGCCCTTGATAGCATCCTGACTTCACTCCTGGACTTCTTGCAATCTGAGAAAAATTATTTTAAAAACCTGAAGCCACTGTTGATTGAATTTACTATTCCTTATAATCAGTGGATAATTTCTGACTTATTGCACTGAGTATTTCAGAGAATACAAAAGTAACCCTGTGATTAGTTTTCAAGAACAAAAAGACAGAAACAAAATCACGATTCTATCTGTTTCTGCTTTTCTTTCTACTTTGGCTTCATTCTCTACTTGGTGCAGAGTAGCATTGGTGGTGAAAACCATGGAAGTTTCTTCCCAGGTTTATATCTTATAGCTCCTGCCACCAGGAGACTTTGATTTCAGGTTACCAAATCCTGAAGATCTGTTTCCTTGTCTGGGCTGAGGTCAGATTCCATTTATGTATCAGTCAATTTTGGCAGTTCCTAGAAAAATCATATAGATGAAGAAAAGGCGAGGGGCATGTTGGGTACATAAAACAATCAGTTTCCACTATGATGGAAAACTATATTACATGCCCACTATGAACTACATATTTTATGTGTTAAGGGAAAGAATAGTTGTTTCATTCTTTTTAAAATTTTTACTTTTTATGAATTAATTTTTATACTCAAGCTTAATAAAATTAAGCAAAATAGATAAAATTTCCATGACATAATGAATTTTGATGATTTCAGAAAGCAGAAAATACTGGAATCCTTTTAGTACGAGTGGTTCCTCTGAATGTAGCAGCTGAATTTGAATATTAACAAACTGGGCACTGTCTAGAATAAGAATCTCTAATAAATCTCTCCAACATTTGAAGATATAGCCCTCACGTTTGTGATTGGTACAGAAGCTTCTATCCTTCCATATCCTTTCAGTGATCTCACTGTTTACTGTTCAAGTTGTATAGTGGCAGATGTTTATTTGCTCTGTATACAATGGTTTATTGGAATGTTCTCTTCAAGTTGGAATTATTTGTGTTTCAAATTTTGTACTCACTATCTATGTAAAACTCTGGATACTTTTTTGCTGTGGATACTGTATCCATAATATTTAAAATAACAAGAAAGATGTTTCTCTTCTTAATATATGTTTATCACATTTTTACCCTAAGCCTATTGATATTAGTTAAATATTGTTGTTTCCTAGCAATGATATCCTTTGATGTGTGACACATTCTTACTGGAATCCAGTCTCTGTAGCGGACTACATTTTTAAAATTTACAGATCATTTTACATGTCCTTCTTATAATGTGACAATGACACTCTCATGATTAATTGGAGATGCTAGTTCCCCTCTTTGAATCTGGGTGTTTCATCAGTGCCTGGTCGAATAGAATGTGACAGAAATAATGCTGTGTGACTTATAAGAGTAGTTATAAAAGCTGAAATGACTTACTTGCTCTCTCTTTTTTGGGTGGTTTGTCTTCAGGACCTAGCTACAATGTTGCAAGGAAGTCTAGGCAACATGAAAGGCCATGTGTAACTGTTCCAGGCTACAGCTGCATCGAAATTCTCAGCAGAGAGCCAAAGTCATCTGTTAGACATGTGAGGAAATGATTCTTCATTTGATTCCAGACCCCAGCCTTTAAGTCCTCTAGCTGAAGCTAGGTTATTTTATGCCACTAGGTCCTAGGCATAAGGTTTTTACACAGCAATGGTACTAGAACAGAGTTCGTTCTGTTTCTGAAAAATATTTAAGAGTCAAAATATTAAAAATAAAATCTATCTATTAATTAATGTTAGCAACTAATCTCAGGGCCACATACATGCTAAGCATGAACTCTACCACTGAATTACACACACAGCATCTTTATTGATTGATTGAAACAGGATCTTGCTGTGTTACCCAGGCTATAGTGAACTCTTGGGTTCAAGTGATCCGTACATCTCAGTCTCCCAAGTATGTCTCTTTCTAGTAATACTGTACACTATATAATATGAGAAGCCTTTATTTGATCACAATTAGATATTCTAAGGAAGTTGTACAGTTGTAGATTCGTTTTGATAACTATTATATTATAAAAATCATATCAGGGTGATTATTTCTCATTAAATGAAATATTAAAGCTCATATAAGCCAGAAAAATTATTGAAGAAACAAAACCCAAGATGTTCTTGTGATGGAACACTGGAATGGGCCATTGATGGAGGAAGGATGATCTTAGTTTATAAAAATATTTGAAAATAGCTAAAAATTTATCAGACTGTCTGGAGAGTCGACACAGAGACTGGAGCAGTTTCTGAGGTCTTTTATTATCTTGTTAGTTTCGGAATGTCTTCAGTTTATCCATTTAGTATAAGGAGAAAATTATGCATTAAAGACAAAACAGGTAATTTTTCATTTTTATTTATGCTCATGAAAAGGAAGTTATGATCTTGCACCAGTAACTTTAACATCTGATGTATAAAATAGAACCATACAGTATGGCTTCTATGGAATGGATTGAACTCTACTTTCTACTTTTAAAATGTTTTAAATTGTGAACTTTGAGTATTTGTTGCTACATATGCCGAATAATTAGAGTCTTTTATCTCCTTTTGGTAGCCTTGAAGGCTCCAAACCAGAAATTAAACAATAGAAGTATATCCTGGAAATCACAAATACTACTAACCATATACTCAACCATCTAGAATAAACTAGTACACTAATAGCAAATTTATAGACACACCACAATTTACCTAATACTTCCCACCTTATTCATTTATAAACCATATTTATATATGATAAATATAAATAAATATACAATACTCAGGTTTCTTTTTGTACATTTGTCATTAAATGATATTATGATTTGGACCTTTAATGTCTCATGAAAAACTCATGTTTTGAAAGCATACTCCCCAATACAACATGGTGCAGAGTTTGGACATTTAGGCAATAATTAGGTCATGGGAGCTATAACCTCTTCAGTGGATTACTTTATTTGATGGTTTAATAAATTGAATGAACTGTAGGCATACAGTTGGCATAACTGAAAGAAGTAGGTCACGTGGAGGTGGGGCCATGGCCTTGGACTATATCTTGTCTCTGACTCCTTCTTGCCTTCTCTGCTTCCTGGTTACCACAAGCTGAGTAGCTTTCTTCTGCCATACCCTTCCACCATGATGTTCTGTCTTACCTCAGACCCAGATCAATGGAGTCAATTGACCATGAATTGAACCTGTGAAACCATAAGCCCAAAATAAACTTTTCTTCCTGTAATTGTTTTTGTCAGGTATTTTGTTCATACCTGACAAAAAGCTGACAAACAGATATTCCACTTAGAAATAGAAATTTGCATAGGCAATCTATTTTAATCCTCTCATTAACTCTTTCAAAATTGAAAACAAACAAAAATGGCAAGCAATAAATGAAAAACAAACAGAACTCTTATGAAAAATTCTTAAAAAACCAAAACAAAGATAAAAACAAAAACAAAAAACATCGCCATTCTGTTGGATTGGAGAGGGTTCTCTTCTGTCACAATGGCTGAGTTAGAGACTTATTTTTTCTTTCTGTCCTTTAACATACCAAAGCTAGCACTCTTCCTGACACTTGATATGTTCCACATAGAACTCATATATTCTCTGTAAAAATCTGAACTGTTCCTCATCCTGTATTTCCTATTTCTGTTATGACCAAAACAACTATTTAAATTCCCAAACCAGAAAAAGTAGAATAGTCCTAGGCCTGTCCTTTGTTCTCAACTATCAAATAATCCAGTTTCTTTCCATATCCTGCAAATCTACCTCTGCAATCATTGTTCAAATCTGTTTCCTTCCCATAGCTACTTACCATTGCTCTAGCTTTGATAGATACTTTTGGCATCTACTATAATAGTCTGTCTTTCTGATTCCAGTCACACTCTCATAGCTATATCTCTGCTCTGCCATCAGAGTGGTCTACATAAAATTCAGTTTGGATCCTGACAATCTAATGCTTAAGACGATTCAAAAGTTATCACCTACAAGATAAAGTAAAATCTTACATAGCATGCCAGAACATCTACAACCATGTCTATCTTTTCAGTATCCCTTTTGATTTTCTTTCTTTAATTCTTTTAGTCTATCTTTTCAGTCTCCTTTTTGATTTTCTTTCCTTAGTTCTTTTGTTTGTTTTTAACCTAGTACCTACCCTACATGAACATGACAACTTCTTATGGTTCCCCTCAACTTTGTAATTTTTTTTGTCTTTGTGCATTTGCTTATAAAATTGACTCAAGGAATGATAGAGCAAAAGAAACTGTCTTTTTTTTTGTTTTTTACACATAAGCTTAGTTAAACCCAATTCATATTGTTCACTTCAACTTTTTTATATCACCTTTTGCTCCCCATTTTATATTTTTCCTCTGAAAACCACTGCAAAGTTTATCTCTTTGCACTACCAAATCCTGGTACAAATGCTACACAGCCAATAACTCTCTGTTGAATAGAAGAAAACTGAATTAATAAGGCATATATTATGGTTGGCATAATCACAAGTTCCCTTAACCAAATTTGTTTTTCTAAACTTTGTTACTGGAATCTAAACATTCAGTAAATCTTTGTTTTAGACAACCAAACAGGCATAGCTTGGGTATAATTTCTTAAAAATAGGTGAAATTAATTTTATTTGTAATTAGACATATTTTACTGGCTGGACTTGGTTAATTTTAAAGAGTAAAAATGAACCTCAGAGCTCCCCCATCTTTAAATGTCTGCCTTAGTTTCCGGTTGCTGTTATAACAAATCACCACACACTTATTAGCTTGAAATAACACAACTTTATTATCATATAGTTCTGGAGATTAGAAGTAAAAAAAAAAAAAAGTGGGTCAGCAGAGCCATGTTCCTTTCAGAAGATCTAGGGAAGAATTTCTTCTTGTTTTTTCTAGCTTGGAGAGGTTGTCTCATTCTTTGACTTGTGTACTAGGAGATGTGTCTTCCATGTTCTTTTCTGACTCTGACTCTCCTGTTTCTCTCTTTTCTCTAAGGATCCTTGTGATTACACTGAGATCACCTGGGTAATACAGAAGCACCCTTCCATTTAATGACCCTTAACATATCAGCAAAATCCCTTTTTCCATATACAATAACATATTTACAGGTTCTGGGGGTTGGATATCTTTGATGAGACATTGTTCTACTATCACAACATCTATTTACATGCCTAAGTATGGCAGCTTTCATTTTACAACTGAGAAACAGCTCATGTATGGGTTTGGGATGGGAAACTGAAGGGTTGAGAAAGAAAGTAGGAATGGATTGTTTGCTTCCCATTAGGCCCAGGAGATAGTTTGAGCTCCTCAGTTTGGCAAAGAATGGTTCTGAAATGGTGAATATTATTGGTTAGTTGGTTGATTGATTCCTTCTCTCCATCTATAGTAGGATTGCCAAATTGTAGCTATAATGTCATTTGAGCTATAATTGCCAATTGAGCTATAATGATCTCATGTCTAAATGACATAATTGACTCATGGTGTTTTTCCCTACCCTCTGCTCTCTCAAATTAGTTCTTCATACTATGGCCAGAATACATGGCCATAATTATCTGAAAATGCTTTAGGATTTTCTGTATAATTACACAAACTGGTATATCTGTCTTGGAAAACAGTTTGGTAATACCTTCTAAAGTTCAAAATACTCATGCCTCATGACCCAACAATATTGTTCTTAAATTGCGTTCCCTAAATATGCTTTCATATGTTTGCACCAGAGAACACACACGAGACCATTCAGAGTAGCATTTTTGCAAGAGTGAAAACCAGAAGCAATGCAATGTCCATCAATAGAAGACATGAAGAAAAGTGTGATGTATTCATACAATAGAATATGGTATAGAGGTGAAACTGAAAAACTAGAGCTACACACATTGACATCTGTGAATCTCAAAATCATACAATGCTAAACATAAAAATGTGACAGATGAACATATTTGAAATTATTTCATCTTTTATAAACCTCAAAACAGGTAACACTAAACAATAGCAAGTGTGTCTGTGTTTTTGTTCACAAAGATTAAGATGTGAGATGCCTACAATGGAGAGAGGGAACATCTATTTGAGAGAAAAGACTTTCAGACCATGCAGGTAACATTCTGTTTTTAAGCATGATGGTGGGGGTACATGAATGTTTATCTTACTTTTCTAACATCGAATATACATGATTTATATACACTTTAAAAAAAACACTGAGGAAAAAATAAAAAACATTAGGAATCCAGGCCCAAGTGTTAGGCACATATCTACTGGCTGTTTACTTCAGCAAATGTTTGAATCTGAGTTTTCTCACTGTTAATATAGGATTTGAAATAGGTGATCTTGAAGGAGTCCTTGAACTCAAGTTCTTGGCTGTTAGGAGATATTTAGTCTTTGAAAACTTGGCTATAGTGATTTTCAATAAGCCAGAATAAGATTCTTCTTAGGAAGGCTACATTATGTTCTGATTATCATAGAGGAACATAATAAACTTGAAGTTCTCCAAGTGGTGCATCATGGTTAGACGTGACTCTAAATAGAGTGATACATTTGTGAATGGCTAAAGAGTATATTGAACACTTTAATTTCTGACATAGGAGAAATAGTAGGAGCAGCTACTTAGGATTAATAAAAGGAATGAAAAATTATGAAATCAAAAGAGAGCATATACCTATCATATCAAAGGAATTTTTGCTTTAATAGAAAATTAGCTTCTGGAACCATGTGTAAGTCACAAAGCTTTGTTTATGCATACTATCTGAAAGCAAACTACATTAAAAAGTGATTTAACATGCTATTTGGTCTTTGCATAGCAAGATTGGAGTTTGGCTTCAAAATTGAGGACAATATTATTCAGACTAAGAAAAGCATTTTATCCTGTGATTTTAGGAAACCAAGAAATTGTCTTTCATACCATGCTCTGACCCTAAATATACAATTTAGAAGTTAACTATATGTTTATGAAATACAACATATATGACAAAGCATATCTTTCCCCCATCTTTAAATTCTAATAAAACATGGAATATCTATAGGAAGGTAATGGTAAGTTGATATAATTTAGGCTTGCAGGCAATAAATAAATATCTTAAAAATTTTTATGAAAACTGACCTGTCAAGCTGCTAAGACAGATTTGCTATTGTGGAATACTTTCAATTGCCAAAATAATATTTGAAATTTTTTTCAAATGAAACAAAGCAATGCTGCAGACAAGTTATATATTAGTTGAATTGTTAGCATTCTGTTCTAATTTCCTCCATAAACCAAAAGTATTAAGTGTCATGCTCACATCTGTGGCCTGAGCATAAAGTTGACAAAAATCAACCTTAATGGCTTTTCCCACTCTAAAACAATGTCTAGTTTCAATCTGTGGTTTTAAAGTAAGTCTGGAGTGTCAAAGTAATATATGCCTCATCTTCTAACCATTTTGAGTTTTCATTTTGAACATACTTTCACTGGAATCTGATTTTTTGAAAAAATTTGGTTTATGGTGATATTTTGTTTTCATTTTATTTCTCAAATGTTCTTTATGTCAAAAGCTCAAAACCATGAGGACTTTAGTAATGATCTAATATAACATTTTAGTTTTAGATATGCAGAAAAGTGTCCTTTTTATTCCATGGGGTCCAACTCAATGGGAAGTGGAAAACTTACTCCAAAACCATGTTCAAAGGCAGTGTCAGCTGGTGTGTGTAAATCCTGGGTGAGTTGCTGATAGGAGTTGGCTACAGCCTGTACCATTGTAGCCTTATAAAAATGATAAAATTATATAACAAAATATTTAATGTATTTTTTTGTTTAGACCTCCCTACACTTAAGGGAAATTAATTCACAAGGCTCTCTTCTGTGCTTATAGCAAAAACTGTAATATGTGACATCTCTGATTTCTGACCCTCGGTATAGTCTGTCTTTGGCTTTTGCTTCCAATAGAGAATAAACATCTTTTGATTCAGCTCATTGAAGTAGACCTATTTTTTTCTAATTGTACTTTTTGTGGCCATAGCCCTTTGAATGTTCATCTGAACTGCTTCAGGGTTCAGCGATCAACTGTCTGTCACATACACAAAACACAGATCAGCTGAGTGCTAGCAGGCTATTTTTCAGGACTGGCACACTCCAGAAATCTGGCTTTATTCCTTGGGAAAATTTGCATCCTGTTATTTGTTGTTAATGTAGCTCCTAGGTGACCCTAGTGAAAATATCCAGAAAGTTGAGTGTGATGTTGTTGACAGTTCCAACTCTAGCAGCTGCTTCCTACGATGGACATCTAACTTTATCTGGTGGCTGATGATTTTGTTGTGGTTTAGTATTCCACTGACTGGATTGTGTTAGGTGGTATTCATAACACACAACTTGATCTCTGCCTTCTGGGAGCCGACTCTGCCTAATTCACAGAACTCAAGAGAGAATAGGGCCACCCACTGCATGTCTGGAAGACCAGTGAACTTTCGCTTATCACTCTCAGCTTTTGAATTTATTTCACTTTTTTCTCCTTGGTTACTAACACTCATGATTTCACATGCTTCATTCATACTCAAAAGAACAATTTACCCAAAATAACATGAAAAACTATCTCTAAAGAAATTATTTGAATCTTAACACTGAGCTGAACTCAGACAAGAGTAAGTTATAGTTTCTGAATTTCAAACATCAGTGACAGAGGAATAACTTTGCATAATGAATTTTTTCTTCATTGCCCACTAATGCTGCACATGAATATGGACCTCAGTTTGAGTCTGTAATTAACAGATTCACATAATATTAATCCATGTATGTCCATCTAAATAACTCCTTTTAGAAATAGTCATTTCCTCAAATGGGAGGATATCAGCTGATCCATTGGTGCATTAATAATCCTTCTCACATGAATGATTAGATTATTTATCACAACATTCTGACTTCTAGCCTTTTGATTATTGGCATCAGTAGGGTGTACATGACATATATAACAAGGAAGGAAGACCTGGGATTTTAAATTTACTAGAATATGTAAAGATACCATATTATATTAGTTTTCTATTGCTATGTAACAAATTATCTCCAAATTTAGTGACTTAAAACAACAAAACTTATTAAATCCTAGTTTCTGAATTGAATTTGAGTGATAGCTGAGTTCTGGTGCAGGATTTCTCTTAAGTCTGCAGCCAGCTGTTTACCAGGGTTCAGTCATCTGAAGGCTTGACTGGGGCTCAGATACCTTGCTCACATGGTTCTCTGCAGCACTTGAGACTGAACCCAGGGTGCTCTAATAATATGCTACAACCGCAGCACTTTTAAAAATTTTTGTTTTGAGACAGAATCTGGCCCAGTATCTGAGGCTGGTGTCAACTTTAAATCCTCATGCCTCAGCCTCTCAGTAATCTCTGGGATCATAGGCCTGTGTCACCAAATCTGGCTTTATTCACATGGTTCTTTATATGAGGTCTTGTTTCATTGTTACCTGGGCCTCTTTATAGGGATCCTTGAGTGTCCTTAAAACATGACAGCTGGCTTCCCTCAGAGCCAGTGACCCAAAGGAAAGAGCAAGGATGACCCTCCATAACTTTCATGACCTTGTCATATTCCATAAATTCTGCTGTATTCTACTATCAATCAGTCAACTCCCTATTCTGGGAGAGGGGTATTAGGTTCTACTAATTGAAGAGAGGAGTAGGAAAGAGCGTGTGGACATACTTTAAAACCACTATAAAAAACTGAAAAGGTAGGAGGAGGATGCTGAGGAAATTATCCTACATAATTGATCCATTAAAGATCCAGCTGTTTTGGAGATATATATATATATTTCAAAAGACATATCTTTCAAAATATATATATTTTAAAAGAAATATATATACATAATTGCTGTAGGATTATTATTTTTATTCTTCTTAGTTATATATGACAGTAGAATCCATTTGGATAAAATTATACAAGCAAAGATTATTATTATTAAAGTCTAATAAATTGCTAGAGAAGTGACATGGAAATTATATATTGATTCTCCTTTCATTCTATACCATCATATGTTAATTATGACTCTCTTGTTGTCCCAGGATGTTGAGAGTCTTTAACCTGGGAAAAATGCATTTTAAGTGCTCTCTTGTTCTGAAGGCCATTTCTTACATTTCTCTAGGACTTGCTAAAAAGGGAAAACAAGAATTATATCATAAGCCTTAGCCAATGTTGCATGAGATGATAACATTTTGAGAAGAGGGATCTGAAGTAGGAGGAAGATACTTTGAGAAAGATTACTGACCTATTGAAAAGGAAGTTGTTTTCTCCTAACCAAAACTAAGAGGAGAAGATGCTATGTTAGTCAACTCTTTGTCATTGTAAAGAAAAGACATGACATGAACAAGTTAAAGGAAGACAGATTTATTTTGGCTTATGATTTCAAAGATTTTAGACCATGGCCAGCCTGCTCCATTGCTTTGGGCCTGAGGTGATGCAGACCATCATGGTAGAAGGGCAGGACAGAAGCAAACTGTTTACCTCATGGCAACAAAGAAGGAGAGAGAGAAAGAGAGAAAGAAAGAATGGGGAAGGGGCCAAGGACAAGACTTCCTTCCACAGTCACCTACTTCTTCCAACCTTGTCCCACCTGACTATAACCTGATGATCCAATCACTTTTCCAAAGCCCTGCCTCTGGACAGTGCTGCATTGGTACCAAACTTTTAACACATGAGATTTTGAGGGACATTCCTTATCCAAACCATAATAGATACCCTCTTTAAGAGAATCACTTATGGTGAGGGGAAAATGACATATTGCTCCTGGTGGTTGCTAGCTAAACTATGAAAATGAGTAGGCCCCTTCTAGGCTGCAACTGGAGTGAAGTGGATTAGCAAATTCTTGGGTGATCCTAATCTGTTTATCTTGGCATCAGTAAGTACCAGAAGTGTTTTTTACTTTTACCTAAAAGAGTATAAAATGTGAGAGGCTCTCTAGGGTAAGTGTTGAAGGCCATGTTGAGGAGAGAAGGCTGAAACTAACTCCATTAATGGAAGGGCAAATGTGCATTTCCTTGAACCAGAGAGGGCACTCTGAAAGGAGGAAAAAAAAAAAAAAGACCTTTAGAGGGCATGTCTAACAGGACAAGGAGACCCAGCAAATGGAGGTTTATAGGGCTATTAAAATGAGGACTAAGGATGCCATATGAAATTATCCAGAAAAAAATCTTGCCCAAGTTGGTAAATGTGTAACGTTGAAGGTTTTTATGGAGAGGAAGTTCCAATTAGCTCCCAAAAATTAGACGCAAGAGAAAGCCAGTGTTTGGACATCTCCCATGACTGGTTTTCCACCAACCAAGAGAGAGATATAGTTGATGTGCATTAATTTAACCTAGATTTTTCCCTTTTAACACTCATTCTTTTCCCCAAATATCAGACTTGAGGAAACCAATGGAAGCCCAGTGAGTCATGGATGAAGATGGAAAAGTAAGTTAGAGTGAAATCTCAAGATGTGCCCTTGTTTCCAATGACTATGACATTGAGGTCTGAGGGAGGTTAGATGAGAAGCTTAACATTGAGTGGGAACTGAATATTTTTGATTTATGTTAAACTGAAAAGGAGACGGAAAAGAGACTGTTCTAATGCCCGAAAGTAATCAGAAAACTATGGAATGTGTCTTAGATATGGCTAATAGGCAAGAGAAGGAAAATATGACTAAATAGTTTTGAAGACAGATATAGAAAAAAAATTTTAAAAATGTTTCTACTTATCCTCTACAGCCATTCAATAAATTGGTTGCATAAGAGATCACTGGGCATAATGACTTTAAACTGATATCCTCGCATGCTGGATGTCTTGTTCATCACTTGTAATAAATAGGAACAGTGTGTCTCTGTTCTCCCTGAGTGCTAATCCTGTTAAGGCTGTGGAATGAAATGGTGAACTTGAGAGGCTCAAGCAAATGGCACTGAGGGTTATGCTGGTCTAACAAGGGGCCACATGCACACTGGAGTGTACACAATGTTGCCTCACCAGTTATATGAGTGAGCAGATCTGAGTAGACGTGAAGAAAGATGGTGGTCAGTGAGTAGGCAATACTGTGGATGTTTCTCTAGACTGAAAGCAGAATAATTGCACTGTGGCCTTCTCTGATTCATTTAGAAATTATTTGAAATCTTTTGATTTCTTCAATTTTTATGGAACCAGTTTTGTAGATAATAAATGAACTAAAGTCAAAGGATATCCAAGAGGAAAATATAGTTAAAATAATAACCATAATAAAAAACATAATTGTTCCTCATTGCTCTCTTTTATATCGGTTAACTGGTTTTCTTGGATATATTTGCCTTGCCATAGCATTGGCAAAGATTTCCTTAATCTTTTAAACATATCTGACTTTAAACATTTAAAATTTTCTTCTCTTCATAGACATCTGAATAGTTAGGATCGCTTTATTCATCACTAAAGAATTATGTTACTTTTAGAAGTGTCATGTGAAATTTTTTAACTGTATTTTTAAGCCAGACTTAACTGTTACCATTCATGTTTAAAAAACAAGTGACATCTCAGCTCGCCCCTCAGGGAAAATGATCGAGTGTTTTTTTTTTTACTTTTTCCTGCTTAGTGCAGTTTTACATAAAGAGCTTCTTTTTAAATGCTTGAGAGACTTTTCACCCAAAGGAGCTGTTGTTTAAATTGAGATTTGTCTTACATGTTCAATGAAAAACACTGTGTCAGTGTTAAAGGCACTCCTAAATGACATGGTCTTCACTGTCATGTGTTAGTTTACTGTATGTATTAGATATTTAAAACAAGCTTAAGTAAAACAAGATTGGTTAGGGTTTCTCTAGAATAAAGAGTACAGAGAACAAATGGAAAGATACTTGATTCCTTGCACATGGTTTCTATACTTGACTCTGCTGGCCTCTCATTTTATGGTTACCAGATTTATGTTCTTTGAAATTATGGACATTGGATCAAATTCTCATGTTGGAAAACATTCAGAGGTGACATTAAATGAGCATGTGATTTGAACAACCTACAATTTTTACATAGCTTTGGATGACCAAAGTAAAAATATTTCCCACAAAAGGGTGTAAATTTGCTAAAATTGAACACAAATTCCCTATAGTGTAGTAACACAAAGAAATTGATTACTGAAATATTCTGAAATTTCTTTTCTGAATTTTATTTTAAACAATTTCTATGGAGAAACATTTTATAGATACCAAGGAAATATACTGTCCATTCAATTTACAAGGTTAGTTTTAAACAAGCTTCTGTGACTGATCTAACGTGAACCATTACCAGGGAACCTTGTTATTGATGTGACAAAATTATAGCGGAATGCTCTTAGAACATCTAAAGTCAGTGTGGTAAGGACTTTTAGTCATAAGTGATGCAACAAATAGAGTTATCAATTTGTATTCATTTTTCTGTTGCTGTGTGACAAATCACCATAAACTTAGCAGCCTAAAACAACTCCTGTTTATCCTCTCACAATTGTGTAGGTCTGAAGTCTTAGCACAGTGTGACTGGATTCTCCATTCAGTTTTACTAAGCTAAAATCAAGGTATCTAGTGCTGTGATTCTTTTGTGGGTTTGGGAATCTCTTCCAAATTTATTGGCTATATGCAGAATTAATTCCTTGAGGGTGTAGGAGGAAACCTTCACTATTTGCTAGGTATCAAATCTCTGACTTCCTCTCCTGCAACTAGTCATACTGTCTTCTTTTAAAGGGATCCTGTGATTAGGTCAGGTCCATTTAGATGATAGTTTTGCAATATAATATAATATAACATAATACAATCATGTGAATGATGTCTCATGGTGTTTACATGTTCTGCTTAGTCTCGAAAACAGGAGATTTTAAGGGGTATGGGTCATGGAGGGTCTGTGATCTTGGAATTTTGTCTGCTACATACCTCTAAATACACGAGTGACTTTAACTGCATTCTGTGTTATGTATATTGAGGATGATGTGAATCAAGAAAATCTTCCTCTGAACAATAATCAGGAGCTCTGGCTTGTCTACTTCAAGGTCTGTGGCAAATATGCAGGTAACAGTTTTTAGCATTTAAAATAAAATGCCCATATTTTTTACTTATAAGGAGATTATTGGCTCAGACACTTTTACAGAGATATATTCTTCTAAAATTCTCAGGCACAGGTTAAAACATTTACTAAATTGGTCCCTTCCCAGTTTTTTTTTGTAATAAATAATAATATATGTCTCTTGATCTTTGAGGTTTCCAAGAAGAGCACGTCTGACATTTTGTGAAATGAACTTGCTTAGCAACAGCACATACTTTTTTCTTCTTATTAGTGCTCTCATATTTCAGTAGAAGGTAAAAGTTTATTTACTTGTTGAATTTGTTTCAGTTTGTCACACACATTTTTAAGAACATGCATGCTGAAGTTGGTGGGTTATAAAAGGAGTTAAAACTTAAGTTCCTTTTTGTCCTATATTCTTTGTAAGATCAAGTAGCCAAGGGCCTTTGAAGAAGTCAGACAAATGCATCTGAATACTTTCCATCAAACGGGAGGTAGAGGATCAAGCATGGATTTTCTCTTCATAGCACTTCTGGCAAGAGGCTTCTGGAATAAGATTCACATATTCCTCCTCCAACTTGGTTAACCACAACATCTGTTTGTCTCTATTGGCGTTTGGCCATTGACCTACTGTCTCATGTAGAAGACACCCACCATCCTTCTTAAGACCAAACGTCCTTGAGAAACAAGCCGTTCTGAAGTGATTTCAGTCAGGGAACTAGTCACAGGCCAAAAGCAAGACCTGGTTACATCATCTAAACTCACTGGAAAGGGAATTAATTTTATGTTTTTCTGTGAATTTGGAGATTGAATTATTAATAGTATCAATTTATTTGGAAGGGGAAAGGTCAAAAGATTTAAACAGGAACACAGCAAACACACTCTTTTTATTCAATACAGTACTGGATGTGTAGATTCACTTTTTTGACTAAAAGAATCATCAAAGGAGTTTAAATTGACTTTCATAAATGTAGGGAACAAAAATTTAACTAAAACTTCATACATATGTATGTGTATTTATGTGTATGCATATATGTGCATGTATGTATAAATATATAACCATTTTGAAATCCAAGTACTTTTACCAAATTTAAAAAAAAATGATTTTTCTGATATACAGAAAGAGCTCATAACTTTGCTGCAGAGTTATTGCTGCTTCTAAAACTGATTGGCATCTGCTGGGCACAACCAGGAAAGGCTTAGTACAGGCCATTGCCCGTGAGGTTCTGGTGTTAGATATTTCAACAACAGCTCTGCTTTGATCAGAGACTCTCTCAACGTTGGTACCTCTCTTTGAATTACTATCTGGCTTTGTCCTGGCCAGCCACCCCCTGTCCAGCTCTGACAGATCATTCCACTTCTATTCTTTTTAAAATTTTCAGATTGTTAGAATTTACCTGAAATTGTTTAAATTATACTACAGTGAAAGCAAGCCTGGCTCATTTACAAAGCAGGAAGAACTGAACTGGCAATCCAGGTTTGTTCTGCAAAAACTCCTCTCTAGGTTCCCTCACCAAGGCACTTTTCCTTGGACTTCTGAAGTCAAGTGCTCAACTGTGAATTTTTTTCCTTCAATCTTTTCTCCAATACTTCTGCTTTCCACCCTATGCTTCTGATTTCTGTTCTTGTCTCAAAATGAATATTCTCTGGTACCCCTCAGGTACCCTCAGTTTCTGGTAGTCTTTCTTTTATGGTTCTCTCATATGACCTTGGCTTGTCTATGGCCCAATTCAGGTCTTTTGCACTCTACCCTCTGGAATGTACTGGAACAGAGGAAACCTGAGGGGACAAGATAGAGCGGTATGTACCCTAGAGGAACCTATTGACTGGTAAGAATGTCAGACTCTCATTAATTAATTAGATCATCAGTCTTTCATGCTTTAATTCTAAATACTTAAAAATATGAAAATGTGATCTTTCTTCTGTTTTGGTTATTTTAAAATATTCTAATACCCACTCACTTACACCAATGCTGGTTTTTAACCTGTTATACATCACTGCTCTGAGATTCTCACTTCATCTCTCTCTTTTGGGTCAAGGAGAAGAAATAAGTCATGGAGTGGATGGATTTGATCTGAGGCTATCCTTTGCCATAGCAAGCCTTGGCCCTTGAGATCTGACAATCAGTGTTTCTTTAGCCCATCAAATTTTTCATACCTATGAAAATGCCACTATGTGACCATGCATACTAACCAAAAAGAAATTACTAAGAAATAAATGTAATCTGTTTCAGAAAAGATTGTTTCAATATACAGGGTACCTTCCCCATTTAACCTTTATAATTTAGCCTGCAATATTTTCTGGAAAACATCTTAAGGAAGTATGCAGAATCTTAGGTGTATTTATGATAAAATAAAATATAGCAAGTTTAAAGAAATTATCTAGAGACCACAACAAGTGGAAGGCAGATCCCAGAACTCCACACTTTAATGTTCTAGCCATTGGGCTTCAGAGTCTTTCTTTGTTCCTTTTGCCAAGGGATGACCAGAGCAGAAAACATCCTCAACTAATTAGTCAGGCTCCCCATCTGGTGATTATTCTGAGAACATCTTGTGTATTACAACATTTCAGCTGCAATTTCAGCTTTGTTCACCATTGGGGGTAGCTCTTTCCAAGGAAATGACCTTCTGATGGAGTAAGGAGATTTCTTCAGCTGGAAGTTACACGTTACATATTTAGAGTGTTTGGTCACTTCAGATCTGTGCAAGGAAGGGGAGGAGTAGGTTATTGCAAAGTTCCTAAGATTATATCTAATCCTACAAATCAAATTTGATTGCTAATAGATTTAGCCTTATGTAAATAAATCTTTTACACTTTTAATCTGATTTTAGAAGAGTACTATGATAATATTTTAATTTTTATTAATTGAAAATCCAGGCTATTTCAATCTTTTTTTCTACCATCACAAAATCAATTTATTGCATTAGTAAAAGATTCTCTAAATCTGGCAACTATACAAAATATTGGCCAGAAAGCTAAGTCTGTACATAGGCATACCTCAGAGATATTGAGGGTTTTGTTTTAGACTTCAATAAAGTGAAGATAAAAATAAAGTTACATTTTTTTTTGTTTTCCAGTACATATAGAAGGTACGTTTCTAGTATAATAAAATCTATTAAGTATGAAATAACATTATATCTGGAAAATAAAGTATCTTCCTTGATTAAGATTATTTTATTTCTAAAACCACTAATGGATGGTGGTGGCTGAAAGCTGGGTTGGCTATGGCAATTTCTTAAAATTAGATAATGATAAAGTTTTTAGCATTGATTGAATCTTCTTTTCATGAAAGATCTCTCTATAGCATGCAATGCTAATTGACAGTATTTTACACAAGGTAGATTTCTTTCAAAATTTTAGTAAGTTCTTTTAAGCCCTATCATTGTGTTATCAACTAACTTTAGGTAATATTATAAATAATTAGCTGTTATTTCAACAATGTTCACAGCATCTTCACTAGAAGTAGATTCTGTCTTAAGAAACCAACTTCTTTGCTCATGCATAAGAAGCAACTCCTCATCCAGTAAAATTTTATCATGAGGTTGCAGCAATTTAATTCCTTCAGGCTCCACTTCTAATTGTAGTTCTCTTGATATTTCCACCACATCTGTAGTTATTTTCTCTGCTGAAGTCTTGAAAAAAGTCATTTATAAAGGTTGGAATGCAGTTCTTCAAACTCCTGTTAATGTTGATATTTTGACCTCCTCCTATGAATAATGAATATTCTTAATGGCATGTAGGATAATGAGTCCTTTCCAGAAGGTTTTCAACTTACTTTGTTGAGATCCATCAGAGAAATAACTATCTGTGGCAACTTTAGCTTTATAAAATGTATTTCTTAATAAGATAGTCAAAATTACTCCTTGATGCATAAACTGCAGCTGAATGTTGGGTTAGCAGGCACAAAAACAATATTCATCAATTGTGCATCTCCATGAGACTTCTGGGTGACCAGGTGTATTTCAACAGCAGTATTTTGAAATATGCTGGGCTGTACATTTCAATAGTGAACCTAAAATATTCAGTAGACCATGTTGTAAACAGATGTGTAATCATTTAGGCTTTGCTGTTCCATTTATAGAGTACAGGCAAGATAGATCTAAGTGTAATTTTTAAGGACCCTAAGAGTTTTGGAATGGTAAATGAGTGTTGTCTTTAACTTAATGTCATCAGCTGCATCAGCCCCTAACAAGAGTGTTGGCCTGTCCTTTGAAAGTTTCAAGCCAGGCATTGACTTCTCTAGATATAAAAAAGTTTGAGTGACAGTGAGAACAGTGAGGTTGCTGAGTCTACACTGAAAGTCTGTTTAGTGTGTGTACCTTCATCATGTCAACCAGATCCTTGCTTTTATTTATTTTTTTTGGAGGAGGAGTAATGGGGATTAAACTCAGGGGCACTCAATTACTGAGCCACATCCCCAACCCTATTTTGTATTTTATTTAGAGACAGTGTCTCACTGAGTTGCTTAGTGCCTTGCTTTTGCTGAGGTTAGCTTTGAACTCGTGATCCTTCTGTCTCAGCCTCCTGAGCTGCTGGGAGGCATGTGCTGCCTGATAGCTAGATCTGATCTGCATCAGCTCTTGTTGCTTCATCTTGTACTTTGATGCAATAGAGATAGTTTCTTTTCTTAAACCTTACAAATCAACCTCTGCTAGCTTCAAACTTCTATAACTCCCTCACCTCTCTGAGCCTTCCTAGAACTAAAGCAAGTTACAGTATTCTTATGGATTAGGCTTTAACTAAGGAAATGTTGAGGCTAGTTTGGTTTTACTTCTAGACCACTAAGCCCTTTTCGATGTCAACAAAGCTGTTTTGTTTTCTTATCATTTGTGTGTTCACTACAATAGCACTTTTAATTTTACTCAAGAAGTTTTCCCTTGTACTCTGACCTTGACTATTTGGTGTGAGAGGTCTAGTTTTCAACCTATCCTGGATTTTAACATTCCTTCACCACTGAGCTTAGGTATTTGCAGATTTTTATTTAAGGTGAGAGATGTGTGACTCTTCTTTTAACTTGAATATTTAATGACCAACATAGAGCTGGCAATTGGATTAATTTTAATATTATTGTGTTTTGGGGGATAGGACAGAGTGAGATGGGGTAATGGCCAGTTGGTGGAACCATCAGACTACATGTGATATTTATTGATGTAGTTCATCATCCCATATGTGCATGGTTTATGGTACTCCTAAACAATTACAATATTAACATCAAAGTTTACTAATCATAGGTCACCATAACAGATATAATAACAAAAAACTTTGAAGTACTATTAAATTACCAAAACTGTGACACAGAGATGAAGGGAGTATGTGCTGTTGTAAAAATGGTGTTGACAGACACTCCATGTAGAATTTTCATTAAACTTCCAATTTGTTTTAAAAAAGTATCTGTGGCATGCAACAAAGCAGATACTAATCTTTCCTCTATACTTTCTCCCCTTCTTTATTTGATTTCTCTACAAATTAATTGACAGTTGGTTCATGTCCTATGAACCTCCAGTCTACAAATTGCTATTTTGATACAATTTATAACTTTGTACATTTTCTTTACCTTTATGATATCAAATCCCTGGTACTATTTCACTCCTTTCTCTCTTAAGTCCATTACAGAGGTCATTAAATAATGACACACTCCTTCCTAATGAGCTATGGGTTTGGCCTCAGAATCCTTCTCAACTTATCTAATCCAACATTTAAGTGCATACACATTCTGAGCTCTTGCAAATTTGTACATCCACTGTGGATTCCTCTCATAAGCTCAGACTCCTATACAGATGGTGTCTGATTCGAAATGGCTCATCTTATAATTTTTCAACTCCATGATAGGACCAAAGTGCCATGTGTCTTTCACTTTCAGTGTAGTATTAAAAAAAATCACACAAGATATTTCACACTTCATTATAAAATAGGCTTTGTGTTGCATGTCTAAATCCAAATATAGTCTAATGAATGTGTTCTAGGCACATTTAAGGTAGGAGAGGCTAAGCTATGATGTTTGATAAGTTAGGTGTATTGCATACATTTTTGACTTATTGTATTTAGCTTACGTAAGTTTATGGAGATTTAACATTATCCTGAGTCAAGGAATATCTTATACCACTCCCTTCCTGATATTACTTTTTGGATGTTTACTAGGAATCTTGACTTTCACATGTCCAATATCAGGCCTGTGATCTTCCTTTCAGAACCTTCTTTTCCATCTTATTAAATCACTTCTCTCCTTAAGTTTCTTGTGCTACAATCCATAAGCATCGTGGACCTACTTCTTTCCCTCTATCTCAGACCCATGTTGTCAGAATGTTCTATTGGCTCTATCTTTAAAATAAACACGTTCAGAATCTAAGCACTCCTCAGATCCTCTAATGCTACCACCTTGGCCAAGACAATACCAACTAAATACTCATTTTTATTATTTACTTATATTATATTTCTTCCATTTGAATATTTGTGCCATGATGATAATTTTCAAAATGTAAGCATTATTGTGAAAACACAAAAAGTATTGAGAACTAAGTATTTGTGTATTTGGATTAAGGAGAATGTGGCACAAATGTGTAAGAGTTCAGTTTTCAAGCCATGGTAAATGTAGAAATAAGAATTCAGTGGGTAACGTAAAAGTGACAGGAAACACAGGACAGCTGTGAAGGCAGTAGGACTTGAACATGGTGTTTGCTCAACAATAAAGCAAAGGAGATGGATAGAGGGAAAGTTGGAGGAAAGATTCAGTGGAGAGAAGTGTACCAAGGCTCCAGACAACAATCTAATATTTGCTTCTATTATGTGAATAGATTCAAAATGCTGTCAGAGTCATGTCATGAGGATTTCTGGACACATATGAGGAAGACAATGCTTGGTATTATTGAAAAAGGACCAATAGAACTGGGACCAGTTCTAGATTTACAGCTGAAATCTCAATCCTTCTCATAACAATGCTACTCCAATGCATGCCTAAATCCAAAGAATAAGGTCATCTCTCCTCACTTAAGAGAGGGCATAATCTCTCAACAATATTTACTTCAGTTATACATTTCCTTTTGTTTATGATTTGTTTCATCAAGTGAGGAAATAAATTTTTTAAAAAGTAGATTTTATGTCAAGTGAAATGATTTTGGTCACATGAATACACGAATAATAAAATGTTTAGTTTGAATGGTTCAAGTACTTATCCCTCAACAAAAACAAGGATTTAACAGATACTCACAGATTAAAAGAGTTCTGAAGTACAAAAAAAACTGAAACAAACTCAGTGGAACACAACAACCAATGATAGCTCCATGAGAGAGAGAGAGAGAGAAAGAGAGAGAGAGAGAGAGAGACCCCTCCAAACTTCATGCTGATGCAGACCCTGTTTCTTGAAGCTGCTTGGAGCCATCACTGTGTTCCTCCCAGTGTTGGAGCTACTGAAACACCCCTCCCAGACACTGTGCATGTGCTTATGTTCTGAACCTGTTGCTACCATATGTGTTCCAGATCTGGTGATCATGTGATGCCATTGTGCATACCACCCAGGTGGTGCATTCATGTCCACATGGAAGTGAAAATCTCTGCCAGTTGAAGACAGGGCACAAAATCTGGAAAAGAAGACTACTTTCAAAGTTACAAGGAACACATACACAAAAATGAGGGAAACATAACACTACCAAGGGAATCTAATAAATTTCTAGTAATTAACCCCAAGGAAATGAGTTATACAAATTTCCTGGCAAAAAATTCAAAATAATATTTTGAAATAAGCTCAGTAAACCACAAAAGACACAGAAACAACTCAACAATGTCAGGGAAATAATGAATAAACAAAGCAAGAAGTTTGATGTATAGAAATCAGAAAAGGGAACCAAACAAATTCTGGAACTGAAAAATGCAGTGAATGAAATACAAACTATAATAGTGAGCTTCAACAATAGACTTGAACAAACAGAAGAAAGAATCATTGAACTTGAAGATCAATTGTTTGAAATTATTCAGTGAGAGGAGCCAAAAGAAAAAAAAATGAAAAAAAAGAAGAAAACCTACAAAATTTTTGAGACATTATCAAGAAAACCAATAGGTGCATTATGATGTCCCAGGAAGAAAAGAAAACAAAGAGGAAGACAGGGGAAGAAACTTATTTAAAATAATGACAGAAGCTCCCTATGTCTAGGGATGGAAATAGACTTCCAGATACAACAAGCTCAAAGTCTCCAAATAAATAGAAAATAGATGTATGCTGATATACATTATAATTAAATTGTCAGAAGTCAGAAAGGTAAAGAAAATTTTGAAAGCAGGAGGAAAAAGGTTACTTGCTACATATAAAGAAGCCCTTTCTAAAAGGAAAAAAGCAGAAACCTTGCAGGACAGGAGAGAGTGTAATGATATATTAAAAGTACCAAGAGATAAAAATCTGCTATACTAGCAAAACTATCCTTTAAAAGTGAAGAATAGATAATAAAAAGCAACATCAAATTGTATTTTTCTATTATACTTCAATAAATGCGGTGGCAGGGGGCAGTGGGAGAGGCTAGGTATGACAAATTTAACAAGCTCATTTTGAAATCTGCATTTAAGTAACAATTTCTGATGTGAAAAATATTGCTATTTTTACTAAATGTGCACAAGAGCTTTCAGATTAAAATACTTGCATGTGTAATTTTAATAGAAACATAGAATTTCTTAGTTTGAATATAAATTAAGTTTCTACAACAAAAATTGCAACTTCAAATTATAATCCTGATATTTTTTTCCCTCAGAAGAATTTAACTTTAAGTGTTTTAAAAGAAAAAAATCTTGAAATGTTCAACATGATTAATAGATCTTTAATGTGGTATTTTAAGGAGAAATTTAAGTGTCTCTTGCAGGTTTGCTAAAGTAGTACATAACTGCATATTTTTTTAACCTTCCTGGTGGTTGAACATTAATTAGAATTGTGGTATTTTATTTAGCCAAAGGAATTACTATTACTGGTTATCTATTAGATTTGTCTATCAATAGCCTCTGGAATAGGCTTGTTTTTCTGGACATATTTTGAACTTTCAGAAACATAGGTAGCTAGGAAAATGGCTTGCCATATTTAGAATTTAAATGATTGAACAGAATCTGGTATGTGTTTATTTTGAACTCACCTTCACTCTTCTGTCCTTAAAAGGGCAAAAGATGAAAAACCATTTCCCAGGATTCCTTTCTCAAAGATTCCCAGGTTAGATTCTGTTGATGAGAAGACATAGGACCCAATTCAGATGCTGAATGAGGGAGAAACCATCATTTTCTGGCAGTTGCTGTCTGGGGATTGCACTGTGATTTGGGTAATTCTTAATTGCATTAACTCTATCAGCAGTTTCCCTGCCATTTGTTCTCCCAGCCCTTTCCATGGTTGTGTAACCTGCTACTTCCTGGTATTAAACAACTTTCTACTTGATACCAGGGTGTTTGCTTCCATCATCTTTTGTATGAACCCTACTTCATTGAGTATCTGTGTTTTTTGGAGTGTTGGATGGTTGGCACATTTGGCTAATCCAATATATTCCCAAGTGGCCTTACCTGGGAAAAAGTGCTGAATTTTTTAAAAAATTCTAGCCACAGTCCTGGTCCATTATTTTTCTAAAGGGTTTTAAGTAAGTTCCAGTTTTTTTCTAACTAGAGAAAGTTGACCCTAGTATGAACAAACAAAAACACAGTAATGAATATTGATTTAATATAAATATAAGTTAAACATTGAATGTAATAGTATAAGAATCCCTGAAAGACTAGGGGCCTAGCATAGCCTTGCAATAACCATAGATAGCCTCTTTTGGATTCTTTCTGTTGACAGGATGTTTAAGAGTGGGGGCACGGGTCCTGGGGAACCGAATATTTTAGAATAATAATGAAGAAGAGAAATATATTTATGCATAAAATTCAGATGACTATGTTTCTTAAATATTTTGGATATGAAAAGCAAGACTACATATAAGCTTGCATATGTTATCACTCAATACTATTTATTTGATAAACTTTGCCAAGAAATTAACTTTTCTTCTTCATTCTTCCATGATAAGAAATGGAAAGATTGGAAATGCCATGTGTTGATGCTAACTATGTTAAGTGTACATGTTAAGTGTACATGGTTAAGTTTCTTAATAATGCTGTAAATTATTTTATTGTCCCAGATTTATATGAGGCTTAAAATTGCTTTAAAAACGTAACTAAGATCATGCAGCTAAATTGTAGTAGAATTAATATTCAAATTCAGGTTGACATTCCTGATTGATTCACCCAAAAATGTTCATTTACCATGATACAGGGTTTAAGTTAGTTGTAATATTTGTTTTCTTTGTCTGCCATTACAAAATAACATGGACTGTATAACTTAAGCAACGGAAATTCATTTTGTCAAAATATCGGAGGCTGAAAGTCTAAGATCAAGGGTCAGCAGGGTTGATTTCTCCTAAGGCTTGCAATGGCTACCTGATTGCTGCATCTTTGTGTGGTCTTCTCTATATTTGTACTTTTTATTTTAGTGTCCCAGTGTGCTAATAGGATACCTGTGCTTTTGGAATATGGCCTTTCCTAATGACCTGATTTTAACTTAATTACCTTTTGACTGGCCAATCTCCAAATTTATTCATATTATATGTCAAAATGTGAATGGGGATGGTTATTAATTTAGCCCATAAAAGATGTTATGAACCCAATGTTGGAAAAAAAACAACAAAAAAAAGAAAAGTAAAACAAAGACTCTCCTGTCTTCAAGGAATCTACAGGCTAGTTGGTAGATTAGCATTAAGCAAAGAATCACACAAATCATGCACATAGCTATTGTAATGAATGCTCCAAAGGGGAGTTAAAAGTTGTTGCGAGAGCTTATTATGGGTCTCATCATTGCAGACAGGAAAGGCTTCCTTGAGGAAGTAATGACTGAGAAAAGGGCAATGAAGATTGGTCCAGACAAATGCATCAACTTGCTTGGGAGAAGGCCCCAGTGTGGAGGAAGCTTAGGGGCTTAAGAGGAGACTGATAGGTTTTTGGTCTTTTGGTTAGGATTTTGATGTCTATGCAAAAGTACTCAGAAGCTATTAAAAATCTCAAAATTGATTAGTGTTTTGAAGAGTACTCTTTCTGCTTGCAAAACATTCAGCTGATTGACCACGTTTTCCATTCACTTTTCAATTGGTGGCTGTACTCATTATGCACATTCAGAGAAAATTTTTGCAAAAAGTTAGCTTAACTTTTTAGCCTAAGGTTGCAAGACATAAAAATAAATTATAAATTTTCAGTTCCACCATACAAAGGGAGATTCTATAATCTAGTCCTTGAAAAAGAAGACAAAATACTAACAACATTGATATTAATCAGTATCTTTCTTACAGTTAAATCTTTCTTCGGCATCTCCTGTCTGCCTCCACAAAGTTCTCAGACTGTGGATCTATTGTTCATGCAATGAACATTACTAACTTCCTTTTGTCCCAGTGGGTATTACATGATTACACCAAAGCGGAGGAAAAAGTTTGAAAGACTAATGACAAAAATAGTGAAGTATATGTAGGCAAATGATTAAAATATTAAGTGCTTCAAAATGGTGCAATTTGATATTCCAGGTATAAAATTGAGTACGGATGATTTTTTGAAAAGCAAAGTGCTTTCTATTTACCTCTAAAATATAACTTAATAAGCCTTTATGTTTAAATGTTTAGTTTCTTTATAAAAATTTTAAAAATTTGTGATTAAATTATTTTCATTTTATTAGATGATATTTGATCTTGATACAATGAATTTTGGAAAAATAAAATTTCTCTTCATCTTCAGAAGAGACTTCTGTACTACTGAAGTGATGTAGAAACCAGGTAACCTAAAGTTCAAATGGAGACCAAAATATTAATTTTCAAGTTATAGAATATTTAGCAAAGGGAGGTAAAGTTATAGTCATCAAAACACCTTTCAAATATGTGGGAAACTGAAAGATGCCACAAATATCAGCACTAACAAACTTATGAATTACATTTATCGTGTAGTTTTAGGATCAAATTTCCCTTGATTTATAGGAAAATAAATAAATAAATCAAAACATGAACATTTACTGGTTGTTAAAAATTACAATGTATTTTCTAGAGCTTCACAAGTAAAATGAATGACTTAATGGGAAAATGAACAACTTAATGAATGAATGACAAGTGGGTTGTTTTGGAAAATGGTTCCATTTTGAATAAAGGGCTTGCAGCATTATGTTAACAGCATGAAGCTATTTACTGTTAAATATAAATTTAAAAAGTCATTTTTCTGAGTATAGCCAAGTGAGTAGAAGTGAAGAAACTGCCAGAGCCTCTCTCAAATTAAAACTCTGTTGCTAGATTCAGTCTGAAAACTTTTCTTTTCCTTTTTGCTCAAGGTAAATTTTCTAAATGTCTAATGAAAGAAGTAACTAAATTAGATATTCCAACATCTGCTATTATTTATCCAAAAATATTTAAAAAAAACATTGCCCCAGTGGGGTGCCGTGGCATAGCACACTTATAATGCCAGTGTCTCAGGAAGCTGAGGCAGGAGGATCAAAGCTAGCCTCAGCAATGATGAGGTGCTAAGCAACTCAGTGAGACCTTATCTCTACATAAAACACAAAATAGGGCTGAGGATGTGGCTCAGTGTTTGAGTGCCCCTGAGTTCAATCCCCAGTACTGCTCCCCCATTTGCCTCATTCCACTCAGAAATAATATATGTAATTCATGCCATTTCTCAAGTTGTGCTCCAAGGTAGGCAAAAAGGGAGCATGGATAAAAGTACTCATTGAAGCTGACAAGTATCTCTAAGAAAATTTTAAAAGAAGCTTAAATTTGTGTAAATTTCCTTAATTTTGTTGACATTTGTTTTTTTATTTTTTTAATTTTAAAATTTATTCTACTTAGGTATACATGACAGCAGAATGCATTTTGATTCATTGTGCACAGATGGAGCACAACTTTTCATTTCTCTGGTTGTACGTGATGTAGAATCACATCATATATGCAGTCATACATGAAGCTAGGGCTATGATGTCCATCTTATTCCACTATCTTTACTGTCCTCATGCCCTCTTCCGCCTCCCTCCTCTTTGACTAAAGTTCCTCTATTCTTCCCATGTCCTCTCCCCCATTATGGATCAGCACCCACTTATCAGAGAGAACATTTGGCATTTGGTTTTTTGGGATTGTCTTACTTCACTTAGCATGATATTCTCCAACTCCATCCACTTACCTGAAAATGTCATGATTTTATTCTCTTTTATTGCTGAGTAATATTCCATTGTGTATATATACCACAGTTTCTTTATCCATTCATATATCAAAGAGCATCTAGATTGGTTCCACAGTTTAGCTATTGTGAATTGAGCTGCTATAAACATTGAAGTGGCTGCGTCACTGTAGTATACTGTTTTTAAGTCTTTTGGGTATAGACCAAGGAGTGGGATGGCTGGGTTAAATTGTGGTTCCACTCCAAGTTTTCTAAGGAATCTCCATACTGCTTTCCATATTAGTTGTACTAATTTGCAGTCCCACCAGCAATGTATGAGCGTGCCTTTCCCCACACAAGCTCGCCAACACTTATTGTTGTTTGTATTCTTGATAATTGCCGTTCTGACTGGCATGAGATGAAATCTTAGAGTAGTTTTGACTTGCATTTCTCTAATTGCTAGAGATGTTGTACGTTTTTTCATGTGTCTGTTGATTTGTATGCAATTTACCAAAATTTTATTGAGAATTTTTGCATGTATGTTCATCAGGGATATTGGTCTAAAATTTTCTTTCTTTGATGTGTCTTTGGTTTTGGTATCAGGGTGATACTCGCCTCATAGAATGAGTTTGGAAGGGTTCTTTCCTTTTCTATTTCATAAAATAGTTTGAAGAGTATTGGTATTAATTCTTCTTTGTAGGTCTTGTAGAACTCAGCTAAGAATCCATCTGGTCCTGGGCTTTTCTTGGGTGGCAGGCTCTTGATGGCATCTTCTATTCCCTTGCTTGAAATTGATCTGTTTAAGTTGTGTATGACCTCCTGGTTCAGTTTGGGTAGGTCATATGCCTCTAGAAATTTGTCAGTGTCTGGGGTTTTCTTTTTACTGGAATATAAATTTTCAAAATAATTTCTAATTATACTGTACATTTCAGTAGTGTCTGGCATGATATTTCCTTTGTCATCATGAATTTTAGTAATTTGGGTATAGACATGAAAAATTCTGCCATTCAGACATGTCTCATTTCTCAAAAAAATAACTTTCAAGGATTTAAAAATATGTATACTTGGAATTATAGAAATATCAGTCTCTTGAAAGATCTATTCATTTAAAAAATATTTCTGTTACTAGTGTCAGACATGGTAAATCTACAACAACCGAAAATGTGGGAAATTAGTTATTCGTATATGAATTTCCACTCATCAGTTTTGGCTGCCTTTACTGAAGGCTTTCACTAGAAGTGCTATCAATTTTCACCTCTCCTTCATTCCCATGCTGTCTTGCAAAAACAAGAGGATGGAGAAAAAATAATCTAAAGATTAAGGGACTCTCGCACAAATTCACATCCAAAATTAAAATAAGAATATTTTGGACTACTTATTATAGTCAGTTTTCATCCAGCCTTCCAGGCCCCACCCCCACCAAAACCAAAACAAACAAACAAACAAGAAACAACTTGTAAAAATTGGAACTACTTATTGTTACACATAAAAACACAGACTTAATTTCCTATACCTTTCCTGAAACACACTTGGTCTTGTAAGAGAGTGAAAATAAACAAGACATTTATAGTACTATAGTCTCTTGGGTAGCAACAGCTGTGGTTTTTTAGCAGCAACGGATTGGTAAGTTTTTATTCATCTATGTGGGACTCTCCCATCCCTGACTGGAAAGCTTCAGTTGCCTCTCCACTTTGTTTGGTAGATATTTACAATCACACTGTTTTTTCTGGTGAAGGCTTCTAGATCTCTGTGATAGAAAAGAGCACCAAGAGAGTTCTTATGTTCTTAGAGATGAGTAGCTCGTGCAAATACCAAAGTATCTTTGAAGAAAAGTTCTTGCCAAGGAAAGGCCAGTTGCAAAAGTAAAGTCTTAATGGTTCATTTCCTTCATTGGTTACTTTAAAAACATTTGTTTTACTTTACTAGTAATATTGCTGCAATGTTGATTTTAACATTTAATATTCAACTTTCACCAATATCAGAATAGTATCCTAAAATTCAGTGGATATTCAGCAGCAGAGTTATAGCATAAGAGTAAGTTACTAGTGACAGATACAGTCTAAGGTATGTTTTTATTTGTTCTATGTAATTTACTTTATGTTAGCAGGTTTAAGAAAAAGACTTTCAAGGAAACCATGGATAAATTTAGATCCTTTCTCTCAAGAGTCATTAAAATGTGTCCTTTAGAACAGTAAGTAGGCTTATATTTATTGAGACAACAACCAATATTCTTATTTTTTTCCAGGTAGCTAGTAGAAGCATTCAGATATTTAAAGTTAGCACCAAAGGAAAGTTAACTGTTTAAGAAGCAAAACAGTATTTAAATGGATATATTGTAGCAAAATCAGTTACAATTTACACTGAAACCAGTTATCATGACCTGAAAAATAATATTCTAACAGCAGGAAATTTTTAAAAATTTAAAATCCTTTTACTTTAATGAAAATTATGTGTAGCTCCTTCAGCCCATTTGCCTGGCTGCACTTTAGTCTATGTGCTTAGCAGTTCTTAGAAGCATAAGGAGTCTTTAAATGATCTG
Organism: Xerus rutilus; assembly: GCA_028644305.1. Classification (NCBI taxonomy): domain Eukaryota; kingdom Metazoa; phylum Chordata; class Mammalia; order Rodentia; family Sciuridae; genus Xerus; species Xerus rutilus. Next base: position 74,102,475 of record CM053406.1, on the reverse strand, counting down.
TTTCAATCATAAAAGAGGAAATATGTAAGTCCACAGCAATTAAAATAAGAATTAGCTCTTTTCCACTTAGACTAAAAATATCTTGAACAATCTATTTTATTCTTTAAATATTATTTGATAATTATTTAAAACTAAAAGCAATATTTAAAATTTATTTCCACTGGGATATTCTACGATTTTCAAGTCATCCTTTATGGGTATCTGTATCTGCATAATGTACACTTGTTTAAAATAGATCATCTTTGTATCTTGCAATGACAATATCTCATAGTTTGGGGGTATATTTTAATGAAAATGTGATTATTTAAGATTAACAAAATATATGAAATGCAACTACTAGCTCTTTAGTAATTTAAAAAATCATTTTGGGCTCTGAATTTCTCACTCATAAAATAGTAATAGTAATAAGCAACATCATAAAATCATTGTTAAAATTATGACCCACTTATCAAGTACACTACCTAATATTTGATTTATTACTATAGTTATTATTTTCACATTTGGACAATAGAGATAAAATATTGTATTCCATTTCATTAATTTGACTAAGACATATTTTATAGACAAACTCCCCGTAGTATACATAATTCAAACTTACGAAGAAGTTGTAAAAGTTAAAAGACGTATGACATGTCATAATGAGACTACATATTATCATTTCAAGAACAGTGAAAAAAAACATTCAAGGCAAAAGAATTTTTTAAAGTCTGTGTTGTCTTGTTCAGTATGGAGGTAAAACCTCTGAAGATATTAAAACATAGCTGAAGTTGGGAGTAATATATTTATTTTTATATGTGTATTTTTATGTGTGTAAATATAGATCCATGAGATAATCTGTGCATTGAGGTAATTACATAAACATTTAAAAAAGTAAAACTAAAACAAAAGTAAAAATGAAACTCTCACCTAGATTTATCAGCTAAAAGAATACCTTAGAAATAAATTATCTAATACAATTTACCTAATACAGTTTATTTCCTTGTCTTTATTAATATAGTTTTTGCTTATTGTTTTTTTATAACTATTGAATTAATATTGAGGTAATAGATAACCTTAATAGATACCTTAAATCCATATGTATTTTAAAGAAAAATTTAAAAAACCCTTAAATCCCACTTTCTCCATGTAGTTTCTTAATCATGCATTTTGTTTTCTAAAAAAGTAATGATTAAAATATACCCCTATGATTTTCAGTTTTTATTTTTCATTTTGCCCCTCCCTTATTTAGAATTGATCCTGAGCAAAACTATGAAAGAGTGATTTTTCCCCCCTTTTCCTTCTCATTTCCTTTTCTGTAGATGGCACTGTTTATCCAGAGGTGGTGTCAGGGCACATCCTTGGAGTTGTTTTTCCAAGTGGTGATGGTGATGGATTTACGTTGATCCCACTCTGCTATTGAGCCCAATTTTGTTTTTGGTCATCATCCTGCATTTGCTGGACTCCTGGCCAACACTAGTGGTTCTGGTTTTGCCCAAGAGCAGAAGAAAATTAACTGACCCAGAGAATGCATTCCAAGTTATCAACTAAAATGGAAGTTAGAGGCCCCCTCCCAACCATCTTTCCCATTTCTTCCAATCAACCATAGCTGTGCCTAAGGGCTAAGAATTCTAGGGTATTGTCTGTACTTAATCCTGTTCCCTTCTCTATAGACAGGGCTAGGGGGGTACAACATAAGAGAAAAACCTATAAGTGATGTGTATTTTCAAAAGGTGGCCTAGGAATTACGAACTCTGTATTTTTAATATTTTCTAGCTGTACGTTGCCCTACTAAAGGTGTTATATTCAATACTTTCCAGAGCTACCCTAACTTCACATTGACCTATATCCTTTGCCTTTAAAAAATTCTTAATTCTTTCATTGAGTTGTTTAACTTTTACATTTCCAGACAACCTAGTCATCAGAGAGCTCTTATATTTCAGAATTCCTTGCTTAAACAATATTTAGCCAGCTGAAGAGTTCAAGTAACAGACTTTACATTAGTCTCAGGTCAAGAATTCCTAAAAAACAATGAAAACATTATCAAAAATATACTTATGCAGAAGATTTTAATTGTTCTTCCTAAAAATATGGGATTGCTGTAATGTGTCAATTTTTATATTTTCCTAATGTACACATTTAGTTCACTCTTCACATCTCAGAAGATGAAATGTCCTTTTTTGTTGTTTTTTTGGTGATTCTGGGGATCGAACTCAGGGCCTTATGCATGCAAGGCAAGCACTCTACAATCTGAGCTATATTCCCAGCCCCAGATGAGAATTCCACAATTAAGGAATATATTTTCATATTTTCTCTAAAGTACATTTTGCACTCTGTATTTGAATGCTGTTTATAGAAAAGAAAGATCTATTTTAATTTTAATCTGTAAAATAAAGAAAAAAGAGACAATAGTCAAATAAGCATACATCTTGCCATGAGAAATGTAGTACTGTAGAAATGCCACGGCAGCCTGTGGTCTAGTCTCATGTTCAATTTCATAACAAGGAGACTCCTCAAAAGCAGAATGACATAGATACATTTGATCTTGTATTTTAATTTTATTATTTACTCTACTGGCAATATCGTAACTCTGATTCTAAATGATTAAAATACATTTCACTTTTTATATTTAAATTGCCATGCTTTCTAATCTCTTAGTTCTCTGGTACAATAATTGAAATCAGCTAAAGACAAAATTAAGAGAATCCACTTAAGAATTTAAAAAAATTTTTGAAACAATATCAAACAAAAAAATTTTCAAGTATAAAAAATAAAAGTCGTGACTCAGTGGTAGAGTGCTTGCCTAGCATGTGTGAGGCACTGGGTTCCATTCTCAGCACGACATATAAACAAATAAATTAACAAAATAAAGGTCCATTAACAACTAAAAAAATATTAAAAAAAGAAAGAATAGAAAGCCTTTGCTTTTTATTATGTGTCTTAGGATCTGATAGGATATTTCATCACTACCCTCAAACCCCAAAGAGTTTGGTGTGTATTTCCTACAAATAAGGATATTCTCTAACATGATCACATATAATCTTTCATGTCAGAAAATTAATACTGATATTTTATTGCCATCTACGGATTCCACTTGTTTTCAAGTTGTCCCAATATTCCTTATAGCAAAAGGGTACAGTTGAGAGCACATTATATAATCTGCAAGGTTTGGGACAATGGTTTCTGTGAACTTTGGCTTGCTTCTGGATCCTTTAAGAAAGTCCTGTTCACTTGTTTGAACACTTTCTTACTTTTTCCCCCCCATAACAGGTTTCTTCTTAAATATTCTAGCATAGTCCATTTTCTAGCATATGCTCCATTCGGTATTTTCCCTGCCCCAGCCATGAATTCAGACATTTCTCCAAGTCTTCTTTTGTTGAAGAATGGTAATTAGAAATAGAGTCCCTAAGGAATTCCATCAAAATAGAAGAAAACTCAGTGGAGCAGAAGAAGGGGATTGAGGGGGAGGGAGGAGAGATGAGATAAGACAAGAACAGTAAAATGAATCTGACCTCACTTTCCTATGTACATATATTAATATACCATATATATATATATGTAAAAGTAAATAGCATAAAGATCAATAGTGCATGGGCTGGGATTGTGGCTCAGCGGTAGAGCGCTTGCCTCGCATGCGTGAGGCCCTGAGTTCGATCCTCAGCATCACATACAAAGCAATAAAATAAAGACATTGTGTCCATCAACAACTAAAAAAATATTAAAAAAAAAAAGATCAATAGTGCACAGAGAACAGAGGGAGGAAGAGGGAAAGGAAAGGAAAGTTCTAGGGACTGAATTAGAGCAAATTATATTCCATTGCTTTTATAATTTTGTCAGAATGAATCTTAATTTTAGTTGTAACTAAAAAGAAGTAATACAAAATAAATAATCAGAAAGATTATGAAATAAAAAAGTAGATATCATAGTTTTGTACTTAATGTAAGGAAAATATTTTAAATGTTTTGTAAACATTTTCTGCAAGTTTTAGGGTATATCCATTATAAGATTAAAGGAAATCTCTTGTTCTTAAAAATAAAAAAAGAAATGGAGCCCCGAGGGTTAGACATGCCTGTTTCTATTAGGTGTTGCCATTTTCAGGAGATTTTGGTGAGCTCATAGGATACAACCCATTCTAGCCCAACACCACAGGGTCAATCCCATTTTTCTCCTTTTACACATTTTAAACCATCATCTCCCACAGTGAGACATCTAACTACCATTATCCTTATATACTTATTTGACTAATTCCCTGCATGCAAAGCATCTCTCACTGCCACTGCTGACCACTTTTCTTCCTAGGTACTTTGCTTTTGGCTCTAGCACTCCTCAATACGGGCACTTTCCTTAATCCACTTCAGTCCCCAAACCTGATCCTGGCCAGCCATACAACACAGATACCTTTCTCACTTGCTCAGGGTTTGAGACCCATCTTGGAGCCATCCAAGCTCCCCTCCCTTGCCTGGCATCACCTAAAGGTTTTGAGATGAATCCCTGGGAAAAGAGAGAGAGCAGAAAAAGTAAAAGCCATCTTTTATGTTTTAAAGATTCCAGTTAATTCAAAAGAACCTGCTGTTTGACATTCCATGACACTCTTTAAAATGCCATGTTTATCTTGATCTCTCCCAACAGCATCAAATGGTTTAGGGCTCTTTTTCCTTTTATCTCTGTCTTGAAATATTTTTCTCTTTTGTTTTTGAAAGCAATACCATGTCCTGATTAATTTTATTTACTATTTATCATTTTCCTAATTTTCTTCATTGGTTCCTTTTCTTGAGTTCATCCATTTAAAGATTAATCATTTTCAGAGTCTCTCCTTTAGAACTTTTATTTGTAATGGAACAACTTGATATGATTCATCAAGGACTTACATACTATTGCCTTGAAAATCTAACTGTTGGGTCGGATTTACTTGTTTCACAGCATAGAACAAAAGCTAGATTCCTGCTTCAGCAGCATAGCCAACAAAATCTGTGAGCCCTGAACACCAAGTCCTATGAATATAAGCTGCAAGTTTATCTATGGTTTAGTGGATTGACCCAGGTTCTCACAAGCATACCTGTGGGTATCAAGTCCAAGCACAAAGTTATCACCAAGCTAAACCAGAAACTTAGCATATAGGTATTGGGTTCCAAATGAGTTGCCTGTAGCCCATGAAATGAGATGTCCATTACCATAGGTTATCTGGCTAAGAGAGTGGGTAGTAATCAAAATTTTGTGAAAAGGATGTGGGACCCAGATCATGAGAACCAAAGGCAAATCTAAGGCTATAGAATAGGTGAGTGTAGGAGCAGTTTCCAAAAAATGCCTAGCAGGACTGCACTGACATCTAGGTAGTTGAAACATCAGGCCTGGGCATGTATGAATGGCAGGAGCTAGAGATAGTGATTATTTTTATTTCATTCTGGCAGTGGGAGGTAATAATGCATTTCTGGTCATTCCCTTGTCTCTGTTTCTCTTTATTAATTGGTGAAGCTCTCTTTACTTTTTATTAAGGAAAATATAATATAGATTTTTTTTCCAAATTAATGTTTAGAAATATTTGTGCAAGGAATAAAAATGAGCTGAAAGTAAGAAATTATAGCAATATACAAATTCACATGTTTATGTCAACATAAGCTAAAACAGAAAAATAGGAAAATTTCTATTTCTTACATGATCTCTGTCACAATTTTTGATTAATTAATTTTAGATTGTCCATTTACTTTCAAAAGAATAGCACATGATCTAATTCTTTTTTGTTATTGGTTTGTTTTAATGAAAGCCAATTTTAGCATAACTAACAATTTTAGAATACCCGAGCAATTGCAAGGAAGTAATTTATAACATTATGAGGTAATTTACCTGTAAGTTTAAAACAATAATATTAATGAGACTAAATGACATATTTTAAAATAAATTGAATCAACCAAAGAAAGAACTTGAAAATCCTGTTCACACTGTCCTAATTTCATCTCCTTTTGGATATCATATCATTGATAGAAGAGTAAGGACAGAGTGCAAGGCAGAATGTGAAGAAAAACAGAGAAGACTGAGCTCATGTCCAGCCTGGACTGCATCTCAGCACAGTTCATATTTATCAGAGGTCCCAAGTGTGGTGGTGACAAATCCTTTTTCCTGGCTTCTTGCCTTCCACAAGATTAATAAATAACGAACTCAATATTTTAGGAAAGAATTATTTCATTATCATATCTTTCTAAAATATTTACTTTGGTTAACAGCCACTATTCATTCATATTTGAAACACAAAACACTATGATCTATATCTGTATCTATAAATCTCTGCTTGAAGACAGTATGGCATAGCATACACACACACACATACACACACACACGATATGTTGTGTTCATACACATAATGCATTGCTCTGACACTAATGATCATCACTTTCTCATGCTGGCTTACAATTTTATTCTATGAATTTGCATTTTGATTTCATGGCTAGGTTTGGAAAAGGTGCTTTGAAGAAGAAGAAATGCTGAGGGCTCTTCAGGATTTTAAACCTCTACATCTCATAACCAATCCCAGAAAGCATTAGTGATGAGGTACAGGGAATGAGTGCAAGCAAGTGACAGCTGAAAGCTGCTGGCACACACAGGCTGCCTACAACACTGAGCTTGCCCTAGAAGGGCAGATCACAGAGGGGAACCTTGGTTTGACAGTCATCTGTTCAAATCTGCCTTTTCAGGGAAAGCTACCACCATTTAGAAATTAGTTATCTCTTTGCTGATTTATTATCTGGCATAAAATGATTACAACTCTCTTCTTAATGAGCAGAAGTGTTTTATGTTATCCTGATGTCAAAGGAACAGAAGTAGCCAAAAGCATAGATGAATGCAATTGTGTAATATCTAGTAAATGCCACTGTGTATCATAAACATTAAGTTCATAACTTTCATCCAAAAATGGGATTAATTTGATTCAAACCAGATGAATGAAGAAAGTAGCTACTGTGTAAATAGTTCACTAGTTACTTTTCCAGACAGAAAACAAACTTTCTATAAATCATTATTGAACTATTTAAAAGACTTTCATAGTTTGGTCAGGATAATATTAATTTTTGGAATTTTTAGAATGTAATATTTTCCAGAGATAAACTCTAAAAGGATAGATGAATAAATAGACACATAAAAATTTTAAGTGATGCAAAGCAGATTTTTTTTTCAGTTTTAGAATGAGATAGAAGTTTCTAGGTAGTGTTCTTAAGGCATTATATTGAGACAGGTATGAAGAAGGCAATTTGTTTTTTGCAGACCTAGTATAATGACAGATCTATAAAGAAAATCTTTGTGATATTTGCCTCGGATCTTGGTTATTGATTCATTATCTACTTCAGCAAAAAAACAAGTAGTGAATTTTTTAATGAAGAATGCCATTGTCTATCTATCAGTGTGTAAAGGATCACAGTGGTCCAGCCAGTTCTGGTTCCATTAGCCTGGCCCTAGGTCCTTTTTTTTTTTTCTTTTCTTAATATTTTTTTAGTTGTTGATGGATTTATATTTTATTTATTATTTATATGTGGTGCCGAGGATCGAACCCAGTGCCTCACACATACTAGGCAAGCACTCTACCACTGAGCTACAGCCCCAGCCCCCTCTAAGTCCTTCTTAACATCCTGTTCCTATACACTTGGGATGGTTAACACCAGTGAAGGAAAGAGAAGAAAGAAGAGCAACTCTCTAGACCAAGTCTGAATCCCTTTTCTTCCAAAAGGAAAATTTCCCTGTGCAATACTTATCATCTCATTTCCTCCCTCCTCCTTCCTCCCCTCCTCCTTCCTTTTTTCCTTCCTTTCTTCCTTTCTTTTTTCTCTAATTTGCCCAGAACTAATCCTCCTCCCTTTTAGGCTCAGAACCTGTGCTGAATTTTCATCCTGCTCCACTTTTTCTACCTGTCCTCCCTTGAATTGTAAAGCCTGAGGATCTTTCAGTAAATTCCTGTGAATTTGTTCTGATTTTCATCCCAAGTGTTCATATCCATATGCCTTGGGATAAAGGTAAACCATAGAATACAGAATTTTTATTGAATATTAAAGTGAGATATTATCTGGAGGCCAGGTTCTGTTTTATTCATTTTTATACTTCCCTCTCTGACAAATAGAGAAGCTAACACAGTGCTTGGCACACAGTCAAGGGCACTTAATAAATAATTGCTGAAAAATGGAATAAGACATACTTGAATTCTAGCTCTGGTCCCAGTAAGTGGGCCACAGGAACTTTTGTTTTCTTTCTTATAGAACAAGAGTAATGTGGACTTCAAGACTTACCTTAACTAAATGAGAGAGCTTACTTTAAAAATGCCTTGTACAATTTTGAGAATATCATAGGTCCTCAGTAAATATTAGTTCCCTTTTCTTAGGCTACTCATTTAGTTTTCTTGACTCATTTAGCTCTCCTTGATTGTCACAAGGGAATAATATATTTCTTGGAACTTCTGGACAGAATTATTCTGAAAATGACAAGTTTAGGTATTTAAAAGTCCTTTTCCAGTATTAAAAAAATGATGTAGGTTATTGTTAAGGTATTAAAAATCTTTATGACACTAAGGTACTGGGAAATAAGATTAATCAAATTATGTTATGTGCGTGTACAAATGTGCCACAATGAAACTCACTATTATGTTAAATTATAATATAAAAAAGAAGAAAGTAAAATAATCCTAATGGTCTAAGGGATTTACAACAAGGCTGAAATTGAGGGAATTTTCTTTTCAAGGATAAAAGTACTTAATTTTTTAGGGTGTTTATGATTATTCATGGCTTGTTAATCTAAAATGTTCACCTTGGTGGCCATCAGCAGGTTTCTGAGACATCATCTCTGCTGGGGTTTAAGTTCTGGCTTTAGTACTTACTAGCTGTGTAATCGTGGGCAACTTTTCAATGTCTTTGATTTCCCATTGGTGCAATATTGATAGAGAGCTGAACCTGTGGGGCTGGGATGCTGTGTCACTGCAAGAGACAATGTGTGGAACATATTTGTAGCAGAGAGCCTGATGTGTCCCAGGTACTTAGTATGTGCTTTAAATAGAACCAGCCTATATTCTTTATTTGTGTTTTCATTTATCTTAAGAGTACTGTGTCTTGACAACTTTAAATTTTTGGTCAATCCTTTTTTATGCTTCTTTACAAATGAACGAACCCAGCTTTCCTATGTACCTGCTTGAATATACCACAGTGACTCTCACCATCAAGTATATCCACAAGAGTCTAATTAAAAAAAAAAAAAGTAAATAGCATAAAGATTAGTAGAGTAGAGGGAGGAGAGCATGAGACTGGGACTGAATTAAAGAAAATTATAGTCTGTGCTTTTGTGATTATGTAAAAATGAATCCCAATGTTCTATATAATTTTAAAAATCAATAAAAAATAAATATACATCAAAACAATGCAAACTAGAAAGAAACTTTTGCAGATGAGTACAAGGCATTTCACAGAATTCTCTATGAATTGGGTCACAGAACTTCTATGAGAGTAGCTGTACTCTCAGTTCTTTTTTCTATTTCTCCACTGCCTTGGCTTAAGTGTGGCCTACCCTTCCTGGCTAGAGCATGAAACTGTGAAGAGAAGCATGACCACTAATGTATGGGGCAGATCTTAGAGGCAGAAGCTAACTGAACAACACCCGAAGGTCTCTATCACAGATTTTTAAAAAAATTTTTAGTAGATGAACACAATACCTTTATTTTATTTATTTATTTTTATGTGGTGCTGAGGATTGAACCCAGTGTTTCATACGTTCGAGGTGAGCACTCTTACCACTGAGCCACAACCCAGCCCCTATATTACTGATTTTTTGTAAAAAATAAATTTAAATTATAATGTCCAAGTAGAAATCTTTCAACTTCATACCTTTAAAAGAATATCATATTTTATTTAACAATGGGAAAATAAAATCATATGTATTGTGTACAACATGATGATTTGAAATATGTATACATATTATAGAATGGCTCAGTTAAGCTAATTAGCATATGCATTCCTGCACATTTTTGATAAAAGAGCAACAATAACAACAAAATACCCAGAATAGTGATAATAATACCACGTTGCATTCTGTTACATATGTGTTGTTTCAATTTGAAAAGCCTCATTTGTTTACTGAATGAAAATGGATGAGATTCAATGTTTTTGACAAGTTTATTTCGAATGGAACATTCACCACTTTTAAATACTCATTTTTGAAGCCAAATAGCACAAAAATGATTTGAATTTTAACAGTGGACAAGAGACTTATGAATGGCAGACTTCCTATAGACCTAAAACCCCTCTATATTTCAAGCTGATCATTTGGTTTTCCAACTAGAATATGTGCTCATAGAATAGCTATAATAACTCACTCATGTCAATTACTGGCTGGCCATATTTTTAGTCTGCCCCCAAATTGTTTTTGGAAGCTTCTTAATCTCTTCTGGCTTGATGGGAGTTGGCAGACAAGCCAGCAGGGAGCTATTGCGGATTTGTCTGCTGATTTAGGGCCAGAGCTCCTGCTCCTGTCCTGAATTAGATTCATTGACAGCATTCCCTTCACGCTACCCCACTCTTTCCTAGACTTTATTTTAGAATTTTTAAGGTTCTGTTGGATGCAAAGATGATAGATTTGTGGGTAGAGAACACATGATCTGAGAGGATGAGCAAGCAGAAAAACTAGGGAAAAGATACTTGATGTTCAGGAATGTAATATATTTCCATCATCCTGATAATTTTTAGCATCACTTTTAGTTCACAAGCCAAAAATAAATATATGTGTACATTTTGCAACAATACCTGTGTGTGTGTGCTCTGCATATAATAACACACTTGGTGTTTTGCTTTCAAAGTTTGTAGTAGCATTTGCAATATACAAGGAAATAAGAATGGATTGTATCTCTGGCTAAAATTGTTTATTTTAATTTAAAAGGTTTATTAGAACATGTAGTTCTCTAGCAATTAGGACATTAAATGAATTAGCAGACAGTGACTTTATAATTGCTTATTTTTCAGTTCTAAAGTAAATAAAATTATTTTGCATATTAACTTAATTTATGGTTGATGTCAAATAGCACAAACTGTGAAGATGATGTTGATGCTGATGATGACAAAATCAGTGCCTACTTCACAAAGAATTTTTTTTTCACTAGGGATTTTAAGAGAGATGACTATTTAAAAGTATCTAGGCAGCCTTGAAGAATCTTGCATTAAATAATTAGGTATGACACTTTCTTTATAATAGAGCTTGTTTTCAAAAGAACAAGGGATCCCATGGTTTATCCCAGGCTACCATTATTTTCATGGATACTATACATGACCTTTCAGAACTGTACAGGACTGGTTTCTTTAATGAAGTGTCTCATTCTTCCTGGAGGAAAACTGAGCTTTTGTGAGAATACATTTATAATATGAGCTTGTACAATGACACATCTATAATCTTAAAAAGTTTCTGTCCAGCTGTAAGAACATTTGAAGAACTGTGAATAGTAACTAAACTTGTCTTCAGAGATCCATGGATGGAAATGTAACTTTTGATTTTGAAAGTCAGTAATTCTATATGTTTGGTATTTCATTGGGAAGTGCTGAGAACAGCAGAGTCTGCCACAGGGATCCTGGTGTGGGAAGTAACGAAACCAAAGCAAAACAAGGGCTCTCAAAATTAAAAGGATTGTGTTTGTTCCCTTTCCTGCTTGTGTTTACTTTTATTCATTGCCTTAAGATTTTCTGCTCTTGAGACTAAGTCCAACTGTGAGTCTTTACTTCTCAGTCTGGTTTTAGGCTTTCTTGGAGATTGAGTTTGTATTAATACAAACTTTGATAAGTATTGTATTAATACTTATCAAAGCCAATGGAGGGACTTTCTTAGAAAGTGTGCATGATGGAAAATATAATATCAGCTATTTCCCCTGTAATATTTTACCACAAATTATAAGTTGCTTTCACAGAGCCCATTTCTCTGGAACATAGCAAGTACTTTTAAAAGTTTAGGTACAAAAACACAATTAGAACAGAGAAATAAATTCTACTGTTCTATAGCATAGTAGAGTGACTATAGTTAATAACAATTTATTGTATATTTCAAAATAGCTAGAAGAATTTCAAATATTCTCAACATAAAGAAATGATCAATATTTGAGATGATTAATATGCTAATTATTCTGACTTGATGATTATGTTATACATATGTATTAAATGTCACACTATACTTCACAAATAAGTACAATTAATATATGTCAACTAAAAATTTACAAAGAGAATTTACTGAGTAAACTAATTTTATTTGAAAATAATTTTTTTTGAATTTGAAAAAAAAAGTTCTGAAATCTGAATATGATGACATGATGATTTATATGAGGACTACCGCCCAAGAGAACAATCAGATTTCTTGATTTATTTATAGTAAACAAGACAAATCTGTCCTGAATTAATTCTATTTAAGAAATAGTAACTTCTCTTTGTTTCACTTCTGGTCCCCCTCCTGCCTTTTATTTCTTTTATTTTTTAAAAAATATTTTTTAGTTGTTGATGAACCTTTATTTTAATCATTTATTTATATGTGGTGCTGAGAATCGAACTCAGTGCCTCACACATGTGAGGCAAGCGCCGTACCTCTGAGCCATACCCCCAGCTCCTGCTTTTTAGTTCTATCATCTCTTTCTGTTCCTCCCTTTTCCCTGAGGTCCTTTTTTGTCTTGCAGCATTCCTACTTGTTTTCTCTCCTTTTCTTAATATTGTCTCTCTCTCTTTTTTTAAGTAGTCACATAATGTAGTAGGTATTTTTATAACACATATTAAATTAGTTTTATGTTTTGCCAATGGAGTATGCTTATGAAACTTCCTAAATCTTAAAAAGCCTTTTTAAAAATTTTCAATAATATTCTCCTTCAATCATTTAAAGTTTTCCAAAGACACACATCTTCTCTTCCTTTTGCAAGAGAAAAGATTCTGAGGGGAAGAATTTCTGAAGCATTTTTTAATATGCTGATGCAATCCTATAAAAGTAAAACACAAAAGAAAATAAACAGTATGTGTTTTATAGGGAAATACTGTATGACATTATACATTGAAAATTCCTATTCAGAATGGGATCATAGAGAGGATCCTAAACTCTAGGGAGGTATTAATTTTATATCAGAATAAGCCTCAACTAAGAGTTCCTAAGGTACTTTATAAATAGAATAGTGTCAAGTACTTTTCTTGGCAGAACTCATTACTGCTCTAATGAATCACTTCTGAGGGAGGAAATCCATCAATGGTTGAAAAGAAAGGTTATCATTTCACATTCTGTAGTTTTTTTCAGGAACTGGGTGGCTGGAAGCACAGAGAAAGAAAGAGAGTTGGAGATAAGAAATGACAGTTTCCCAGAGATGACAGAAGAAATATGAAGTGTGTCCTTAGGTGTAGTTAAGACTTAGCCTTAGCCAGGTTCCTCTTCTCACAGTAGTGTCACATGTGCACAATCCATCACATTCCCAGGAGCTCAGTGATCACCTGAATCCCATGTAGGATGTAGAACAAAGTCTAATCTCATCAGCAGGATAATGAGTTGTCATTGAGTTGATCGGCTAAAGAATTAAAAAATGCTACTACCTATTACTATTGGTATATTTTAGATATATTCCAAATGGAATTTTCCCGATGATGGATGACATCCAGACCCCATGACTCTAATGGTAGCAACTTCTTTGGAGGGATATACCATAACTCTTTTTTTCCCTATATTGCTTCCTGAGGCTAGAGGGGAAATAATCTTTTGCTCTCTTTTACTCACCTTAACAGTTCATTGTCTCTAAATGCTTTTCCTTTGGTTTACACAGAAACACATTCCTTTCATTTTCCTTTTACTCTTCTTTATAGTTAATAAATAAGCTCATAACTTAGTTTGTATGAATTGTATATGGTTGAATGATCCTTCTTTTAGATAAATTTCTCATCATCTATGTTGAACTTTGTTAATCATAAGAAAAATTTCTCCCCATCTGAAATTTGATAAACTTTTCAAATATTAAATTATTGCAAAGGTGCAGAAGATAATGAGGTAAAGTAAGTGAAAATAGTGGTGTGATGTGGTGTGGGACTGGTTCAAGTGATGCTGTGTTTGTTAGGGCTGGTAAAAACTTAGCTGTTTAAATATTTCAGTGAAATAAAAATTCAGGCTCTGTTTGAAATGTCTGAAATGCTGCTTGATGTATTACTTACTCCTTTTGCAAGACAAAAGATTCTGAAGGGAAGACATTTAGGCAGAAAACATTGCATTTTTAAATATGCTGATGCAATCCTATAAAAGTAAAACACAAATGATCATAAAGAATCATAATCTGAATAGCAGGCACAGCACTTATCTGTTTGGACTAGATAAGCATGAGCCAAAGAGCAATATTTCTATGATTTTGTCTGGAAATGATTAGGGTGGAATATTTTGAAATTTTATTTTTCAGGCCTGTATTTGTGTGTGAAGAGGGCCAGGCTGCTGTTCTCTTTCATGGTGATTTCCTTGAATACCCTGAAATCCACCTGGGCCTCTTTCTTGCTCATAACTGTTGCTCTTACACAAAATCACAGTTTTAAGGAATAGATACAGGTGATAGAGGAAATGGAAACACAGCTTGCAGAAGAGAGGCATATTTCATTGTAAGTTGGAAGACCGATTTATGATCTTGTTAGCATTAATTATTTGATTATTATGTGTCAAAAGCTATGTTCAGTGCTTCCACACACATTGGTCTGTTTAAGTTCAATTGGATATTCAGATACAGACACCATTGATTTTATCATTACAGTGCCTCTGCTTTTCAGTTGGAGAGATTGAGGTATAAAGCAGTTCCAGAATTTTCCTGAAGACTAAATAATGGAGGTAGGATCTGAATCTTGTTACACTGACCTCAGAGCACTGACAGTTAAATACTAGCGGAAGAGTGGTCATTCAGTTTGTTAAAACTCAAAACTAAGGAAGTAACAACCCTCAGAAAGAAGCTATCTCACTTTTAGTTCTGCAGAGAGGTGAACATTTCGTTCTCAACCTCTCCTTACCTTCTGTTCTCCCTCCTATCATCTCTTGTCCTCTCCTCCCCTCTCTTCCCTCCTTGCCTTCCTTCCTTACTTCATATATTCTATTGCTTTCTCTCTCACATAGTCTCTATTGATATTTCTTTCATTTTCTTTCAGCCTTTCTTCCTTGTTTTTATCCTGCATTCTTTTTCCTCTTTCCTTTCATCAAATTAACAAGAAATATGTAATTCTTTCTGAAGTGTTTTGCTTAGCAGCCTAATACGTAGGATTTGACTAATAGTTCCTTAGAGAATAAGTTAAACATTACTTAAGTATGTGGAAGATATTCACACTAAGCTGCTCCTGTTTTTAATTAGACATTATTAAGTATATTTTGCAATTTGAATAAAAGGAAATGTAAGCAATAATTAATTAAAAGTTTATAATATTTTTTCATCTTCATCCTGTTTCTTGGGAAAGAGACAGGATATAATTTTGTACTATTGAATAAATTCTAGCAGGAACTAGACTTGTTATGGATGGACAACTACCAAAACTGATCCAGTGAAACTCTGCAAACTCCTCTCTCTAGGTCACTTAACTATACTGCTGACTTACAGAGCCCTTTGCTGTATCATGATTGCTCTCTACTTTGTTTCACTTTCCTGATCTTTCTGGAGAAATACAGATTTCATTGATGATTAACTACATAATTTCCTAAAATAAATTTTTTTCTGAAGTGATAGAAATGACTTCTGCCCACTGACAGGATGTAAATCCATTAAAAAAAGAGAGAGAAAGAAAATATGAGTAGCCTTTTACATAGCCAGCTGTAATCAAAATAAATTCTGGTGTTTCCCACCAGGTGGCAGCCCTCTTTTGAACTTTAGAACAAAGCTGAGACAAAAGCTATTCTCAGTTTAGAAATGGGACTGGTTCTGGAAAAAAATATCTAGCTAATGGAATTGAATCAGTAGAAAAATAATACACTTCAAACTATTTTAAGATGCTTCTAAAGTCAAATTCATAATGAAATAATATGTTTAAATTGGGAAAAATTAAGTCTCTATAAACAAAGTCAATCAGATTTTAGCTTGAATTTTCCAGGATAAGTTCCACTAAGTTTTGATTTTCATTTTCCAATCAACTTCCTAATTTTCAAGCAAGGATAGTAACCAGTATATATTTAGCAATAGAGTGTCTTACATGATGGCCTGATTTAATTCATAAATCAATCATCAACTTGCCAGTCACACAAGCCTAGATAAACTCTTTAATATTTTCTTCTAAACCATAGCATTGACAGCGTGGATCTTCCAAGTTATACAAAACTGGGCCAGCTCTGCTTCTTGTCCATGACGTGGCTCTTTCCAAATCTAAACTCTCACATATTCTTGCTGCTCTTCTTAATGGCCTTTTCATGTGGATCAGAGCATAACAATTTATATTATACATACATATGTCACCCCGACATAGCCAGTGGAAAAGCAGCTAGTGTCACAGTCCTATATCACTAAAGACATTAAGTTTTAATGGAATAGAATCCAAATAGGATGATGTATTTTACTGTCTTTGGGGTTTTATTCACTGATGATAAACAACCATGCTGAAAACTCAGGAGCATATCTTTTGTCAGTTAGAGAAAATGAGAACAAGTGTGTGACAGCCATATAACAATATTAATTTGAGGCAGCAGGGCAGGGCTTCCTGAACTTCTGTAATATACAGCCTGTACTCTGATATTGACAAATTCAGTCAAGTTACTGAAGAATGTGGGAGGGAGGGAGCCAACATACGAATGACTGACTTAGCTGGAAATAAGGTTTTTCAGAAGTGGCTTCTCTGACACTTGTTATATTCTTGCTTAAAAATGAGATGGTCCCTTCTTTCCACAATGTCCTGTATATAGATGTTGGATTTGATAACAATTTTTTTCTCATTCTGAATTTGCTAATCATCTCAACTTATGGGATTAAATGGCAAAAGTAGAGAAATTTAAGCTTTTTGTTGTAGTATTCTTTTATTTTCTTCCAGTGTAGTTTATGCTTTGTCAAATGTCATATTATTTGATTTCTAGAAGGAAAATATCAATTATAATACTTGATAGACTCACAAAAGTTACGTTTTTAATGAAGTACCTAAAAAAGTTCTATGGAAATATTATTATTCACTTCTTCTATAGTAAAAACATTTTAACCATCTGTTCACATGGTTGCCAGACTTTAAAAATTGGATGCCCAGTTTTAATTTTAGGTAAGTAATTGTAGATTTTTATTTAAGTATATCTCATGAAATATCTGGAACATATATGTTAAAAAAAACTATTCATGATTTATCTGAAATTCTCATTCAGCTGAGTGCCCTATATTTTTTCTGGAAGACAATTCTGGGTATAACCCTCCTCCACAGTTGCCTCAGCAATGATGGTAGAAAAGCTTCCTTACAGATAAGCCTTGTAAAAGCTCTCAACTGTTCTGACAACATATTACTCTCCATGTATGGGCTCTGGGTGTCAAACTGATCACCATAGCTTGCCATCAGTGGGGAAATTGCATAGTGTCTTCAGCTGGAATTTCAGAGCCAGTGTGATGGAAAGCTGCCAGAGTGGTATCTGGACTTCTGAAGACAGCCTCCTGGGAAGAGCTACTCTAGAAGTGACTCCCAAACATGAGTTCATGGGGCTAAATTGCATAAATGACCTGAGGAATGTGGTTTGTGACTATTTAGACTAAATTTTATTTTTGTCATATGTAGCAGGAAATAGACCTGGAAGGAACTTATCCAGCATGATTATTATGTCTCGTCTTTGCCCCTGCCCTCCATGCTGCATTTTCCTGCAATGAGGAATGGCTGCAGAGAGTATAAATTTCTTATACTAGTCACAGAGTTGTCTGAGAAGGGTTATGAAATCAACCCTGTATTGCCTCTTTTCCTTATTAGTGGAGGAATATCATGGGCCCTAGGCATGCATTCAAAAGTAAGTCCTGCTTCTCACATGTGTTTATCTTACCCAAGGTAACCCATAAGCCTTATTTCAGAAATATTGCAAGATAAGGATTTATTAAGATAGCAGAAAATGGACAATTCCAGCATTCAAAATCTTCCTTATAATGTACTTACAAATATTTAACTTTGCTTTAGTATATACTTTAAAAAAAAATACCAGAGGCAGGGGCTGGGGTTGTGGCTCAGTGACAGAGTGCTTGCCTCATGTGTGAGGCACTGGGTTCGATTCTTAGTATCACATATAAATAAATAAAATAATGGTCCATTGACAACTAAAAAAATAAAAATACAAATACTGGAGATGGCTATGTGCATAACACTATGTTAACCAGTAGTAGTTATAAATAAGTATATAAGAGTAGAACAAAAACAAAAACTCAGTGTTCTTACCTCCCCTGAGATTGCATTCTGACAGGGGTGATCTTTGCATATATGAATCAGTTGAGCAATGATGCAAAATAGTATATGAAGGCGTGCCAAAGCTAACCACAGAAAGAATAAATGTATTATAGATCAAAGTAGTGATAAATCCAAGTAGGCTTATGTGAACCTTGAGGGGTGGGTTCCATGTGGACTGATGAAGAGGATAGGAAATAGCATGAAGGAAAGCTGAGAAAGAGCAGAGCACTTGAGGATCAACCAGGACCTTACTGAGATGGAGAGAAGGATCACTGTTGAGACAAATGTGGAGATAAATTCGCACAGGGGGAATGATGCATTATTGTGACAAGCTGCAGAGCTTAAACTCGATCCTGTAGACCATGGGAGATGTTGAAGATTTTTAAATCATGGAATGACATGATGAAGGTGATAAATATGTAAACTGGATGAAAGAGAAAGGGGATTTTCATCACCATTAGTGTGAATTGGTTGCACATATTCACTCTAAGTGTGAAAGATTCCTCTTTGCGTATCAGTGAATATAAAGTGCACACTAATACACACAAGAATGTGTAGAGCATGTGTACACAGCATAGTCTCTGCTCTCTGCTTCTTTCCCGGGAATTACTCTTCACTGTGCTATGCAGTCCCCAAGAGAAATACACTGAGAGTTGACTGAGTTTCTTACATTTCCTCTGGTCTTTGATGTGACCACATTTAAATTGAACTGTATATTGTGTTCATACTGTATCTCATCATCGTTTTTTTTTTTTTGTAAGGAAGACGGGCAGGCACAGAACTACAGCCCTCTTATTCAGAATGAAGTTTTTAAAAATAAAGATTCTATAAGATTTTGTTATTATAAATAAATTAAAACCATAAAGAGTGGTTTCTCTTTGCTACATAATTAAAAATAGTCTTTCAAGTGACGTGGTTAGTTGTCAAAGGGAACCACAACTGCCGTCAATTCTAGAACAGTTCCTACAGACCTCAGGAATGAAATTCATTTGATGTATGTAAGTGGAAAATAAGTTTTAAAAGTACACATTTTAAGGGAAAAGTAAATAAATAAATGTACCATGGCAAGGTCTCTGATGCTTTCAATATGAAAAGAAAGCACATTGTAAGTAGCACCTAAGTTTGAAGCTTTAGTCTAACCAATTTTTCTTGTGACGCTAAAAGTGTTCCAGAATCCTGATTGAAAACAAAATGGGAACAATGCTATTCTAAAAAATCTTTGATGTTCTGAAGCAGATTTCCTATTATTGGGATAAATATAACTTTTTTGCAAGTTAATCTCAATTTTTATTGTCAATTACAAAGTCTTTTTGGCTGTTTCCAGAATGAAATCAAAAGTGGAGGGTGGAAACTGGTTGAATTTATTTACTTGCTTCAAATCTTTGATGGTCTTTGGCTAATCAAGAAGTCAAATTCCATGGCTTGAGCATAGAGGTAGATAATTCAAATATGTCTCCACTAGAGATCTCTCAGAAGAGATTTAATATTTCCTCTTGTCCCAAATAGCATTCATTTCTATTCAAATTTATATATGTGAATAGGGAGAAAGACATTAAAGAAGCAAATAGTCAATTATTTTTTAATCTACCATTCTGAAAAATACTATGAAGGAAAATTGTAAAATGTTATTAGAAAATCAAATACATGGATAATACTGGAGAACATTACTATATGCAAAAATCCAGGCATAGAAAAACAAACAACACTGAATGTTCTCACTCATAGGGAAGCTAAAAATGTTGCTCTCAAAGTAGAAGATAGTAGAATAGTGATTACTGGAGGTTAGGAAGTGCGGGCAGGAGGGAGGACACAGAGATATTGAATGGCAGGTCCTGAAATACAATTAGACATGAGGAGTAAGTTCTAGTGTTCTACAGCAATGTAAGTTTACAGCAATTTACTATATTCTTAATAGGGAAATTGAAGGGAGGAGTTTGAAAGCTTCCAACATAAAGTGATGGCAAATATTTAGAGATGAAAGTGCTAATTGCCCTGAATTGATTTTCATACACTGTATACATATTATTATGTATACAGATACATACATAATAATATGTATACAGATACATAATAATAATATGTATAATTATTATATTATAGATAATAATATGTATAGAATTTATCCTATGAATACGCACAATTATTATGTGTCAAAACGTAGAAATAATTGAATAAAGGGAACATTCCATTGGCTTATTCTTCAAGTGGAAGTTGACAAAGGACACAGCAGAATCAGACTTGAAGTAGATGGAACTACTGTGCTTAAATATTTGTTTTTAAAACAACACATTAAGATTATGGGCAAAAAGGAAAGAAAATTTAAAAGGAGAAAACATATATTCCTAACAAAGTGATATTGAAGTTGGATTGAAAGATTAATAGGTTCCAGATAAGGGAAGGAATGTGAAGAGCAGGAAAGAAAATGCTCTGGGCAGATTGTACATGGAAAAGGGCTAACACATGGAACTGGCTCACTAGGAAGACACAGAGACAGGAGTTGTTAGAGTTCAGAAAGCGTTGCTGTTGCAAATTATATATATATATATATTTTTTTTTTTTCCACAGTGATTTATTCCCTTTCTGCCCTTAGATGCCTCCCTGCCCCATTGACTTTGGGCGCTGCTATATTACATTGCTTGAATGGTAGGAAATGCATGGACATATCAATTTTCATGTATGAGATAAATCTTTGGACATAAAAGCTTCTTTTTCCTGTTCTCTGCCTTAGTAGAACAACATGCACCCTATAGGGTCTGATCCTTTGGCCTTCATACCCTAATGTGAAGACAGTAGTGAGAATCACATTTTCCTCATGGTCTAGAGAAGAGTCTCAGAGATTTAGCTGGCCCAGAATTGCTTTGTAATACAAGTAATAAATCCTCTTTGGGTTATCATCTTTGGAGATTTGGGGAAGTTGATTTTTGGTATTATTAATTCAAAAATAACTCATTGGTATTGAAGAAAATTGCCCAGAAATGTAGACAAAGGCCAAGCCATGCAGAAACTTGTGGACATTACTAAGGATTTTGATTAATCATGAGAATAATAGAAAGGAATTGAATAACATATTGACACAATAAGAATTTTATTAAAAGAGAAGACAAATTCTGGCTGTACCAAAAACAAAGCAAAGCAAAACAATAACTAAAAAAAAGCAAGAATGCAAATAACATTGATAGATTATTACAACAAGGAAGGCTGTCTGAAATTTATTGAGTACTTATTTCTAGACTCTCTTCTAAGTTCTTTACCGATAGTAGCTAATTAAATCCTCAAAATGAGGTAGACTACTTTATTTTCCCAATTTTATATAGGAGGAAACTGAAGAACAAAGAGATGTCTTAGTCCATTTGGGCTGCTATTAGCAAATACAATAAAGTAGGTGGCTTATAAACATCAGAAATTTATTTTTTACAGTTTTGGAAACTGAGAAGTTCAGGATTAAGGTGTCTGGTGAGGGTTCATTTTCTGGTTCACAGTGACTTCTATGTTCTTACATGGTGAAAGGGGTACGAACTCATTCATCAAGGCTTCACCCATGACCTAGTTAGTAACTTCCCCCAAACCCCACATCTTAATATCATCACATTGGTGATTTGGTTTTAACATACAAATTTTGAGTAATGCAAACATTCAAACCATAGCAGAATATAGGCGATTTTACCAATTTGCCCATACATCAAAGAGCAGAGCCAAGAATCAAATTCCAACTATCTGATTTCACTGCCAGAGTTCTTAGCCTGAGGGATGCAGAGGAGAGATACTAGGGACTTGAACTAGGATTGAGGGATACGAGATGAAGAGACTTTGATGATGTTGAGAAATGTATACAAAGTTGAAATATCAGAACTTGTTTTTTACTGACTGTGGGAGATGAGAGAGAGGGAAATTTCAAAGATGACTTTCAGATATGTGCAATGAAAACAAGAATATTAGAGAAGATGAGTTGAGAGGTGAGATTCTGAATTCAGTTTGTAAGCTGCTTGAGTAGAAGCTGTGTAATATCAAACCTTTGCTTTGTGTGCTGTAGAGACTCACTAATAATATATTAACAAATGAATCATCCATTTACAAAACTCATTTTAAAATAGTGTGGAACTTTGGTATAACATGTTTCACGCATGAAGAATGCTTTTTCTCAAGTGTTGCTGTTCATAGAGTTAAAATAGTTAAATCAGAAAGAACACTTGGGCTGGGATTGTAGCTCAGCGGTAGAGCGCTTGCCTTGCATGTGTGAGGCCCTGGGTTCGATCCTCAGCACCACATACAAGGCAATAAAATAAAGACATTGTGTCCATCTGCAATTAAAAAATATTTAAAAAAAAAAAGAAAGAACACTGATGCTTAGCATAAATATTGCCTCCCAGAAGGAGATCAGTTCTTGTGTTATAATTTTGTATGTCATCTCTACTTCTTTTTATTATTGGAAAATGTTAATTCATGAGATGCATCCACACACTATTTGGCAAATTTATTGCCATGTTAGCACAAATTTAACGTGATCTCAGTTTCAACACAGAGCAGCATTTATTTTGTAAATGCAGTAGTGAAAGAATAAGCATTTATTTTGGGACTGTCCTGTGGCTGACACCATGTTAACAGATTATAACAAAGTCATGTCATTTAGTACAACTATTCTTTCATAAATTGCAAGTGTTTCTTGCCTTGACCACAGTTTCCTCCTATGGTCTTATATTTCTGGATTATGTCATTAGATCGAACTGTTTTTGAGAAAATTTTGATATTTTATAGTACTTATTAAATATTAATAATAAATGTAAACTTCCCATGACTCACAGAAATGAATCTGATGATATTATGCAGTTGTCCTCTAAAGTTACTGTTTAGGCAAACTGTGGTCTTTTAGAATCAATGCTGCCAAATTACTGCATACATTATAGGGATCCAAAAACGGTTTGTAGACCTTCTGTTTTAGTGACATTTTATTTCTTTGTCTCCTTTTCCTCGTCCTTGTCCGAGCTTCGTGACACCTCATTGTCTTCAGCTGAGATAAGTGAAATCTTGAGGCTACATAAAAACCTTGTGTGCAGAGATCCAGGGGACTGTCAAAAATAGCAACCATAGAGGCATAACTATTTATAATCAGAACAGACAGATCCACCCATTAGAACAGAAATCAATCATTGATCATAATTAGCCACCACAAACACTTTTAGGGCCTACCAATGCCTTTTGGCTAAATACTGGGCTTCTAGGCAATTTTCCGAGTTTCCAAAGTGTGAGTTTAAGAAAGTCAGAACTGTCTACACTATATAAATTATGCATTTATTCATCTCTATAAAAGGAGATAACTGATCCATGAAGAAATATAGTATCATGTTTTAATAGTCAAAAAGCTCATCCTTAATGAAAATATTTGCTAATAAAATCAACAATTATACTATTCTAAAACCTTGTGAATATTTATTTGGCACTCTATATTTTAGGGAGCAGTTCCATATCTATAGTCTCACTGGTCCACATTGGAGTCCTTAAAAGTATACAGGATTATAAAGGTTAAGTAATTTGCCCAAAGCCACATGGCTAATAAGCAAAGTAGTCATGATGTGACAAGAATTGTTTTTAAAAGATGTGAAATCATAAAAATAAACTCTCAACTTTCTTCTGAAATGTCAAATGGCTTCAGAATAACATAGGGAAGTTTAAAAGTTATAGTGAAAAATAAATACTATTTTTCCTTTAAAAATAACAGCAAAATAAGGTAAATTCTGATATTTTGGTGTTTGTACTTATTAAAATAAATAAAATAGCACATATTTGTTGGTTCCACAGGATAATTTATCTTATTTCTATTAAAAATATTCCTACCCATTGTTTAGGTCTTGACTTTAAAATACCATTCTCCAATATAATGAACCTGGAGTCCTCAGAGAAATGAGTGATTCTAGGGCAGGTGCAGGAAACACAAAGATGGGTCCAGACTGTCTTGAATTGTCAAAAAGTAAAGAACTACAAAAATAAACAAAAACAAAAAATAGAAACAAAAGAATGTGGTGTGTTAAAAGGACAGGTGCCAATCTGAAAGGGTTCCTCATTGAGAAATCTGGACTAATTTAAGGAACAAAATAAATAATGTAGCATTGAAGTAGAACCTAAAGTATAAAATAAATATTCATGAGTTTATAGTGTTATATTTGAATGGTTAACAAATTGAAGCAAAGATACAAATCACCCTACAGAAAAATTCTAAACAATATATGTATATCATATCCTCTCCAAGAGATGAGTATAACCATCCCCTCCCTGGCCCAACTTTGAGTGTGGGCTAGATGTAGTGACTTTCTTCTAAGAAATAGTGTATGAAAAAGGAAAAACAGTAACTTGATAGTGAAGAAACATGGTAAACAACACCTTAACCAAGTGGTCAAGGTTAACAGCATTAGAGATGTCAAGCTTATCATACCTTGTAATCCTAATATGATTTGATGGGAAGGAAATTTTACCTTTGATGCAATCTTTTCAAAAACCTACACTCTCAACCTAATTACAATAAAAGAATGAAATGAACCCAAATGGAATTGCATTTTCTGAAATACCTGATCAATACCTCTCAAAGCTTCAAGGTCATGGAAACCTGCAAAAACTATCAGACCAGAGGAGACTAAGGAGTTACAAGTAACTGTAGTGTGGGATCCTGGGTTGGATATTGGAACATAAATATGACTTTAATGGAAAATCTGTCAAAATATGGATAAAGTCTGAAGTTTCTTTGATGCTAACATGGGAATGTTGATTTCTTAGTTTTGAAAATATATCATGGCAAAATGTAGCATGGCAAAGCCAAACGGTACAATAGGGGCAACTGATACCTGCTGTGTAAGAACTCTCTGTACTATCTTTGCTACTCTTCTGCAAATCTAAATCTTCCAAAATGAAAAGTTTTCCAAAACAATTAGTTTCAAAGAATGTCCTTGTGTGTGGGCAAGTCATTGCATATGACTGTGTATATGTTCATACATGAATGTCAATCAGCAGAGTTTAGCATATCATCAATAATTCTGAGCAACAGTGACAACAGTTTTTTCTTTTAGCATTTCCATTATACTTTGGATATTTTTTCATGTGTTCATAAACCCACATGTCTTACATGTGTATACTGTCATAAGTCACATAATCTTTACTTTCATGTTTATGTTCATACACATAAAATTCAGTGCTTTAATTGACAACTTGTTTGAGTATTAAAGACCCTTTTATCTAGGGACATGAGCCAATGGGAAGCCAGAGTTCATACATATTTGCTTCTATATCTTGAAGTGATTAAAGGAACCACTGTTTCAGTAGCTCTAGTTCAGAGGTGTGGTGCTCAGTGCTTCTTCTGCTGGGAGCAGCACTGGACAGGCCAGGTTGCTATCTTTCAGCAGCAGTAAAGAATCATCAGATCCAAGGACTCACATCCCTCTAGAAATTTCAGACCTCACGGTTTTTGTCTCTGGTGATGATCAAATTGTGAGGTCACCAAAATGGCAAATAGTATTTCTTGCTTTATGAAAAATAGCTTAGCATCATTTTTCTGTAGTGACATGAGTAGAAAGAATAAGAAGATTTGTGAAAGCAGAAGTGGCTATTTAGTGAAATGAGAAATGTGCAAGTTCAGTGCTCATTGCAAAGCTTTGCTGGTCAGCAAGTTCTTCTGGTATTTCTTGGAGGGAAGAACAAGAACAAAGTTATCAGATTTCCAAATGTTGAACTTATTTCTTTATCAATAACATCACCCACACATAGCTTTTATATTTCTACAATAATCTGGCCTGATAGGAAGAAGCTACTGATCTGTTTTTCATGTCTAAATAATTCTGAAATGACTCAATATTTGTTTGTATTCCCAGATTTTTCAGTCAATTCCCCTGTCTTTTAGGCTGTGTATATAAGATAGCAAGCCAACTTGTAAATTCAGTGAAGAAACAAACAAAAAATACATCAGTTTTATTATTGGATGTTGTTTTGATAAAATGACTCTCTGATTGATGATGGTTCCCGTTCCCAACTATTGAGAAGCTGCATGGACATAGCCTCTTATTTTGCCAAACAGCAGTTTGGGGAATTTTTTTTAAATTGGCTTGCATGATTTGCCAATGTTGACAATATTGCAAATTTGCTCATAATATGAGGCTTCTAGATAATGATGGAAAAATTCACTTCAATCATCCTAATATTTAGAAACATCCTGACAATACATTGACATTTTAACTTTATATTCAATAACTTTGCATTGGTTGTATATTCACACATTATTATATAAATGCTAATGCAAAGTATCACTATAAACTAAACTAATTTTGTTAAGCCAGAATAATCAAACATTTCCAATATAGAGAAATTAAAATAAAAATAAAACCCACCATAACATTTTAAATTATTGTCAAGTGATAAAACCAATCACTAAACCAGGAAAGGATAGTTATTCATCAGATCCAAATAGATTACTAACAAAAATGTTAAGATTAGCAGCTTTTAGTTTCTGGTTTATACACATATTTATTTAGAAGATATCAAAATCAAAGATAGTAAGATTTATCTTCATTTACTTTTTTAAGAAAAGCAATTCTTTGGTGAAAAAGATTTCTGAAGAAATATTAACTTATTTCCTGAGGATATACAAGGCAGTTTTTATTATTGCTTTTTTCATTTCCTCTTCTTGGCTTATGGGCTCTAGAATCTGATCCTTAGCACTTATACCCTTGAAATCTGAGACTGGTAAGATATTATTTATCTACATTCCCTGAAGGTACTAACTGTGAGTTTTGTGGGACAATATTTTACCAATGGGGTCTTCCACATGGTACTCTAGGGGAGGTGCCCACTCTTCCTAATTTAGTGGAAAAATTGCAATAAACCTTTGGGGGTAGGAATAAAGGAGAAAAGATAGAATGGAAATTTCCTAGACTTTGTTAGCTGTAGAATATTTTAACTAGGACATTTTTCAGGGTTATCTGGTGCGTGGGGGTATAAATTCTCTGGTAGTATTCTGTGGAAAATGTTTCTACAGTAGCAAAGATTTGTGTTAATGGTCTGGAACAGAGGCAACAAAATGTTCTCTCTTTCTCACTCTCTTTTTTGTTTGTCCCAAGTGTAATCTTTGGTTAGAATTCTTGCTCCCAAATACACCCATCAGTTTGTTTTGAGAATGAGTTTAGTGAAAACCCAATGTTTTTGCTTGCCTGTTTTACTAATGAAGAGACTTTTGTAGGCTATCATATGTGTGGAAGGAACTTAAAATATAAACGATTAGTTTCATGTAAGCAAGGCAAATTTCTTTCTTTTCTGCAGGTATTATTCTTTGCCATCTCAAAGTCCGTGATGATTTTTTCCCAGAAATTGTTCTCTGCAAATAAAAATGCATCATGCCAAGGACCTTGTACAGTCATGCCTGAGGAGCTCGAATGCAACTGTCTCAGTTCCGGCTCCTTGGGAATATGAGTAAGAGGTGAAACAAAGGATGAGCCACTTTATTAACCAAAGACTGAAAATAAACTGAGTATTTTGAAAAATAGCAAATGTCATTAAAATTTCCGAGAATATTCAATGGAATTTATATGCTCCTGTTTTCAAAGTAATACACATTCCCTGCATATAGAAAATATAGAAAGAGAAGAAGAAACCAATAAGAATCTCCCAGAGATAATGTTAACATTTTTGACCTTAACATTTTTTAAAAATAAAACCTTTTAATAGTTTCAATATTTATATCTTTAAGGCCCCAGAATCTTTGGCTAATTTTTTATTTTTCTTTTTGAAGTAAAGCAAACACTCTTGTTTGTAACATTATCTCTGACTTGTTACTACTTTGAGAAAGATGTCTTATTTGTTTTTCTTAAAGGTAAAGTTTTAAAAAAGAAACTATACCTAATTTTTTAGTACATTATTTCTTTGAAAATGCTCTTTTGAATCTCTCTTCAATCAAAATCAGAGCTAAGACAGAAGTCTCTGATGTTTATGTTTTTAATAGGAAGACAAATGATGGAGCAAATTAACAATGATTGAATGAAATATGCACACTCAAAGTTATGCCTAAATATTCTTTATTTAAAAATTGTTCCATAGGCTATAATATTTTTAAAATATCATCACGAATCTGAGACTTAGCAGGCTGATCCAAGACATCGGCTTCTTTACCAACAATATGAAGAATCTTGATAGAATTGACCTAAGACTTCTACTCCCTTTTCTCTTGGGACAGGTGAAGGGGTGGTAAGAGGAGAGGCAAAGGGCAGTGAAGTCCAGCACTTTGGTCTAGTTATCATCAGCTTTCTCAGTGACCACAGATTGAACTTCTAATGCAGCCAACTCTCTCAAAAGACTTGTTTTTGGTCACAAAGGGAAATGAAGTGAGGGTACATGAGTCACTGCACATTTTTTAAAGTTACTAGCAAAACAATTTTCTTAAGGGAGAGCAGTAGTGTCATCTTCATTCTGGAAGAACATACCTTAAATAATTAAATAAGATTAAGACACTATAATGAGAGATGATACAGACATTTAAATTGAACCAAGTGTTCTAGCTGAATTCTCTCTTTTAGTTAGGACTACTACAGCAAAGCAGCAGAAGTTCTGGAGCTTACTGGAAAATTCTTGAGAAATCCAGCTGTCAAGGGCTGCTTGAAGCTTTTGTACCCAGAGCACAGCTGCTAGCTGTCACCTTGAAGCAGTAGTTTCTACTGTGGAATTAGTTGAAAGAAGATACTGCTTTGAGACTAGGGCCAGAAAGTTTCCCTCAAAAAATGTGCAAAAGTTGAGTCAAAAAGAAATAGAATTTATTGGAAATGCTTCATCAAAGTGTTTAGTGAACCAAGTCAAGCTGCTCCCTTCATTTCTCTGAACACATAGCCCCAAGGGAGAAGTGGTCTTGCAGAGTTTAAGAAGGTAATTTTCTAATCAGGTTCAGAATATGCTGCTCACTGCAGTTAATGATTAGTAGCCTCCTATTAATAAGCCAATTATCTGCCTTAGTTGATGGAATTATTTGTGTATTCATATTATATATAATAACTACTGAAAAGCAATAAAATCATCAGTGTCATGAATTGACTAGAAAAAAGTGGTTTAGAAAAATGAAGATTATTTCTGTATAAAAGAAAATAATGTAACCAAAAGAAAATAGAGCTCAAAAGCATCTTGTTCAAGAAAATGTGGAATGTTTCCTAAATTAGCAAAGAATACATTTTAGTTTCCATATTCCATTGACCTAGAAAAATGAAAGATACCATATCACAAGAAAGGAAAGTTAGACCTTGGAATACACTAAAACCCTTGGTAATATAAACTATATTTTTATTTTAATGTCACTAAACTCTTTAAAAGGGAAGAAAAAAAGCTGATTTTTCCATCCTGTATTCAAAATAGGGTCTCCCAGACTATTGTTTATAGTTTTGAAAAACGGAAAACTATTTTTAAAATATATGTCGTAAAATTATGCTTAAATTTAATAATGAGAATGCATCTCTTTTCCCCTAGAAAACAGCTGTTAGCTATTAAAATAATGGACTTTGAACTTCAATCTTTAAAACATGTGCAAGTATTTACATATCTTCAACTTGAGGAAAATGTTTTCCCAATACTATTTAACAAAAAATTTTAATCTCACCTTTATTTTTATATTATTGTAACCTTTCAGGTACCTCTTAACTGGCCAGCTTCTAATAATACTGTGTCCAGCCATATCGTGAGGTAGCTTAGTGGTTAGATAATTCAAAGCTAAACACTAAGCATTTATCTGTTTATTTTTTTAGGGGGGTGCTCATTCTTAATATAGCTTCAATTATTCATAAGTAATTATAAAATGTTATCAATTGAAATTTGGCCTTTTTTTGAAACAAATTCTTTAAATTTCATACTAATCCTAATTTGACTAGAGTGTCAACAGAAATCATCTATTAGAATTGCTCTTTGTATCACATGTGGCTTAACATGTATTATTTTACTCATTTCTTTTTTTTTTTTTTTGGTACTGGAAATTGAACTCAGGGGCACTCAAGCACTGAGCCACATCCCCAGCCCTATTTTGTGTTTTATGTAGAGACAGAGTCTCACTGAGTTGCTTAGTGCCTCGCCATTGCTGAGGCTGGCTTTGAACTTGCGATTCTCCTGTCTCATATTTTACTCATTTCTTAAGCATTCTATTATGTCCATGAGGAGCAAGACAGCATAGTAGGAGGCAGGCTCACAGAGACCACAAGAAACAGTGCTAACTTATCCCTGAGAAGTTAGGAATAAATCATAGTGATACTGTTATAGGTCTTACAGTAAGTATTTGTAGAGAGTGTCAGAAAAGAGGATATAGCAAGGGTTAGTGTAATTTGGGTAAAGAAGTGAGAACAAATTTCTGAGAGGAGGTGACATAGTCTGATATTTAAAGGTTGAGTACAACTACTTGTCTTGTGATTAAAGGTCAAACTTCAGTTAATCTTTCTGTGATAGAAGAGGCATTCACACGTGTTCTGATCAGATCTGGCTGCCCTTTCTTTAGATTCTTCTTTGGATTAGTTTTCTTGTTAATATTTGATCACACAATTACAGAGCTGACAGTATTTTATTCCTTATCTATCCCTGTAGTTCTCCAATTTGAGTATATCTCTGGATTACAAGAAT
This sequence comes from Xerus rutilus, assembly GCA_028644305.1. NCBI lineage: Eukaryota > Metazoa > Chordata > Mammalia > Rodentia > Sciuridae > Xerus > Xerus rutilus. The sequence continues at coordinate 74,071,534 of CM053406.1, read as the reverse complement.
GAATTGTTAAATACAGACTGCTGTTTCTCATCCCACAGTTTCTGATTCAGTAGGTCTGGAGTGGAGACTAACAATTGCATGTTCAACAGGTCTTCAGATAATATGGATGGTGCTGGCTGGTTTGAGTTTGGACTGCTATCCCAAAATGTCATAAACTAGGTGGCTTATACACTACTAAAATTTATTTCTAACAGCTCTGGAAATTGAGGCCTGAGATCAGGGTGCCAGCCAAACTGAGTTCTTGCTGAGGACCTTCTTTCTGGATTACAGATACCCATTATCTGCTGTTTCTTTAAATGGTTAAAAAAAAAAGAACTGGTTAATTCTCTGGCCTTTTTATAAAAATACTCATTGCATACATGAGGCTCCACTCTCATGACCTGACTACCCCCAAATGTCCTGCATCCAAATACCATCACTCCATGATTAGGGCTTCAATATATGAATTTGGAGGGATGTAAACATTCAGTCCATAGCATGGTTCATAGGCTATATTTGACTGATTATCAGAATCAACTGGGAATTTGTTTAAAACTGTGGATTTTTGGGGTTCATTCTTGAATATTCAAATTTAATAGAACCTGGATAGCAACATTCTGTATTTTATATATGTCCCAAATTGATTCTGATTGTCAGTGAAATTTGGCATTCATTCACATTGTCTAGTTCTCTCATTCATAAATAATAACATCGAGATGTAGAAAAGTTAAGAGAATTTATAAAAAATATACCACTCACAAAGAGAAGAGCAAGTTTTTTCCCATTATATCTTGTCTTTCACCTTCAGTAAACCATAATAATTCATTCTGTACTGAATCAAATTAATGCTCTCATCTTAACATTCAATGTTCTTTTAAATTTCTCCTTGTACCATCTTTAGTGTTGTACACAACTATGCCAGAACAATGAACAGGAAAAAGACATCTACTAGATAACATGGGGGATGGGTCAGTTCAGATGAGACTAAAACGCAGTCCACTCTTTCAAGGAACTTCCAGATTCAGAGCAGATATTACATTCCCACACATGCATAAATATACACCCCCACACAATTTAATATGAGACACATTTAAACTAAGTGCTATTGAAACAATACAAAATATCAGAGGATCTTGAGCATGATGAAACAAATATTTATATGATCTATTTGCCAGACAATGTGCTTAATTTTAGGCATGCAAATAAAGTATTATCATTTAATTTTCTACCTAAGGAACACATAATACACTATGGTAACATCACCAAATCCATGAAAATGGCATGAACAAAATGCTAGCAGAGGATGGAAATGGGAGTGATTGATTCCGCTGGAATATGTGGGAATGTTGATTCATTTGTGGGATTTGTTTACATTTAAGTACTGTTTGCTCTCTCTTCTCTTGGTTTGCTTTTATGTTGTCAATATGAGGAAGAGTCAGAGAAAAAAACACAAAGGTAAACCTGCAGGATGGACTTTTTCAGAAATAGGTAACAGATTCATATGGCTAGAACACAGAACATATGGAATCAGAGTAGTATTCATGAATGTTAATGTGAACTGGGCTTTGTATTGTGCATAGGATGTGGTAAATAATACTGAACTTTTTATATGTTATTGATTATAATGACTCTTTAAAATGCTTCCTTATTTCCTAACTACAGAAGTTCTGCCTATTCTCCAGATTCAAATGAAGATCCTCAAAAATTCCTACATAAGTGTTTGTCATTTTTTCTGAGCATCAGTTACCACTGATGTTTAAAAAAATACAGAAGCCCTGTGTGCTCTTTGAAGATTTTTGTTCTGGAGATGTCTATTTCAAGAGATCTAATGGTAGGATTTCTAACTGGTAGTGTTCTTGGCTTATTCAGGCCTCTCAAATACTGAGACCTAGGATATAAAATTGCTGAATTGAATGTTTATCTGCAATCTAAATGCCTAAGGTCTCTTTATAAATTTTGTTTTGTTTTCTTTTCTTTTTTGGTATCAGGGATTAAACTGAGGGGCATTCAGCCACTGAGCCACATCCCCAGCCCTATTTTGTGTTTTATGTAGAGACAGGGTCTCACTGAGTTGCTTAGCGCCTCGCTATTGCTAAGGCTGGCTTTGAACTCGCGATTCTCCTGTCTCAGCCTCCCAAAGTGCTGGGGTTATAGGCATGGGCCACCGCACCTGGCTAAATTTTGTTATCTTTATACCAGGAAAATAGTTTCAATATATAATATACTTGTTCTGAGATCCTCATAGTTCAAATTAGAAAATAATTTCCTACATAAACACTTTAGGGATAAGGAAACCAATCTGTCTACTTATCAGCTCATGTTTATGCACATGCTTTGATCAAGAAATGCCATCTTAAGCACCAGAGGTGGAAAAACACACCAAGGCACAGTACTTGTTTGAACTGTAACAAAACAAGAATTTCAGATGCATGCATGACTTTTCAGTCAATATTATCCCTACATAGCTTTAAGATGAATTTTAGCTCATCAATCGAATTGAACTAAATTGTTCAAATTGCATAGGTGTTATCAAAAACCTCAGGGAATCAAGTTGTTTAATGTATTCCTGTTGGATAATGAAAAGTTAGTGATCACTGAGTATTGCTACAGTTCTAAATTCTGTGCTTTTGATAGTCACATAGTCATTCAGCTTTGTGTGGGTGTGTAATGTGGTTACACCAGTTGATGACTTGTTTTTTTTTTTTTGACCATTTAGTAAGCATTTTTAATGAATAAGGTTTGAATTATTTGTATGCACTCATAAGCCATAATGAATTCATCATTTCAAAATACAAATAAAATACTTTTATTTCTGAGACATGATGTTCTGAAGAGTCAAATCCCATAGCTGTCTACTTAATTACATCTTGCTGAATTGGGACTTTATTATTAGGCATTCCATTAGCTCAATACTCAAGCTCACTGCAGATGTGACTAAGAAAACTATGTTTTCTCATAAACAAAAGATGTGACCTTGGAGGGAAAAGCAGAAGATAGCCACAATATGATGACATTTAAAAATATTTCACAATTAATTTTTTTCTGAGCACTGCAAATTCACTCCCCGCCCTTGCAGTCCTTTGATGGGAGAAATTTGAGCATAGATGATACATAGGTCCAATATTTTGGATTCTGGTATAGACGACAGAGAAAAAAATGTGATTCTAAAGCTTAGTGTCCATGTTCTGTATCATGTGTGAGAATCATTTCCCCTCTGTTCATCTTCCTATATGAGAAGATTATAATATGTATATAAGATATCATAATTCAATATCATGTTTTAAAATGAGATTTAGGTTGTCATTTGCACTTTAAAATTAACAGGTAGCTAGGCATGGTGGCACATGCTGGTAATTGGTGACTCAGGAGGCTGCCGCAGGAGGATCACAAGTTTGGGATCAGCATCAGCAACTTAGCAAAGCGCTAAGCAATGTCCTTAGTGAGACAAAAATATTGTCTCATTAAGCAACTTAGTGAGACCCTGTCTCAAAATAAAAAATAAAAAGGGCTGGGGATGTAGCTCAGTGTTAAGTGCCCTTGGGTTCAATCCCAAGTGCTAATAATAATAAATTAAAAAATAAAATTAAGTGGTAAAACTTATGGAACCTAAGATGCTTTATAGAGTGATAATAATGGCAATATTGTCATGTAAACTTGAAATGCTACCTGATATGTATATATGTTGATAGATTGAAAATAATGCAAAAATCTTATTCTAAGTAATCCTATTCAAGTAATTTATTAAGAAGACCTAATTTGATTCTTTTTTCTTTGGTACTGGAGATTGAACTCAGGGGCATTCGACAACTGAGCCACATCCCCAGCCCTATTTTGTGTTTTATGTAGAGATAGGGTCTCACTGAGTTGCTTAGTGCCTCGCCATTGCTGAGGCTGGCTTTGAACTTGCGATTCTCCTGTCTCAGCCTCCCTAAGTGCTGGGATTACAGGCATGTGCCACTGCGCCCAGCCCTAATTTGATTCTTGTCATTACCCTAAAGTAAATATCTCTGTCTTTGTTTTACAAATGAAGGACTTGAAGTAAAGATTAGATAACTTAGCATGGCAAAATTGGTATTTGAACCTAAGCCATAGATTTCAGTATCTGATATTAAATACCACACTATACTAAAAGAAGAATTGGTATATATAGTTCAGGCTAAGAGTAAGGAAGCTCCTCATAACACGAAAGGATAAATGCTGCCAGTACGTAATGTTGAGTGAATTATTTTAATGCTTTGTGTTTGTAGGTATTTTACCTGTTCCCCAAGAAAGTTAATTTTCTCAAGTAGAGAAATAAATGTATTTAAATTAGAAAGAAATAAAATATATTAACTCTGAATTTTGAATATAGTGAAAAGAGCTTTGAACTTAGAATCTAACGATTCCGAACCCCAGACCCATCCTTGGTAGACCTATGGTTCTCTAACTCTGCACCCAAGCACCCAACAAGGCAGTACCACAAAGGTACTGTGAGTGAGGCACTTCAACATTTTTTGAGGATGAACCTTGACATTCTTTGGATTTGCAAACTTCTAGCTCAAGGTAGTTCACAGTTTTCATATTTGCTTACATTACATTTCCTTCCATTATATTATATATTTTTAACATTTTATATACTTTTTAAAATTTTCTTTTTTTAGTTACACATGACAGTAGAATATATTTTGATATATTATACATTTTTGTGAAGCTGTTTTCAGTAGTTGTGATAAAAGCATTGGATCCCTCAAAGAGAAATTATGGAGACAATATACAATCATTTCAAGATTTGAGAAATCTTCCAGAGCCTAGCAAGAGCATGTTTTCTGTTAATAAGTGATTATAGGCTGATTATGGCGTCCCTCACCTATATCCCAGCAACTTGGAAGGCTGTGGCCGGAGGATCACAAACTTGAGGCCAGCCTTAGGAATGTATCAAGACCTTGTCTCAAAATAAAAAGTAAAAAAGTGGTATGTAGTTTAGTGGTAAAGCACCTCTGTGTTCAATCCTTCTACCACCTCCATCAAAAGTAATTTGGGCTAAGAATGTCATAAAGATACTATTGTTTTTAACTTAAATGTATGTTTATTAAGTTGTAGAACATAAATAATTTTAAATAAATTTTTTAAAACTTAGTGTTGTTTGCATGTAACTATTTAATGAATGGAACCAGAAGGCATCCCCGCCCCCCGCTTTGGTACTGGAGATTGAACGCAGGGATACTCGATCACTGAGCCACATCCCCAGCCCTATTTTGTGTTTTATTTAGAGATAGGATCTCTGAGTTTCTTAGCACCTTGCCTTTGCTGAGGTTGGCTTTGAACTGGTGATTCTCCTGTCTTGGCCTCCCAAAGTGCTGGATTACAGGCATGCCCCGCACCCAGCTCAAAACATTACTTTTTTAGCTTCAGTTTTCACAACTGAGAAATGAATGAGCTAGAGGAGATGGTCTTGAATTCTAATTTAATTTTAAAAGTCAGAGATTCTAGGACAAGGCAGAGGGTGATTTAGGGAACTGCCAAATCTGTATCCCACTAAACTATCATATGTAAGCACAATCTTACCTTGGGAAAACATAAAATGTGGCTGACCTATTTAATGACTTCAATTATGTTTTAAACCAAATCTTTAACCAAATTAACTCATTTAAAAACATCTCACTGGTGTCTTTATATAGCTCCTATTTTTTTGTTTTGTTTTTGTTTTTTTTTCAGTCTGTTGGTTTTGTCTTTGATATTCAGGTGTTTTTTTTGACTTGTAAACACATTTAATTAAAAAAACTTTCAGAATAAATGTAAATCTCTACTTTTTAAATATTGAGAAATCTAGAGTGTCTAAACTACCTAAAAAAATATTGTCACATGAAAGTTTCAAGTAAAAAACAAGTAGCACACTGTTTTCAATAAAAATTCTGGCTAATAACTAAACCACAATTGCATTCTTATTTATTGCCAACTTACACAGGAACATGCTCATTTAGAAAATCTTGGAATATGTGCTTATAAAAAATAATAGTTATTACATGGCAAAGTAGTAATATCTAATTAAGGACCTACCAAATAATTGCCATTAGATTCTTTATTTGAGGCACAAAAGATTTGTTTGCTTTGTTGGTATATTTTTGGGAGCATTTTTGGCTAAAGATATGGGCCAAAAATAGGAGTTATGCTATAGCTAGATGATTAACACATCTAATTTTATTGGCAATACATAAAAAAGAAAGTTGCACAATATTTATGAGATATTCATATCCTTGGGTTAGTGGGTTTAGAAATACAGAATGAAACCTTAAATTTTAGATAACTGAGGAAGAGCAAATGGCTCTGTGAATGGACTGTTAGGTCTTGCATTAGTATAAGCTGGATAAGTGTTTGTTGAATTAAAATAAACAAAACCAAAAACTACAATAACAAAAACAAACCCCCAAATTGCTAACTATCAATTTAATTCTGTAGTAAAGTGCATCTGTGGAAAGAAGTAATTCACATCTTTTTCGGTTTTGCCTTTTACAGCGCCTAGAGGTCATCCTCACTCCTTGGCTTGTGGCCCTCTCCCCTTTTGAAAACCAATCCATCTTTCACTCCAGCCTCAGCTCTTATAGTCACATCTGCTTTTCTGATTCTTCCGCCTCCCTATTCTATGTATGAGAACCTCTATGATTACCTTGGTCCCACCCACATCTGCACAGTCCTTTTATCCATGTAAAGTAGAATCTTGGTTAGAGATATTCTGCCTATCAAATAAGTTATGCCCTGCTTCATACAAAAATAAAAAACAAAAACAAAAACAACAAAAAAGAACCAAACAAAACAAAACAGCAAATAAACAATGGATTTTAGGAAGTTATATGGATATTTAATGAAAGACTAAAATTTAGTAGATTATCTTCCTTTATTTAACACAGAATTCAGGATTATATTTGCTAGAATAATTATACACCATTCACTAATCAATGCTTAGCACAAATTTCTTTAAGTGTGGTTATCAGCCACAGCAATAAAATGAACTAAGATATATAGAGTATAAAATTTGAAAATTGTTTTTAAATATAAAGTTTGTGTTAGATGAGGGAAATTCCTTGAAGAATTTTTAGGGACCAGACTATAGCCCCTTGTGAGCTATGATGTTAGGAAGCTTGGATTTTATTCTAAGTTTGATGGGAATATACTCCAAGCATAAAAAAGAAACAGATTAATGACGGTAAATCAATGGATTCCTGTTATTTGACCCCGTTTCTCCCTGTTCCTCATCACTTTATTTCCTATATTTATTTCATGGCCCATCCCAAGACGGAATGGAAAGTTCTTGAATTTCTTATTGTTCGTCACTGGGTTGCCTATTCCTGGATCCCTATTGACACGTGTGTGGTTCTTAGTAGATTTTTTTTTTTAAGATGTAAGTAGACAGCACTTGTTGGTTGTAGGTTTGAGTAGAAGAGATAAAAAAGAAGAGTTTATAATAACAAGCATTTCCCCCCCACCCCGAAAAAGTGTATAGAAAATGGTAAATATACCATGGTTGAAGAAAATACTAATGTCACAAAGCTAAATGTGATTTGGAGAGAAAAAAAATAAGTTTGGTTTGAAATATGCAGATTAGGATGCTGGGAAACACCCAAAATGGAACTGTCCTATACCTCTTTGGAGAGGAGAGACTCCTGTAGGGAATTTTACCCCACACCAACACCAGTTCCATAGATTTAATAGGTGTGCTGCCAAAGAAGTCACAGAGGTGACACACACTCTCAGGATCCTGCTTTCACCTAGTTCTTGACCTTGGTACTTCTCCAGGGCTGCATTTTAATTTGCGTTAACTGTCTTATCTGGCATGTCCTTACACTTTTTTTCATTAGGATGATGATTTAATGTTATGTTTATCTTATTTCAGAACTGTATGCCTTTTATGTGACATTTTAATTAATTGTTTGTGTTTAAATTTCCAGCTTGTTCTTTTCATTTTCTGCTTCTTAAAAGCTTGTATTTTATCTTTTATTGTTGTTCTAGAAAACGTAAACAGCATGCAAGTGTATGGCAGGCACCAGAGAGGAATACTGTAGAAATTCCCACATCCTGAAAAATGATGGTTGATACTTACTTGGCCTTTCCCATCACCACTATCACCAATTGGCCTTATTCAGTGCTCTTAGCTTCCTAGTTCTAGTCCTGGCAACACAAAATATAAACTATCATGCCGATGTTGCATTTTGTGTCTCAATTTTTCTAAATAATAGCAGATGCTATACTGAACTGTACACCCCCCAACCCACCAAATGCACATGTCGAAGCCCTAACCCCTACTGTCTTTGTGTTTGGATACAGGGGCTTTAAAGAGGTAATTAAGGTTAAATGAGATCCTGAGGGTGGGCCTTAATGCACCATGGCTGCTGGCCTAGAAGGAGACATTAGGGAAATGCACGTACTGAACAAAGACCATGTGAGGACATGCAAGAAGTTGACCATCTGCAAGCCAAGGACAGAACTTCAGGAGAAGACAAACTTGCTGACACCTTAGTCAGCAAGAGACTTCCAGACTCCAGGATTGTGAGAAAATAATCTTTGTTGTTTCAGCCACCTAGTCTGTGGTATTTTGTTACAAAATGAGTGGACTAATATCCTATATTTCTCAACTATCACTGCTGTCCATCAGGCTTGCTATGACATACACAGCTTCCTTTCCTAACCCAATGGGCAGAATTAGACATGGGGTTCTGTCTCCTAGCAGACAAAGTAGGGTAGTGTGCTTAAAGGAACTGAAAGGGGTTTGGGCAACACTGGTAACATATTCCACATGTCCCTTTGTAGTAGAGTCTCTTAACAGATTATACTGATTTCTCTTCTTCACATTACCTCTCTCATACTTGGTGCTGCCATTGACTCATGTCACATTTGATTTCACTTTGTCTATTTCTAGAGGGTAAGTTGTTCACAACTGGCTATTCAGTACTATTTTACACAGGTGACAATCTAGGAAGCCTATCATATTCCTCATCAGTTTATATTCAAAAGATAAAAATTACAATTACTACGAGAAGAAGTTATGGTTGATAAAGATATGGATAGAAATGTACACACACACACACACAGAAACACACACACACATATACACTTATATTTCCTTGTTCTGAGAGCTGAAAGGTACTAAAAGAAATGATCCTCCAGTAGAAACAGGGACAAGTGCTGAGTTGTTGATTTCTAATACCATCTTCTAATAAGTCAAATCTCCTTAGAGAAGTGACAGATTCTAGGACTGGAGAATGAAACATACAAAATGAGCCAGGAGCATACTGGAGTTTCAGAAATTAAGAAAGTGCTAAAAAAGCAAGAGAGAGAAAGAGAAGGAAGAGAGAAAGGCAGGGAGAAGGAAGAGAACTGACAGTAATCAGAGAGCATCAAAGGAACACACATGAAAGAGATATTGCTAGCCAAGCTGGAACAAGTAGAGAGAGTAGTTATGCCCAAAGTATGCTCAAAGTATACCGTGATAGAACCATGTCTCTTTGGTAATGTAAATAAATGAACAAATTAATACACAGGTGAAAAATATAAATCTCCAGTTCCAACAAACTTCAATAAATTTTTTTGGTCAGTTCTCCATCCTAAAGGAAGGGGAGCATAGTCCCCAATCCTTAAGTGTGGGGTGCACACTATGACTTTATTACAAAGAATACAGTATGGGGAAAGGGGAAAACTATTGACTTTGTGGTGGAGAAACCTGAAAAATACAACTTCAGGCAGGTAATCAAGGTTGTTGTCAACAGTTGCAAATTATATTGATGGTATGTGGCTTTTTGGGAGGTGGTACTGGGGGTTGAACTCAGGGGCACTTGGCCACTGAGCCACATCCCCAGCCCTGTTTTGTATTTTATTTAGAGACAGGGTCTCACTGGGTTCCTTAGCTCCTCACGTTCACTGAAGTTAGTTTTGAACTCCTAATCCTCCTGCCTCAGCCTCCTGAGCCACTGGGATCACAGGCGTGGCATGTGACTTAGATGTTATTTGAAGAAAATGATAGTCTACCTCTGTAATTAGACTACTTATAACCCATAACCATAGTCTAAAAATCATGAGAGAAAAATGAGGAGTGTCTTGTAATATATCTGTCCTCAAAACTGTCAAGACCATCAAAAACAAGGAAAGCCTATGAAACTGTCAGGCCAAGCAGAGACTAAGGAGACATAACAAACTGACCTAATGTGGAATTCTGAATATGCCTGTGGAACAGAAAAAGGCCACGAGGTAAAAATTAAGGAAATCTAAGCAACCTATAGATTTTAGCTAATAATAATATATCATTACTGGTGTACTGATTATAACAAAAATAATATTTTAATGTAGGATGTTAATAATAGGGGAAATTGGACTTTCTGTGCTATCTGCTCACATTTTCTTTGCATCAGAAATTAATATTTAACATGTGTATTAATAGTAAAATTATGATTAGGAGAGAAGATTTCTGTTTTGTTGATTACCTCCAATGAAAGGTGCTTTTTAAAATCTTGGCTCAGGATATATCTGCGTAGCTTAAGTGAATAATAATCTTGTATAGTGTTGCTAGAGGAGACATTTATGTTATAAAACAAAATTCCATATATTCAAAGCTTTAGAACCACCTTTTTTATTGTCATACATAGAAAACTGGCGTTGGTATAGATAAGAATGAGTGAAATAATGAAATCTTATATGTTAGAACTATGATTTTTAAATAAATACCTGGCACATATAAGAGGAGCTTTTCTGTTTTGGTGCTGATTTAGCAAACTTTAAGGTGAATGTGATGTGTCACAGAAATTGTGTGTGTGTGTGTGTGTGTGTGTGTGTATGTGTGTTTGTGTTTTACTTTTTTTGCCAAGATGCATGCAAAGTTTTTAGATATCTGGTGTCAGTTTGATGTCTTTTGAGTTTTATATATCTTCTTTTATATATCTTCTTTATATATCTTCTTTTGAGTTTTATATATCTTCTTTTATATATCTTCTGTAGACCATCAGTTGACATAATTTTAGGAGATCTGATACTAGTGTTGGCAATGTTTCTACTATAGCTTACTCATAAAAAATAAATATCAACAAGGGGTCCCTGGGGTCATTCATGAGCTAGTTGTGTAACTCAAAGGGGAGAACAAAAACACCTGGCTAAAGTATCTATGAGCCAGAATCTATTAATGACAAATAGCAGCTAAAAATTCTCTGTGTCCCTCAGAACACTAGTTCCATGTAATTTAAAAGGCATTTTGCCAAAAATTGTGGTCAAATATATTTGGAAAAATATAGGCCAACTAAATTATATGAAAAATTGTTATGGTTTGGATCTCAAATATGCCCCTGACGTCTCATGTTTTGAAGGCTTTGTCCCCAATATAGCAATATTTAGGGATGGGGCTTTTACTTCATCAGTGAATTAATCCACTTGATAGATTTAATAATTTTAATGGACTATTAGTAGATGATGGAAACTGTAGAAGTTGGGACCTAGTTTGAGGAAGTAGGTCTCTGAGTGTGTGCCCTGCAAGGGCAGGCATTTCTTGTGTCAATGCCTTCATCCCCACCACCTTCTTTCTGGCTGCCATGACCTAAGCAGCTTTTCTCAGCAACCTTCTTTTCCTAGGGGGTTCTGCTTCACCTCAGACCTAAGGCAATGGAGCCAGCTGTCCATGGACTGACCTCTTAAACTCTAAACCAAAATAAACTTTTCCTCCTTTAAAGTTGTTTATGTCAGGCATTTTAGTCACAGCAATGAAAAACTGAGTAACAGAGAGATTTCCAAAACTTTTCATAAAATTCTTATATATTTTGCGATTCCTCAAGTTTTTGTAATTTCTCTAGATTTTCTAAAGTATAAAACCTATGTTCAAAGAAGACTTAGCCTAATGAACAAGTTTCTATGGAATTCCACCTAGGAAACCTTGGTATAGGTAAGTGTTTCTCACAGTCTGGTTTTGTGACTAATATCGTTGGTATTAATTGGGAAATGGTTAGTAATGTAAATTCCTAGACCTCCTGTGTTGAAACTCTTGGATTAGGGCCCAGAAATCTGTTTTAACAAGTGTCCCAGGTGTTTCTGATGCCTGCTAAAGCTGGGACACCATTAGTGTAGGAGGGCCTCATGTCCCGAAATTAAAGACTGATGTTAATTGGTTGCTTAATATTTTACTATAATTGTTCTCCTTTCAGGAACTTGTATCTTCAAATAAGTTGAGAGCCATTACTTTATCTTGACCTTAAAAATAGCTAGCAGTGGCTTCTTAGCAGTTGAATTTGGATCAGTATGATACACATTGATTAATAAGTCTGAGTTGAAGTAGAAGAGTTGTTTGATATGAGTATCTGAATTCTGTTCAGTGTAGAGTGAGTGAGGAGGTTCTATTTCTTTAGGTAGGACATGAGAGCGGAATGCCATTATGAAAAGAGAAATATAAATATGTTGTTACAGCCTATAAGAAATAGCTGCATTGCAAGGCCCCAATTTACTCAATAACTAACATAAAAGTGTAATAGATTGGTGGTGTGAAGTTGTTGCAGTTAGGCAACACATAGAGAACACAAAATCATGGATTCCAGGTTCAGACTGAGTTTGAATCTCAGCTCTCTTTTGAGAAAGTTAATTATTCTCTGTGCTTTGGTTTCCTATCTGTAGAGTGGAGATAATAATAGAACCTATCTCATAGGATGCTATAAAGATGAAATAAATGAGTTAATATTTTAAAAATCTTAAAACTGTGTAAGTTCAGTGTAATATTAATGAAAAACAAATATGAATAATTTTGATTTCAGTCTTACATCTGTGATCAGATGAGGGTTGTTATTGGTTATTATAATGAAAGTAAAGTTTTTGTATTTTTATAATATTTTTAATGTATATCATACTAAAACTGCTGAGGAAATAATGCAATTGCATGTTTTAATCTAAGTGCCTCATTCATGCACTCATTTATTCATTATTCCATAAATTCATATTAAGTGCTAACCATTTAAAAATCAGTTTTCTTGATTTCAAAAATAACACTTGGTTGATTTTTTAAAAATTAATTAATTTGGTCTAAACAATGCAATAAATTGATTTTCTACTTGTAATATTAGTTTATTATTACCTAATCTGCTTTGCTCTTCTTCCATTATGTCATAGATAGCTATGTTTCAATTATATGTTTCCACATTTACTGATGAGAAGTGTCTATTGATTTTTAAGAAAGAGTTGAAAAAAAATATGGAGCAGAAAGATGAGGAATTATAATTTAATTACAAATAGGTTTCTTAAATAATAATTTGAGAGAAGACACATTCTTATCAGAAGCTAAATTTTTTTTTTTTTAAATATTTTTTTAGTTGTAGATGGACACAATGTCTTTATTTTATTGCTTTGTACGTGGTGCTGAGGATCGAACCCAGGGCCTCACGCATGCAAGGCAAGCGCTCTACCGCTGAGCCACAATCCCAGCCCTCAGAAGCTAAATTTTAAAAGATGCCTGGAGACATAAAGTGAATTTACTATTGGATTTCATTTAAAAATTGTGCATTCAATACTTAGCCAATCATCTCTTAAAATCCAGTTTTAATAGCAGGACTGAAAAATCACCTTAAGGAAAGAAGCTGAAGGAAGAATTAAACAAAAAACAGAATTAACATATACTTTTAATTTAATTTCAATCTTCTAATAATTCTAAACTTGAATATACACATTTACATATAAATGAACTAACTTTATTTTCAATGTAAAATACATTTGCTCAAGAATGGTTAAATCAGAGTAACACAGCTATAACACCAAAGAATGAATTAATTTCAGAACCTTTGAATTTCTATTTTTATTATTGGAACTTGCCTAAAGACTTATTACTTGTGCATTGCCTAGAAAAATCGATCTACTTATATTACTTATTTTGACTATTCTATATTTCCTTTTCCATGCCACTTAATATTCTTTTCTTCTTTCTTTAAATGAGTTCTTATTTTCTAAATACATATTCTGGTTCTCCCACTGTCCATCAGCAGCAATTTACTCTATTTTTTTTTTGGAACGCATAGTAAAACAGCTACTCTTTGCATAATTTCTTTGGGGTTTCTATTTCTGTTGATGGGTATAAATGTGACTTGTGGCAGTTTTGTCCAGTTTTGACTTTTAGGTATACATTTTTAAAATCTTTGCTACTTGTGATCAGATATGGATAATTCTATGTTAACTTTTCATTTCTGGATGCTGTGTTCTCAATAATCTCTTCCTTTTTCAAAATATAGTGATTAGCATTTCTTGGAATACTGTCTTACAGTGTTATCTAGTTGTTTCAGGTATGTATGCCTTACTTCCAAGTGTGTTGTTAGGCTTCAGAGTAGCTGTAGTTGGTGCTAGTGAATTTTGCAAAATGAATGAACTACTTAGGTTTTAGAATCATCTATGAAATATAAGAGAATAGCCTTTGCAAGCCAACATATTTTTGTTAAACCAAGGAAGTGTTGAACAAGTCAACTATGTAGCAGCTAACTGCTTTGTACATACAAACTCATTTGATTTTTATGAGTAATCATCTATGGTTTGGAATCCTAGTTTTTTGTATAACCTTGGGCAAACTGCTCCTCAGAGCATCAGTATTTTCTAATATGGTATAACAATGGTCTTCTTAAGGTGTTTTGTTTGCACATAATAATTATTTCCCCCTATATTATAGCTTTTCCTACAAACCATTAGATATATAAGTGGGTATTATATGTCTTTTTAATACATCTAAATCTTTCATTTATGCAAGGTCTGAGAAAGCCTGCTGATTAGCTTAATGGATCTCAGGGATGATTAGGGTAAAGAAGAGAACGGTCTAGTCTGAAAACTCAAAAAATATTGATGAGCCAATGAGAAAGCCAAAAGTGGTTTTGCAAAGGAAGCACTGCCAGCACCTATGTTGGGGAAAAGGCCAAATGTCTTTAAAAATTCAAAATTTCAAGGATATTTGTATAATATGAATGTTGGTTTTATTCTATAAATTAAAAAATTATTTTGCTTCTGGAACAACTTAATACGTGCTCTCTGAATTGTTATGCCTCTGTGCTTCTCTGGGACTCTGCAAGAACCCAGGGGTTGAGTCTTAGGTTAAGGAGGGGTCTGGTTCTTGGTCATCAACTCTTGCTATTGGCATTTGTAAAGACTGCTGCATTTCCATCTGATCTTTGCTCAGTTACTGTTATTCCCATTTCTTTCTTCATGAAAGGCTATTAAAACCATTAGTGCTAACTGCTATGCCCATACTGCCCTAGACGACTCAAGAAATTGCACTTTGCTGCTTTTGTGAAGCACAGTACTATGCATAGGGATGCACAAGACTGTATCGGAAGGGGTGCCTACAAGAAACAAATGACACACTCAAATTAGTGCACTTTGGGGAAAGTTTACTACACAGAAGCTAATAACAAAGATATGTTTGAATGTAAGGACATCACAATGTATGGTGCAGATACATGGATTTAGCAGCAGACCCACAACATGAGAGGAAGAAGTGGCCTAAAGAATCTAGAAGAACAGACATTTAGAACTGAGAACTGACTTGGAAGAAGTCTTGACCATTCAAGGAATGCTGTCAACCTAAGGCAACTCTTCAGGGTGGACTTTAGGGAAATAAATGTCTTGACACCACTCTTTTCCTCTGCCTCATTTTTGTGGTTCCAATTGGCCAAACCCCACTGAAGCCAGCAGGAAAGGAGCAGAGTGGAAAGAGGAGTTGAGTGAATCTTCAGGGATAAAGATTTCTGGCAAGATTTCTGGACAGATGTATCTGGACATTTCTTCTTGACTGAATACCAGGATTTTTATTGTTTGCCTGTTTGTTTTTTCTATACTTACTATTTTTCCTGGACTATTTTGGAGAGAATAATCTCCTTTGTCTCCTTTATATTCTTCAAAACTGTCTGAGGTTTGTCCTCTGGTAGTAGCATGTCAACAGTGGTTCCTATTATCTTAAGGATCAACAAATATTTAAAGCACTTCCACTTTGTTCTTCTGACTTTCTTCAATCCCTCTTTTTAGAAGTTTTTGTTTTAAATAATTTCTGGTCATTCACATCTGATGATTATTAAGCAAGCATCATGTTTCTCCAGACAACTATATTACAGTGACACCTTAGAACAAGACAGAGTTGGACAAAACAAACCCAGAGTGGTGACAGAGGTGGGCATGCTAAACAGAGGCTTTGTGGGAAGCAGGGCTTTCAAATTAAAACATCTGAGGACCATCAGTCTTTGGTCTGGTGTTTATATAACCATCTGAATTTAAGATTCACAGGCTACCTATATAGAACCTGCAATGAGTTTAAGCCAGTATATTATTCGTCATTCTTGTTTTCTATCAATCTTTTTCTCCACAGCGACCTCTTCTTTGGGGGTCAGATCATATGTTGCCTATGCTTAGAACCCAGAAAAAAAATTTTGAAACCTTTCAGTACTTCCATGTATAATAGTAAAAAGCAAGGGAAATCTCTAGCAATCAACAACAGAGGACTATGACTACTGAGAATTCAAACAATTCAAGAATGAAGGTTCACACTATTTTGTTGATTAAAGAAATTATTCCGGCTTATTTCCTGCTGGAGGATAAAAGACACATGAATGAGTAGAGGAAGAGGAAAATAACAAACATCACCTGCTGCTTTGCCTTGTTGCACATTGGTTACAATGTGCTTCACAGTACACCAGTGAAATGGGGGCTGGAAGTGGTGACAGCTGTATTTCTTGTCTCTCCTTCCTGATCCCAGGAGAACACTTTAATATTTCACCATCAAATATGTTGTATGTAGGTTGTTTTTAAGAAAGTCTTTATCAGGTTAAGTAAGTTCCCTTTTAGTGCCAGTTTTCTAAGAGTTTTTGCAATGAATAAACATTGTCTTTTGAACACTTTTGCTTGTGAATACTGGGATGATCATACACCTTTCATTTTTAAAATGTTTATATGGTGAATTATATTGAGTGATTTTTGAGTATCAATCCCATCCTGCATTCCTGCATTGCTAGGCCAATTCTTACATGGAGTGTATGTTCTTTTTATATATCACTGCTTTTGATTTGTTAATCTTTGTTAGCATTTTAGTGTTTATATTCATATGAGAGATGAGTTGGAGATTTTTATTTCTAACCAGGACCTTGTCATTTTCTGATATCAATGCTATAATAGTTTCATGAGAAAAGATGGGAATAGTTTGTATTTTTAAATATTTTTTGGAGGAGATTATACAAGACTATTGTTAGATTTTCCTTTACCTGAAAGAATTATATGCCCAAATTCACAATTGATGACATCTAGGTCTAAGGCTTTCTTTGTGGGGAGAGGCTTAAATACAGATTCTATTTCTCTGCTCAAAGTTGGATTATTCAAATATTATATTTTTTCTTGTTTGGAAGTTTGTCTTTTCAATAACTTTATCCTTCTGATCTAAAATTTTATATTGACATAAAGGTGTTTAAATTATTTCCAGCTTATCTTTTTTAATACATGTATTAAATATCCCTAATTATGGTTCTGATTATTTGTTATCTTTCTTTTCTTCCTGATTATTATATTAGGAACTCTTCATTAGTATTGATCTTCTGAAAGAAGTAACACTATTGACTTTTCTCTATTTACACATTGATTTCTGATCTTATTTTTATTATTTGTTTCTTATATACATCTTTGGGTTTGATTTGCTATTCTTTCTTAGTTGCCTGAGAGAGACTTGATGTTAAACTCTAAATTAATGCATTTTCTTCAAAGCAACACTTTGGATACTTTCTACCATTTCAGTATATTTTATCTTCATTGTAATTCAACTACAATTGAATGTAAAATTTTCTTTTATATATTTTTATATCTGGGTCATTTGTGATAGCATTTTTTAAATTTGCAAACATTTGGCAATTTTGTTTTAAAATTTTTTTAAAGTTCTAGCTTAGTTACATTGTGCTCTGAGAAAATATTGTACATGATTTCAACCTCTGAAATTTGTTAGCCTTTGTTGAATCAGTATATTGTTAATTTTGGTAAATGATACGTGTTTCCTTAAAGTTCATCTGCCATTGTTAGATGCAATGTTCTAGAGATGTTTATTAGCCAAAATACATGAATTGTGTTGTTTAGATTAATATTTCTTACTGGGGTATATTTTTGACCTACTTTATCATCTATTAAGAAAAGCATCTCATAGGATTTTGCAAACACTTTGTAAACACTATGTGTCTTTATATTTAAGATCTTTCTCTTGCACATACCATATAGTTTTATCTTAATCTAGTATGAAAATATAGACATTTAGTCCATTTGTATTTAACAATTATTGATAAAGATGAGTTTTTAATCTACCATTTTGTTTTTTTCTCTATTTGACCCACCTGTTTTATGTTGTTTTCTCTACCTTAGTTCTGTTTCTTTGTATTAGAAATATAATTCATTTTTCTTACTATTAATATAACATAATAAACATCTATCTTTGCCTTGTAGAAGCCTAATACAAATGATCACACTTCAATTTCTACAGTTGTTAGAACTTGAGAATAAATTAAATAATTTTACTTTCATTCTGTTTTTAGCACCATCAAAGGCATACACTTTATTTCTACATATATTTTAAAGTACCTTAGACATTACTCCTGCATTTTGTTAATCAGGTTAGTTAATCCACACATTTATGACTTTCACTTTCTATCATTTCTTCTTACAATTATGTGTTTCTCTTTGCAATGATTTTACTTCTCCTTGAAGAACTTCTTTTAATATATCTTTTAGTGTGCATCAGCAGCAGACAAATTCTGTTAGCTTTATTCTTCTGAAAATGTCTTTTCACTTCTCAAAGAATTTTTTACTGGATGTATAATTCAATATCTCACATTTTGTTTCTGAACACAAAGATGGGATTTCATTGTTTCTGTTTAGAAGTCATTAGTAAGTTAATTTATATTATATATATCCCTTTGCAAGTCCTTTTCTTTCTTTGCTAGAAATACCATTTTATTACTAGAATACCATTTTATTGGTTCTCCATGATACAATTCAGATATATTCCATTCATCTATTTTCTGGTTAACTAACCTTTTTTGTTTTGGCCGTCTAATCTGCTGTTAAATGGATATCTTAGGTTTTTAGTTTATTTCTTAGTTGCAGAATTTATTATATTTATAGATTTAAATATTGTGTAATTATTAATATTTTGTCTTTCCCACTGTTTTTCTCACTTTTAAAATCAAATTAATTACAACTGTTTTGAAAGTTGAAAAAGTACAATTTTATTTGTTTGTTTGTTTGTTTATTTATTTGTACCAGGAATTGAACCCAGGGGCACTTAGCCACTGAGCCACAACCGGACCCCTTTTTATTTTTTATTTTGAGATAGAGTATTGTTAAGTTGCTGAGGCTGGCTTTGAATAAGTATAATTTTAATAAAGAACATAAAATTCATAATTTCATAACCTAGCAATATTCAGGAAATCACTGTTTATATTCTAATCATTCAGGAGAAACATCACTTACATTGTGAATATATCTTATACTTCCAAATCTTGGACATATTGCTTACACATATTTATGTGAAATTCATACACTTTTCCATTTTTCTTACTAAAATAAAAAAATTATTCATATATAAAAATATAGTTTCCCTCTCTCTCTCTCTATATATATGCACATATATGTCTTCATAGAGCAAAGGAAGTCACAAAAAACCTATGGTAAAACTTAGGAAAATAACTTGCTTTTATTAAAGAGTGTTTTTAAAGTGTATTATAGTTGTACATATTAGAGGAGTTCATTATGACATATTCATAAATGCATATAACAGTGTGCTCCATTTTAATTATGACTTTTAAGAACAGTCCTTGACAGCTGTCTCCAATATCTTGAGCAACTATGAGTCTGGTTTTATTACATTAATTCTTTTCTTTTTTAAAAATTACTTAATTAATTGTTTTAT